>VZSZ01010953.1:1199-94950 GCA_013398815.1 Ibidorhyncha struthersii | reverse complement strand
TTCCTCAAAAAGAATCAAGCAGGACTTATCTAAACATGAGTAATAACAGTAAGAAACTAAGAAACCCTCTTAGAATGTACATCATTTCACCTGTCATTAGGCACCCTAAAATCCCTTTTTTTTCCTTAGCAAGTACCTTGAGGGTAGAGAATAATAGGATGAATTCCCATGTGGGAGGAAAAACAGGATTTAAGCACATCCTGCAGAATAACAGGACTTGCCTACAAGCAGTTGCTTATGACTTTAACTGTGCGAGATCTGTACAAGGCCCTTGACTTTAAAAAAGCAGAAATCTACATCGTGAAACATCTCCATCACCTAAAAACTGGATCCTAAAGATTGCTTGAGTGAACTCTGGAGCTGAAAAGGCTCACAGAGCCGAAACTACAAACTTGTTTCCATTTGTTAGTACAACCGTAAACATAATCCACTGTGTTACACTGTGGATTAGCAAAACTAGATCATTTTGGATACTTTGTAAAGTTAACACAAAATAATACTGCTATCCGCACACACCGTTCTGCAATAAATACAGCTTAGCTTAGGACCAGAACTTCTGAAACAGATGATCTGAGACTGTAAGTCACACAGGTAAATAGTGTCTGACTTATTTCTGTGTTATTTCAAATAGTTAAAGGAGACACACAGAAATGCAGTTATTTGCAATAGTGCCCAGAATTCATCACTGAAAGGCAGGGATTTAAAAACCGGAGCTTTCAGATATGCTGCTGTTATGAACATAACAATGTCCTCTGTATGTGACAGACCTCTAAACCGGAGGCTTGTGGAGAAAAGATAAAGTTCAGGAACAATAATAAGGAAAATTGCAGTTTTGCACAAAACTTATAAGAAAATTGTTATGATAGCTGCACGCACCATACCTCTAACAGTTGCTTAGAGTCAGTAGCTTATTGAGGAAGAGTATGTAATGTAATTTCTTATACAATATGGCCATGGAAATACATCACAAAGCAGAGAGGCATAAAGCCAAGCTCACTGCTGGGTCATACGGTAAGTGCCTTCACTTCTGCTTGCACCAGCTGTGGCCTGGAGTACTTTTCCACAAGGTAAAGGTCCTTGAAAATGCACAGAAAGTGAGCACTTGAAAGCTGTCTTCAGTCTTGGGGTTATTTTCAGACACCTCCTTCCAGGGGTGCTACAGCTGATTAGCACCTTCAGAAAGAAACCCAGCAACCCACCAGCTGCTCCCTCAACCAGGTAACCCTTTTGCTTTGCTTCAAATATTGCCATAATTATTTTAGGCTTATAGTCAAGTGTAGACAGATGTATAACCAGCTCTGGTTTAATTTATTTCAGTACCTTATGCATGTGTGTGTTCTGTAATTTAAATCAATAAACAGTTATTAAGCAGGTTGTCTATTGAGTCACAGATGCTCTTGCTGCAGTTCATTACACTGACTCATGTTCCAGAGTGCCCAGTGAGTGCTGGAAGGATAAGGTACTACAAAGTAAGTGATAAACGTCTAACGCTTCTGGCTCTTCAAGGAAAAACAATATGTATTACAGTGCTTGAAAGTTACGTTTAGCAGTATTAGTAAACAGTGGGACTAAAACTCCAAGTGGGAGTCCTGTCATTTTTTATATTAGTTCAAAAAAAATCTAGAGCAAGAAAATCAGCACCGCAAGACCAAAACCACTTCACAACAACATCCACAAAAACTCAGAAAATTGAGATATTGCCCTGAAACTGTAAATGCACTATTATATCACTAATCAATGACAGGTTTGGCAACATAGAAATGTCATATACAAACTTCAGAAAACTCATAGAATAGTTTATCATATTCACAGATCATATTAAAGGTTAACATTAAACCTTATGACTTCTTTGAGATGACTGCTTTTACAAATACAAAGGAAATGAACATTATACTCAGACTAAATAGGGTATTTAAATTTCCTGTGATGAATAAAGAGCAGTAAAATTAATTAGAAACAAGCCCAGCAGATTGCAGATGAAAAAAATGTAATTATGTCCAAGTCCATTTTTTAACTAGCGGCTGACAATCATATTGATTGAAGGGATTGAGAGTATCAGAAAAACAAATGTCTTCCATTGCATGTGAATAGAAGTGTCTGTGAAAGTCCCTAGGGAGAGTTCAAAACAATCTGTGTTTAAACAAAATTTGGAAGGAATGAAAATTCCTTGGGGGCAGCAGGTATCCCTCGGGGCCACAACACACACAATGGGTTATGTTGCTATTTGACAGAAAGGGGATGTTCTAGATGTTCCAGGCCATATATTTTTTTCAGAAGTAGATGGACAAGCTTTGCCTATAACATAGCAGTTAATCTCCAGGAAATAAGGAGCTTTCCAGAGTCCCTGATGCTTCTGGCTGGCTGGTATTCTAGGTAAATACCTGACGGAGGTCAGAAAGATATTCATCTGCAAATTATTTGGGTGACCATTTACAAGCCCCAAAACCACTAACACAGAAAATTGGCCAGTTAAACTGTTCAGAAGAGAAAAGAGCGTCCACCATGCAGAGGCCAACACTTCGCTTAACACTCCTACACCATACTGGTTTTCTTCCACTGAAAACCATGTTCCTCATATTAAGCTTTGCATCAATGAGCAAGGCTCAGAACTCACCACCTGAGGTCCTGCAGAGGAGAATTGACAAGGACAAATAGCAAAGGTGGGCTGTCGTGGACAAGCTGCAATGCTACTGGCAGTAGCAGGCCTGAAGGAATTACTGGAGCATTTACCCTAGCTGAGCAAGGGGATGGAGCCCCAGCAGAGGACCTTCCTCCACTTCTTCACAAGACCGGCCAACAGAGCCTGTCCCAGCCCTCTGCACTCCGGGCAGGTGGAGTCTGGCAGATGGGGAGCAGTAAAAATGACAGGGAGCAGGTTTTGCTAGACAGTTGCCCCCTGAGCCCAAACCAAGCTCACAGACGACTCCAAGTTCCCAGGCTAAGCGCTTTTTTCCCCTTGGATATAAAATACTGCTTCCCCTGCCATTGCTCCTTTCCTCTCTAAATATGCTTAGGGTTTTATTTTTGGTTTGTAAGTGGGGTTCTTCCAAATGGGGAAGCAGTACTGCTAAAAGTGCCCTCAGAGCCCACTCTCGGGAGGTGTGTGAATTGGTGGTGGGCTACAGATGAAAAAAAAAACCCAAACACACAAATCAGAGCAGCCAATTTCCACAGAGAAAATACTGGTGTCCTCTTATAGTTAAATCTAAAATGCTACATTTCAGCAACACAATGCGTGTGACGAACATAAAGCTTCACAAATTTAGATAGTATGATGTAATTATAAATAAAACTACCAGCTGGTCCTTGAGGGTCCTTCATTAGTCCATTCTCTTTGCATATTTAAATTGCATTCAACCATCCAGCTAAGTTATTATACCCGAGTGCATCGTGAAGTATAGTTTGTGCAGTGTCATTAGTGTATAACGAACACAAGAAACGATTCTTTGCACAGATCCTAAACAAACAGAGAAATAAAATACTCTCCTGCCACTGTACAAACGTTTCTTAACTGCTCATTTCAACAGCTGCAGTGCTCAGTGGGAGATGCTAGGAATTTGAAATCTAACAATTTACTAATTACCATTGACAGAAGTGCCTTCCGGTAATCTGGTGAGGCAATGAGGGACACACGGTCGCTCTCCTGAAGACCGCGAGTTTGCCCACACAGAGAAGCTCTACTGCACGCTAACCTGTGTGAAACACACAGCGCACTACATACCTCGTGAGAACTCCCCACTGCCAACAATCCCGGTCTAATCTAAGCAACATTGCATACTCTGTTGAAGAACATGGAAAGAGCATATCTACACCACCAAAGGGCGCACAGCATAGACAGCCCGCAGCTACCTCCAACAACGCTGGTCCCTCCACCCAACATTATGAAGAGCTATGAACGAGGTCAAACTCAAAGGAGTCTACCTGCATCGATTTCGTTGCAATGCAGCTGTGACATAACCATACTGCTTCTATTTCTGAAGCTAGCATGGGCACTTCTGCACTAAGTACGGTGGACACGTGCTCCCAAATTGTCTATGCAAGGCGTTAGTATAAAGAGAGCACTTGGAACAAATTACATAGATGAATATACAGTTTCCTTACTTGCAGCAATTCCTCTTTGTAGACAAGTCCCATCATTCCACAGGATATGCTTAAATCCTGGTTTGGATTAAACAGCCATGAAATTGAGTGTAGGAATCTGAAAAGCTTATATCACCAACAGAGAGTAATGTAGTATGGACAAAGGACTGAGAGATTTTAGCATTTTTCAAGCTTTGGAGGAGTTGGGGGGGGTTTCCTCTACTTCTCCACTCAGATAAAACCAGTAACACACTAACAGGTTCACAGCTTTTAAATGTAGGTTCCCTTGCTATCTAAGTCCAGTTCATGTAGCTTAATCCCACGTGAAGACAGTGAGTCAACAAAGACTTTTGGATAATTCCACATTTTCTTCAACTTTATCATTTGAGCACAACTGTCAGGAGACAGAGTTTAGAAGCTGTCCACATGGTGGGAAGAACATAATTTGTAATTTACAAAGTACTTAATGTAATTTGTAATTTACAAAGTTCTTCACATAAGTACTGCAACACATAAGGACACAGTAACGAGAATGAATTCTCACAGCAACATAGCCGAGAAAAATCTGTTAAACTTCTTGGAACATATGCAACTGATTGAAGCAAACAACAGTATCAACAAAGATCTTCAAAAGCTAAGTGGGAACCTGAGAAGAAACCAAGACCAAATTCAAGGATTTCCATTTCATTCAAGAAGTTCTGCAATAGATCAAGAAGCCACGTGAGCTATACATCTCTTCAGAGTTAACATCTTTCAGCGGTCAGACTGGTTGTAGTTTATTTACATGCTCTGGAACGGAAAACTGGCAAGTTCCCTTAGCTGCACCATAAATATACTTTATAAGAGGTTTATGCAGTCTTCACAAGGGACGTCATAGCGGAGCATGGACCCAAGTGTCGAAAAGTCCTCAGAATATGGAATTCGGGCACTATCATGTTAAATGTAAAACTCCAGTGGCATTCACTGACTCCAAGCAACCCTTGTTTCTGAAGGGCACTGTTTTTTCCAGGGCCTCTGATTCTACAGTTCTGGTCCAGACGAGAACCAAAGCCACATGAGCGCAGCTCTTGTGAAGAGTGGTTAAGCCACAACACACATCTGTCTCATGCAGTTTCAGTTTCTGAAACAGATTCTGAAAAAGAGCACCCTTGAGAGTGTTTGGGAATTCCTGGCTCTCTTTTTTTCCCCTATCCATTCTAACAGAGATGAGGACTGCATATTGAATAGCTGTCCTGGTTTGAGGTAAAACCAGACCAATTTTGTTCAGTAACTTCGCTTCTTAGCTGGGCCTCTTCTAACTACTGAAATTAACAGCATATTGTGCAGACAATGTTCACTCTCTCAGAGTGATCAGACCAACGTTTACAGTTGATGCCCAGGCGTGGTGTGCGGAGAGGCTCTTGCTTAGACTTATCGCTGTAACAGCCAAGGCCAACCAACTTTGTTGTTTGCCACGTTGGAGGGTCGGAAGCGGGAAAGCGCAGTGGGGTCCCACCTGCGGGAAGGAGCAGACAGGACAGGTGACCCAAAACTGAACAACAGGGTATTCCATCCCATCTGCATCGTGCTCAGTATAAAAGCTGAGGGTCAGATCCCTCTCGCCCTCTTGCTCTCTCTCTCTTTTTCCGCTCTCTCGCTCTTTCGCTCTCTCGCTCTCTTCACTTCAATCGTCTGCCTTTGGTCCCGATCCTGAAGGCAGACCCAGAATCCAGTTCCCGTCCGCCACTGAGTCCAGCCTGGGACTGCCCCGGTGCCAGCCGGTGTCGTGATTGTCATCTTGGGAGCTTGATACGGTTTTGTATATATTTCATTATCTCCTTGTATGTTATTATTATTATCTCATTAAAGTAGTTTAGTATCTTCTAAACTCTTAAGTCTCTTTCTCCCTCCTCTGCCTCTCTTTTTGAAGAGGGGATAGAGGGGAGCTTCTGTCGTTCCCATCTGGGGTCCCCCACGTCCCCAGTGGCCTATTTGGCCTAAACCACGACAATAGCCCAGTTAAAACTGGCAGCAGTAATACCTGTCCACCTATTCTTTACTTAATTTCAAGAAAAAAGTACTGAGTACAAATAACATTTCTCACCAGCACTCCCTCTCATTTCCTTCAGGTTAAAAACACACAAAAAGTGTGTACAATTTCCATCAAGAATCCAAACTACCCTCAACACTACACAGCATTTTCCATTTAAGCAAGAACACACTTGTGTGAAAGAGAGAAAAGCACATGGCGACACAGACCAGGAGAGAGGGAGGGAGTGGAGAATAAGACAGGGAAAGGAGCGTCAAACATGCTATATTACTTTTTGTAGACTTGCAGCATGAGAGGTTACTTGGGCTTTGTCAGTATTAGTGCACGGAGAGAGCCAAGGTTCATAGCTGAGTGCTTAGCTTGGTATAGCTGACCAAGAAAAGTTATTTATAAAATGTGCCACAAAGGCAATTGTTTCATTTGCAGAATTCAAGTTTGTCCATCTAATTAAAACTCCTTTCCTGCAGCAATAAACCAGGGCTGAGCATTCCAAGACCAATTCACCCTAAATTCCTATAAAGTGCTTAGTATGATGGACGCAACCTCAGAACCAATAATAAGAGGTTTCTGTGTCAGGGACTAGTGGAAAAAGTATTCAGGCTATAAGCACAAAATGCCTCTATTTAATTCATCCCAAAATCAGGAAAACAGATTCTATAGATAAAGTGACATCAATAAGATATACCCAATTTCTCCCTATAATTAAAACAAGCCTGAATGTTGCACCACTCAGGTCAACAAATGCTAATAGTAATACTGCCTATAACACTTTCTGTTTCGTGTTACAGCCTGTGAGAAGCAAACCCCGTCACAGTGAGCGCCAGCAACACAGGAACCTTGAGATCACAACTGAAGAGGTCTAAGCCCAAAGAGAAATGACTGCAAGTTTGTTCTCTTTGGCTTAAGCGTGGTTCACTATTAAAGCAGAGCATTGTACCTGTCCCTGCAAATTCCATAGCACATCTGCAAATACAATGGCACAAATAGCAGCCAAGGGATCTTGAAGAGAAAAATCATAATCCAGAAGATGACACTGCATTACATTTCACAGAGTAACGTTAACCTTCAATACCAAATACCTAATCTGATCTTTTACTTCTTTTCTGATAAAATAAAGACATAATAGTAAGCACAGGCATACAGTACCAGAAGACAAAGACACCAAAGTGGAATCTGAACTGAGCAAGGGCTTAATGTTGAACTCCAGAGGTTTTAATCAAGAAAAAGGTCTTCCTAGAGCAGGGTTTCCTTTCCCGTGGTGCGATATTTACATAGGATTGAAGTTGTCCAGGTGACCTTGGTTACCACAAGGCTATGCAGACCTGTCACTTGAAGCAAAATGTTATTACCTTTGGGGACTGGAGTAATTACAATCAATTTGCTGTGTTGATTGGCTAGTGACCTCTTCTTCAACTTCTTAATTTGCAATACAGAGAAAGCTCCAAATGAACTGAGTGAAGGCCCACAAAGGGATCTGACATCCTAAGAAATACAGCCACATCACTGCCGAAAACTTCATTTAATATCCATTTGAATTTTTAGAGGCTCTGCTAGTTCCCTCTTTTGCTTTCATCCATTGTGACCCTTTAGGAGACTAAATTTCAGTGTCACGTAAAAGAGTGAATAATGTTATTAACAGTAGCCGTTTAAAGCTACTCATATGAGGACCAAGAACTAATTTCAAAGTTAAACTGTTCTTCTGGTTGTGGTCTCACTTACACCATTCTGTACCTTCTCATTGATAACGTATTTTAAAAACAAAGCTGCAAATCATCCAAAAACAAACTCTTGGAAGCTGCAAATGCTTATGCCTGATTTATTACTTAACCATATCTGGCAAAACGAACCTCCTCTGTAATGATTGCGGTGTTCTAGATTCCTGTTTGAACTCTTTTCAGAAGGAAATCTGCACTTGAGCTGACAAGTTCCGTGTCAGGTTTCATTCAACTGCAAATTACCCTAGCTAAGTTACGTAAACCACTGAAAACAGACTTTAAAGCAAACTTCAGTCCTTAACTCTGGCAATGCTGCTGAGTTTGACTGTAATTACCGCTACACCAGCACTTCGTTTACAATCCCCTAATGCCCTGTGTCTATTGCTATCAACAAATTATGGATTACCAACCCAGCTGGTTGCTGTCAAATATATATTGTCTGTCTACTGTTCAAACTAATAGCCTGCAAATAACTGCTGGAATTATGTCATGGCAGTACAACACCTATAGCAATAAGAGTGAAACGTATGCACAGTGATATCAGCAATTTTTTCATCTCATGCAATAAAGTTAAGCATATTTTAATCAAGACCAGAGAATCTGGAAGGTGAGTAATGTTTAACCTAGTCTCTTATAGCAAATAGAGACGGGACACAAAACGTTCTTTGGTCCAGGAGATAACTGCAACTTCTTTTTGCTGTATATTTGTCAATACCTTTTGCAGTCTCTTGCTCGGCAGCTTCTGCTGGAGTTGCAGCAGGATTTGCAGCTCCTTAAAGCAGGAAAATCATCTCTGTGGACTTGTGATTAATCAATGCAGTCCAGTGACGCAATCACAGGACCAAAAAATGCCTTGATGTCATGCCAGTAACTAGTTCTGATAGTAAGTTACATAATAAGGAAAAAAAACTTCTCTATTTGAAGTTGTCTAAGAGTTGAACTTTTTATGTTACATATTTCTCTACATTTCTTACTGTATTTTGGGAAAAGCTTTACACCGGATTTAGTATTTAAAGAATTTCCTTGTTCGTTTTTTCTCTCCAGTTTTGGAGTTACAGAAGTCCATAGAAAGTTGCATGTGCAGAGATAATTTTGGAAACCATTAAAACTCTGCAAATTGTACAGCTGTATTCTCTTGGACTCACAAACAGAATGATTAAAAAGAGGATTCTGTGAGAAATAGTGTGGAATTAGGGTTTTATGCGCAGAAGCACATGGTCTATATGCCCACTCATGTGATATGCAAAGGCTAATCAAATCCTTTTGGCATATTTATGGTGGTTCACATGTTCTCATCTCCATATAGCCTTTAACCTTTCTATTTTATATAACATTCCTGCTCTATTTGAGAAATGATAACATTGCAGGTAAATACCCAAGAGAAGGAAGAAAGAATATAGGTAAACTAACAGTACAGCATATGCAGAATTATAAAATAGGCTTTCGCTCGGGAGGTACTTAGGCCACGAAAACCAGAAATTGGGTGAACATGCCAGGGGAAGTATCACTGTTGCTGCTTTCTTTCCCTAAGCATTGGCTACAAACACAGGATGTCAGGCGAGACGAACATCTGATCTGACACGAGACCACCATTCTTAGCTTCTTACTAGCAGTATAGTCATTCCAGACAGTGCCACTGATTACAGATTTCAATCAAAGACGTCCTGAGAATTAACCAACATGCCTAGGACATAGGCACAAACACTCGGTGATTCTGAACTGCTGCAATTTTCTTGCTGTCAGAATTGCCACGTTGATTTACATCTTGCCCTACAGGTCTGCTTGACCAAGTCTATTTTACCATGCTATTATGACAGCATTTAATAAATAATCAACAGTGTGGAGTACTGACCTATTAACATCAATGGAAGTGTAACCTTTAATTTTAGGGGGAAAAATGTTTGCAATGCATAATGAAGTCTGAAAATAAATTTCTAATTAAAAAACCTACTTGTCTAGGGCTTTCTCATATTTATAGGCATGTCTTCAGAGCCCGTTTAGTAAGTTCTTTTAGAATCATAGAATATTTTGGGTTGGAAGGGACCTTTAAAGGCCATCTAGTCCAACCCCCCTGCCATGAGCAGGGACACCTTCCACCAGACCAGGTCGCTCAGTGCCTCATCCAACCAGACCTGGAATGTTTCCAGGGATGGGGCATCCACCACCTCTCTGGGCAACCTGGGCCAGGGTTTCACCACCTTCACCATAAAACATTCCTTCCTTATGTCTAGTCTAAATCTTCCCTCTTTTAGTTTAAAGCTATTCCCCTTTGTCCTATCACTACACTCCCTGATAAAAAGTTTGTCCCCATCTTTCTTATAAGCCCCCTTTAAATACTGGAAGGCCACTCCCCGGAGCCTTCTCTTCTCCAGGCTGAACAACCCCACCTCTCCCAGCCTGTCCTCACAAGCAGAGGGCCTCCAGCCCTCTAGACATCTTCATGGCCCTCCAGCCATCTTCATAGCCCTCCTCTGGAGCTGCTCCAACAGGTCCATGTCCTTCATATGTTGGGGGCCTCCCATCCCTCAGGCTTCTCAGCCACAGCACTCAGCTCAGTGTCACCTGCAAACTTGCTGAGGGTGCACTCAACCCCACTGTTTATGTCATCGATGAAGATATTAAACACTACTGGTCACAATACGGACCCTGAGGGGCACCACTTGTCACCTATCTCCATCTGGACATTGAGCTATACAGTATTATTTTTTTTCCACTATTACTTCTTGCTTCTGCATTAATGCTACCAGTTCTAGTAACAAAATTTTGTTTGAAATCATATTTCTTAAAAGCAAGAAAATTGCCTGGAAATAAAGAGCTTCCCCAAAAAATTTTCTATGGAAATTTTGAGAAATACATTTTCAAGACAGTATTTATAGGTCTTTTAACTAAGCAAGGAGCATACTAGGACAAAGGAGGCTTATAGATTTTTTTAAAAGTCTTTTGTAAAGTGATTTTCAGAACATAACAATGGCATAGGATAATAGAGCATGTTACGGGAAACACCTTTTTGTTTTGTGTTTGTAGAGCACAAAGCACAATAGGATCCTAGAAAACAGATAAGAGCTGCTAGGACATGACAGAATGTGCATAAAGAGCAGTATGAGGCAGTTTATATTTAAGTATATAATTTTTCATTAGATCTTTTTAAAATGTCTTTACAATTTCATCCTAATTTGAAACTGTTTCTGTGTTGTTTCCTTATTGCACCTGGTGGAGTAACTGCTAAAGACAGATGTGGAAAATACCGGTTTACTCCTTGAGAAGAATGATTTGCCAAGATCTAATAACAGCGAGTGGCATAGGAGGGCTGTGCGAACGAGGCCATCTCTTGACAGAATTGACAAGCAGCAATCGTGGGCTGCTAGAGAGAGAAGAGATTGTGGCTGTTCTAAATGCTGGCATGATGCTGTAAGCTGGTCGTCTACCACATGGGTGAGCTTCTTCTGGTTTACAGGTTTACCGTTTAGGATTTAATAAATTTGGCTAAGAACGATCAAAAGCTTTTTATCTCTAACCCTACAAAAAAAAAAAAAAAATGCCCAGATAATTCTTATGTAGAATTCTGTAAGCTGACGATGTGTTGCCAGTTTCCTAACCACAAGGGCACAAAAGGTGAAAAGACGGTTCGTTTCTACAGTGTACAGCGACTTTTGAAATGTACTGCATCCCAGCTTGGAAGCTATTTACAGAATTTCACAACTACTGTCCCACTTCCCATAACAAGGAGAGGATATGACAAGAGCGGCATTTCTCTTATTGCTATCCACACCCTGTGAAAAAAATCATACAGAATGTCAGACTTGACCATACGGCACTGAAAAAAAAACCAACTGCATCCTTGGAAATACTGACATCGTTTTTACAGGGGCTGTGCCCTCGCCAGTACTGGCGAGTAGTGATACTTGGTCAGTTCTTGGCCCAATGAAGAACAAAATGGTGTCACAAGCGAAATGGCAGTGCCCAGCTGGGGAGAGTGCATGCAGATCCTACTGAATTACCCTTCTGTGCTCCGGGCTCTAGACTTCATCTTGAAATTATAGCTATCAGCAGATATGAAGCTGACACGGGCAGCTCCTTACTAGAGCTTGACTGATATATGACACAGTAGCAACTTCTTGTAAGGAGGCTCTTGGAAGAGAGCTCATAAAAACAGGGAGGAAAATGAACACAGGAAATAAAGGAAAATAAAGAGAGAGAACTGTCCTCATAACAGTAGAGTACTTGGAGCAGTAATTCACCTGAAGGGAAGTAACTAGCTAGTTGGCAGTGAACAACTCGCTTTCATTGATCTCTTGGTTAAATATTGAAGACATTTGCCTGCAGGGTTTAATGAATGAGAATAAATTGCTTAATCACCCCACTTTTTGTGCCTGTGCTTGTAAATCAACGTGTGTTGCAAGAAGAAAACTGGCAAGGTTTTAAAGAATGCTCTACCACTGTCAGCTGTGTCTTCTAATTGCCCATGTCATGAACTTTCCCCAGGGGTACCCCTTATTTTCTGGTCTGATCTTTATTTCTTTTATAAAACAAAATTAAGTAGTGCCAAATGCATGTATCAAAATTAAGTAGTGCCAAATGCATGTATCAAAAGCTGAACATGTGCTTCATGTTCACCTAGCAATAGTGTCACAACCATCTCATTCAACTGAAGTTTTCCAACTGTATTCTGCAGAATACTAAGGCTATGGGTTAAGAAATATTCTACATAGTTATATGGTCATATAACAAGCACGGGCTAGAGCACGCATTACAGCAAACAGCTTGTTGAACTCTAGTCTTATGTCTTGCTAGCCTTTTTCTAAGGAAAAAATCTACATAAGTTATAATTAAAAATTGATTGTGTTACATTTCTCACTATGACTAACTCATAAAATTCAGCTTCTTTTTCCCCTCTCTGAATTCTCTGAATCAGTTCGGCACCTATGAGCCACAGACTCACACTAGAAGTCCATTTAGCCCAACATCCTATTCAACAGTGGCCAAAAGTTAATGCTTGAGAAGTAGCAGAACAACATCAGTATATTTGCAAAGCAACCTCATAGCTTCTGATCATTTTAGTTCATGAACTTAGTAAGACAGACAGGGGCAACGGGTATTTAGCAATCTCAAAGGACAACTGGGCTCATTTTAACCCCATGTGGTTCTTCATGTCGCCGTATCTTGTGGCAAAGAGCTCTACTGCTTGGCAATAAACTAATGCCCTCCTCAGCCCACTCCTTTTATTCTGAGCCCACCTTCTGCTGTCTTCATGTGATGTCCCTTACTTTCCATAAAAATGGAGGGGGGTTGTAAGATGCTCTTCATTATTTCCAGAGTAGTCTTGATGAATATGTTACTGGTTATCTTTGAATTATTCATCAACACATTGAAATGATTATTACATTCATGGCACAAGTTTAGGATGTTTTTAAGGTTTGCTTCTGCTCTGAAAAATGTCCACAGCTCACAGAGCTGTCGTCATGAGGTTTCATGTTCCTTACTCTGCTGGTAACACCGCTTTTCAATGCCTGCCATTTGTACACATAACAAAGCAGAGGAGGGGATGTTTCCAAACCTCAACACTACAAACAATCTAGAATTTAAAAGCCAAGCTGGATTCCTGCCTTCTCAGCCATCACACTGCCGGGTTTTGCTGGCCAATATGTACTTTCAATCAAATCTGGGCAATACGTGCTTGCTTTAAAGAATGCCAAATAAGTAATTTTTTTCCAGTCTTACTGACAGCAGTGTAAAAATTGTACAAAATAATTTGAAACCCTAATGCAGTAGGGTTACCTCACATTCAATCTATTTGTGCCTGATTTCCACAGAAGTCCTTGTAACTGAAAGGAAGTTTCCCCTTGAGAAAACTGAAGGAGAGGTCTTCATTCAGACATACGCGCTCCGTGAGCTTTTGTTTTGTTATTAAATAGACACTTACCTCTGAAAAGTATATTACCTCGCAAGTATTTCCTATTTTTTTCAAAATATGAAAACACAGTGTACAAACTAAAGCCCCATTTGTTTTCAGAAGATGTAGTCTGCCACTTGCCTCCCGCACTTCCCCCAGGATCCTGTAGACCACTACAGCCAAAGCTGCCATTGATGACCACCTCCTTGGCCAATTTTTCTTTGTTAGTGAATAGCAGATCCAAGAGATGCCAGGTGGCTACACTCACTTGCTCACCTAAATGGGCAGTCTGTAACAAAGACCCATGCAACGTCACCCTTAATCGCCTCTCCCCTGGTCCTGCTCCACAAGGCCCTTCCATAGAAGAGCTCCATGCGTTTAAGCTGGCGCTTCATGTGCAGGGTACGTCTCCCTCCTCATCTTGCCGGCCTGTCTTTCCTAAAGGGCCTGTCTCCGTGCATCACAGAAGGCCAGTCATCCAAGCCACCCCACCAGACCTCAGCAACTCCAATGGTGACGTGTGTCTGCACGGGGAGCTCTAACTCCTCCTGCTTGTTTCCCAGGCAACGGGGCTCTCATCTACGAGCACTTGAGGTCAGCCCCATTTCAGCCCCTTTTCTTTCCTGAGGGCTCCCTCACCCCCATCACCTCGCCGCACACCGGCCACCCCGACCTCCATCCCCTCACTTGGATGCAAGCTATTAGTACCATCCCTCAGCATGAACTATCAGAACTGTTTTTAATTATCCTGCAAATTTACTAGTGTTTATGGAACGCAAATTGAGAAAACACAATGTGCTTGATTTATATAAAATTATATCATCTGGTCTGTTCTTCTCTTTCCTTTAACACGCTGCAAGCATAGCTACAACTGCTTCTTTGGGCAGGAGGATAAAAATGTAAATACTGTAATGGTTAAAATTGAGTAAATTCTTAAACTCTGCTGAGTCAGGTTTGGAAGGATTTATTTGAAGATGCAGGGGCTGAGCGCTTGGGTCCCAATGAATTTCAATGACTGGTCAGAAGAAATTGTCTGCGTGTAAACTTGTGCTGATTTTCATTATAAACTCACAATGATGTAAGTTTTTTGTGACTGTACTTATGGTCATACCCAGGGGGTTAAAATCATACACACTGCATTTATAAAGTGTTAAATAGCCCAAGGCTATATCCTATACTGGTTTACATTGTCCAATAAATAAATACATTCAGGCAAACAAGTGTGCCAGGAACACTCCCTAAACGAATAAGGCTGAGGATCCTTATTTCTTTTATTGATGCTAAATATTTATATTTGTTTGACTTAAGTGTCCATAAAAAAGCCGAAGCAACTTATTACATCAGTGTAAAATCACACCAGACAAATTGAGGTAGTTGTGTATGCCAATAGAATGAAACCTTTATTTATGTTATACTTTAAATTAAAATGAAAATAAACTATTTGACAAAAGTGTCTAAAATACTATGACTTTTTACAGCAAATATAGTTACATTTTAACTACCTTTCTCTTCACTGTCTCTCCATTCTTGGAACTCACTTTGTCATTGTCAGGCCACAGTTAACACGCCTGTGAGTGCTTTCAGGGGAGAGAGGGAACTCTGGTTAAATTATGCAAAAATTCATATACAAAAAGTTAAGTATGATCAATTTTGCCTTTAACACAACAAAAAGCTTCAAAATAACCAAAATTCATCATTTACTGCTATTTTAGATTCAGAAAAACTAATATTTCATCAAAGGATACCTGAAGTACAAAATCTCACCTTAGTTTATTGTCTCCGTCCGTGAACTGCAGGTAAATAGAAGGGATCTGTGCTTGGGGAGCAGAGGGTTTATGGATGACAGGCGCTAGAGAAAGTATTTAATAATGCAGGCAGTATCATCTTGGTAGAGAAAGTGCTCTGGAATTATGCCTTTTCAGACAAAATTAATGACTTAGTTCAAGCATACTTAGCCTAACAATTAATCAGTGGAAGGTCTGTGAAAAACTGTCACAGGAAATGGTGGAGGTGAAACGCTTCAGGGATTTACCATACTCTTAATTTCTAGAAAGCAGCAGGTCGGTATACTGATCACACGCCTGCAGGCTGGGAACCCGAAGTTCATGTGGTTCTGAATGCATTTTGCTACTATCATCAGCAAGAAGTGGAGTGTAATCAATAACAGAGCTAGTTTCCCATTTGCTACAAAGGCATAATAGCTGATGTGTGATAACGTAACTGTAATTTTGATTTAAGTTAGCAGGACTAGTTTAGTATGACTGTATGTTACCGTTCACATTTGGCCCACATGAGGCGTTATTTTTCATGATCTCATTGTCACAAGGAAAATGCGTGGAATAGTAACACCAGAGTGATAAACAAGGGTGAAACAGCTAATCGTGCAAGTACTTGAGGACCGTGCTAAAGAGTTCATTGACAGTGGATGCAGTAAGAGCAAGATATTGATACCCGAAAGTACTAATTCCCATTTAACTTTTACATCTGTTTTTCATGCATGGCCTGAGTTAATTGAAGAACACCTCCCCAAATAAAGAAATACTATTGATTTCACTGGGGTCTGGATCATACTCTTCATTCTCTGTGTTCATTTAAATATACAAAATTTCCTTAATAGTGTGAGAGAGTAATGGGAATTACAGTAATTGAAAAATGAACTTGTTGTTCAGTGTATCTGTGAGAAACAGCTGAATCTGCAAATAGCAAGAAACTCATGCAAGTTCACAAGAAGACTCTTGATGAACCCGAAATCTCCAAACAGTTGTCCACTAAGCACTTCCATCTCTGGTGTGTTTGCTTAGAAGCGGAAGAAATTTCAACTCATAGAGAAAAAGGTGAATCCATGTCAAAAAAATGTAAGAAAGTTTCAATTGAAAGTTGATGCAAAGATTTGTATCAGGGCAAGTTTAGTCTAGTTTGCCACATCCATCATATTCCTCTGCATCAGGATGTTGCATTTACCCTAACTTTTCTGAAAGAATTTCTTCCCATTGTGAGAAGCTCAATTATTACCTTTAGGGTGTATTAAAAGGGATGAGCTTCATCCTAAATTAACCTCCCCTCGTAATTTTGCAGGGACTTTTACAGGAGTAAGGCCCTAAAAAGCAAACAGCAGATGTAGCTTTACAAAGTCAGTTTGCATATATACCTTTCTTTCACCCAACAGTCAAAAAATACAGCTCCTTTCAGCAAATTCTACTTTAAAATGACAGAATCCATCAAGATTCTGCCAAGACGAGTGTTTCACATACTAAATATCTGATAGAGGTCATTACAGATTAGATTTACGTCTCATGAGATTGCCCCATCACTTCCAAAAGACTTATGGTACATTGGTGAAGATAACTTAAATCACAACTAAGTATTCTTCCTGCTTCAGTTAGGCAATCTATTTATTTGCTTGTTTACAGAAGGCTCTTCTGCAGTCATTATGCCAATATTTTTTTCATTTGTCAGCACAAACAGCCGAACTTTTTATTCTTCTTTTTAATGTTAGCAGACTGAGTGGACCCACATTTAAGAGACATCACATCACACCCAACAATGTTTGGGTAGTATTGCTATCAGACAATTCTTCATCTAGAGAAAATGAATATACATATGGACAGAGGTGCAGAATAGAAAAATACTACAACATCAAGCTAAAGGTATTTTCAGTTCAGAAAAAAGTGCTGTTTCCAACCAAATGGAACTGTGCAATTTCCATCTTTAATATCATGATGTATATGGACCACTTGGTGGTTGAATCCCCAGAGCACATAAAAAGGTAACCAAGATGATAACAGCACTCTTGCACCTAGAACCACAACGAAGCAAAAATAGCAAAAGCAGGTAATAGGGAAGGTACCACTCACAGCCGCACACCAGGGCCTTATATTCTCCTCATGTGGAGAGTAACGACCACAACGAAAAGCAGTAAGAGTTCTTCAGAGAACAGTTATGGGCAAAAGCTAAATATCCAGGCATGAATACTAGACATATACTTGGTTATTCTTTGATTTAGTCATAGTCATGACTAAAATCATTACCTGACTTCAGTCATGGCTGAAATCATTACTTGACTCTTGGTGTAGAGCGTATGCCTTGTGTCCAGATAATAAAGACAGCATTTAACTAGTTCTTCTCTGCGTTCTACGTTTACTTCAGGAAGCAGGTAATTCTTAAGATTTTACATCAAGATTTTATGAACAATAAATATCAAACTTATGCATTTGTAAGTCTACTCAGTTGAATAGAAACATTAGTCTAATAAAAAAAGTATTTGCTTATTTGAGTAATTTGGGTAGCAAGCTTGGGAGCCATGGGGTGAAAGGGAGAAACTAGCTGATCCCAGAGCACCTTCCACTGCGCTGTATGCCCCTCTCCTTTCTTTTTTCACGTGTAATTCTCTTTCCCCCATCCTTGCTTATTGGAAGTGGATTGACAGCAGAGTCACATCATGAAGTCAAACAGTAGGATTAATTATAATGGACACACCTGGATGAAGCAGAATAAAGGCAATTTGATAAGGAGCGATTCAATTCTCACCATAACATAATCTTTCTAGTGACTTTTAAGGGGTTGGACTGAAATCTAGACATGAGGAAGAAGCATGTACCACTTTCCATACTTGAGAAGAGGCTGAGTGAACTGCGATGCTAAAAGTAGAAGGTTCACATAATAAAAATCCTTTCTATTTCTTGGGAAAGACAGAAGAAAAGATCAGCAGCTGAGTTGGAAGCAGAGAAGAATTTGGGTAGTGAGATGGACTGATGATAAAAAAGAAAAGTGTATATGTTCTTCACTATAAATTTAAAGTAATTTAAAAATAATTTAATCCTTCACTGATTGTCTCCGTTACCATTAAAAAGACAAATAATCTTCCTCTTGTCTGTAGTGTTTCCTGGCTACAACTTCCCCGGAGAAGGCACCCAGAGAGTTTAGTACTTCTTACACTCTGGATAAAATTAATCAGAATACAGTAAGCTCTATCTACATAATAAAAAAGCACGTTTGGCCTTGAAATGGCCTGATCAATGACTGTCATAGACAAAAGTGGCTGTTGGCACCAATTTTAAGATTTTTTTAATATGTCTCTCAGGATAAGTTGTTTAAAGAACGATTGCTCTCTCTACTTTGGTTACATTTAAATGCCAGATTGGGGCTGTCAAATGTGACTGGATTTATCAATGAGGCAGAAGGATACGGAGGAAATTAAAAGGCTGCAAAATAAATTATTTGGGAAGTTAATTATAAATAATATAATCTCTATATGCAAATATTAAATGTGTTTATTTAATTAAATCACTGCAGATTTTTAAAGTTCTTTCTGGCTTCTTTGACACGTCATCCCATCAGACTGTTTCTTGGGGATATAATTATTTAGTTAAATGATTAAATGAATGCTGTTATACATATTAGCCGCTCTCAGCTTTAAGCATATGAAAGTGTTTTGTCAGTATTCTAACTGGGGACTGATCTAATTGTGAAAGGTTATACTGGGGAAGAAGAAAAGAGTCATTAGCTAAAAAAGCAGTACCACACAGTTATTCTCACTCGCATCCTGAAGGTCATTTATAAGCTGCACACATAATACTCAGACCCAATTACGAGTTTCTCTTTCACGGCTTAGAAGCCTCAGAATGACGGCTCGAACTCGGTCATCATTCAGAGAGGAAGAATGCAGACTAGTTTTCACTTATTAACTTTAGAAATGAGCAGGGATGAATAACCTACCGTTGCCACTTGACAGAATAATGACCAGTAATGATTTTAGGCATGTGTTTTAGATACTGTCTGTTAGCATCACTGCGTATCATCCTAACTCAGCCCACATGTTGTAACAGGTTAGGTGAAATAAAATACAAATCCCTAAACAATTTATAAGTTTCCATGCCTCTTCTTTCCAATGGGCAAACAGCATCAACCCAGCGAGCTATGGCATCCACAGACTACTCACCAGCGCGAGGTCAGCTGCTCGTGTAGCGCTGCGCAGCCGAGAAGGCCAGACCTCACGTAGCCCTGCAAGCTCCCTGCGTGGCTCCTCGGGGGCAGCTGTTCACTTTTGTGACATACCAGACAACCACCGCCAAGAGACACCGATTTGTGACTTATGTATTCACAGCGTGAGCCTAAGCCTCAAGGCAGTCTTAACTTTCAGCATCATATTTTGATAGCCCAAAACCGACACATAATAATGTGTTGCTCTTTAATGGCCTGTCATTGTTAATGTACCTGGTTCACAACTTTAATTCCTTGGGCTCCTGGGTTCACTCAGGCACGGATTTGCAGATTATTCCAGTCAAGGCATCCCCTGGCTACTACTTCTCATTTCTTGACAATCCGTCTAGATGCTTGTACGCAAGATAATATACAGTCAAGCTTTTGTATTTTACTACTTTTTCAAGTCAACTTTGCAATACGAAAAGAAAAAAAGAACCTTTTAATGAAGAATTTACTTTCTCCATGTCATAGTATAACCACTTTATTTTTTCACAGTATGGCAATGTCTAAGGTAGCTATTTTTCTTAAGAACTTTAGCTTCTCTCATGTAAGCAGTAAGATTGCATCAGCACTGAAACGAGAGAGTAGGATACATATGAAAAACAACAACAAAATCCAGTAAGCTGGTAATCATAGAGAAAATTATGCTGCTATAGGTGCTAGTACAAAACGGTTTCCAAGATAAACTTATTTTCTTTAATACCGTCAACAGCTTTCCAGAACAGTCATCATCAAGCAGTCTCCATGACAGTTCTAGTACTGAGGATTTCTTTCCCTAAGTGTCAATAAACCCCTTCAGCTGTCTTTAAGAGAGATAATTGATAAATAGACTGAAAACTTATTTTTTGAAATGGGCAATTAAACTTGTATACTTCAAATATCTTTAAATGCATGAATTTTATCTGTACTTTCAAAACAGGACTTTTGATAAGGGGAAATTAACTAGGAGAGTACACTTCGTTACCAAGAAGGCCAACGGCATCCTGGCCCCTATCAGGAATGGTGTGGTGAGCAGGACTGGGGCAGTGATGGTCCCCCTGTACTCGCCACTGGTGAGGCCCCACCTCGAGTGCTGTGTTCAGTTCTGGGCCCCTCACTACAAGACAGACATTGAGGTGCTGGAGCGTGTCCAGAGAAGGGCAGCGGAGCTGTGAGGCGTCTGGAGCACACGTCTGATGAGGAGTGGCTGAGGGAGCTGGGGGTGTTCAGCCTGGAGAAGAGGAGGCTGAGGGGAGACCTTCTCGCTCTCTACAAGTACCTGAAAGGAGGGGGTAGAGAGATGGGGACTGACCTCTTCTCCCTGGTGACAAGTGATAGGAGGAGAGGAAATGGGTTCAAGTTAAGCCAGGGGAGGTTTAGGTTGGATATTAGGGAAAATTTTTTCACTGAAAGGGTTATCCAACATTGGAATAGGCTGCCCAGGGAGGTGGTGGATTCACCATCCCTGGAGGGATTTAAAGGACGGTAGATGTGGTGCTGAGGGACATGGGTCCCAGGAACACCCTCATGATGAAAATGAAATTTAGTGTCTTGTCATTTAGCCCATGAGTAAAGACAACTCCAGTTAATATTGATGTACAGATTTTTCAGTAAGCAAATATGTCTAATATGATAAGAGTATGCAAACTTTTTCTTTTTTATTTTTCATATCACTAAAAAGTGCAGCTTCTTTCTGAAATCAAAAAATTGGCCACAGGGAAACGGTTTTCATTATTTTAGTATCTGCTATCTCCAAGCAGATATGTGAAATTAGGAACAATAAATTATGCAAGAGTTGCTGCTGAGAAAAAACATATCACGACTGCAATCAGAGTAAGTTACATGACAAGCTCCCCTTGCCTGCTAGAAGAACTTAGGAATCTCTATTTTCATTTATCTTTGCATTAAAACACCTAAATTCTCAGGCAAACATAGCCAAAATGCTATACAAAGAGAGCATCACAATTCAGACAGCTCCTTTAGTGTGTCTCACTCCCAGCTACAATGACCATGCTCTTTATTTAGTCAGTATTTACTATCTTATTTCACTCCATCAAACAACAGTTGTAATTTTTTTCTATGATCAGTGCTTTCTGATACATGTTCCACATTTCCAGCTTGTCCACGTCTGAGAGAGATGAGGGTAATGGGTGAGGTGGAGATAGAAAAGCTTTTATGCAGAACTGAAAATTTAAGGCTTTCTAGAAAATTGGAAAGCAAGAGGGTTTCATGGCTCTGGCACTGGATCAGGTATTTCTGCATTTCTTGTCCACAGTACAGAGTTACTTTTAATGTTTGTTTGGCACTACTAATTAATCTATGATCCCTACAGGAAAGGATGCAGGCGAAGAGTTTGCTGTCACTAGCATGTTGGACGCATTGACAGGAGAGAGCACGTCACATCCTCTGTGCGGATCATTTTTTACCTGTGAGAAAAAGGTCGCTATAGCACTGATGGTGATTTTTGTCCTTGCTTGAAAATAAATGAGATCATCAATGCATAACCAGTTTGCAAATAGCCTTTGACTTTTACCAGATCTCATCCCAAAAATGAAACCCAAGTAAAAGGCTTTTTCTCCCAAGTGCAGTCCACTAAGCTGTCCACTCTTCCTCTAATTAACTTCTTTCTTAGCAGTATTGTGCACCGTACACTACAGGCTGCAATTTGCATCACAATAATCCTTTCAGAAAAAAAGAAAACAATCCATTTAATGCATTTCCTCCTCTTCAAGTTACACAAAGATGTAACAAATGCTGTTTATGAAGAATAGATGGAACTGGAAGAAACTCTTTTTCAACTTAGAATTTAATTGTAGAAGGCCAATTATAAAATTTTAATTTCCGCTATCATCTGTCTTGAATATTTATCTTATCTAGCAGTTATTCATAATGGAAACCTTTGATGGCTTTTTTTGTTATGCTATTCTGAGTCATGGATAATGCACACTACACTGGATTAAATTTGTATGGAAAATAGGCCATGCTGGCTTATGTCTGAAATTAGATGCAGCTAACTTAATTTTGCTGACATCTAAAAGAAAGGAAGCTTTGTTTAAAAAAATAAAAGAAAAAGAAATAAATTCACTTAAAAAGCTCATAAAGTATTTCACTTGGTATCATATCTGTCTAAAGTATGAAATCTACAGGAGCTTAAACAGCAATTTACTGGAAATCAGAACAGGACACCTGGGGTACCCTCTTTCTGCTGATTAAGACTGCATATATTGAGTATTTAATAATGATGTAAATTTTATGAGTGTTTAGTGTAGTTCAAAAAGCTACTCTTTTAAAGCTGGAAAATTCAGACACATGTTTATCCATAGATACAAACTTCAATGCACTGAAACAACCTCGAATATTAAATATTTCAGTCTTCAAAAAAGAAGAAAGAAGGGCACGGGGTAGATAAGTACAGATTCCCAATTACAAGGCTATTCCAGTAAAACAGATTTGCTCTAAGATAAAATAGAGGAAGTACATACAGCGGGGCAAAGAAGCACTTTCTTAATTAGTGTGGATAAAGCAAAGCAATCACCAGTATTTGCACTTCAAAAGCATGACATTTTCACAAAATTGGAAGGGCTATAGATTGTGTAATACTGAGATTATCATTTGCAGAAAAAATATATCAAAAGGCCCAAGCCTCTACATCTAAAATGACATCAGCTTAATCATCAGTAATCTCATTCTGAGTCAGTTCACGTTATGTGGTGGACTCAACGCTGGCATGCTGGGTGCGTTTTCTTGAGGACAAATTTGACACTTCCATTCTCTTCCCCCACATTTTTTCCTCTTTTAATATACGCTTTGAGGTATTACTCCATCAACACTTACATTCATACCAGTCATGATATACAACTACAGATATGTTAAAAACAAGAATTTGGGGTGAAAGAACCACGCTCCCTCCTTTCTCTCTCTCCTTGGCTTTGGTGGAGAGAGGAATAAGGCAAGCGCGCCGGCCGAAAGCAGGAGCTGCAGGACGCACACACCGGGATCCCAGCTTCTGGTCGCTGCAGCTCTTCAGTGCTCTTCCACAGCTCTTCTGCTGCTGTGGTTTCTCTTGACCTCAGCCATTGCAATGCCAGAAAAAGTCTTTCAGTGCAATTTGTGGTAAAGATGAGTATTGACGTAAGTGGCAGGAAGAGGGGGAAGAAGGAAAAAAATTACATTTGGCTTAAGACACTGGCACCATCTTTCGCTCCCCTCATCTCTGGTGGCTGAACAAGTCTGAATCAATTCAGTGATTAAAGCCATAATGAAAAGAGTTCAAGAAACTGGATTATTTTTCTAACAATTCACAAAATGAAAATTCAGCCTCTGCCAAGTGCACGAAGGATTCAATCAGACCTGCTGCTGAATGACATGCATCAACTTTTAGATCATAGTCAGACAAGTAAGGTAGGCCCTTTATGATACTGCCCCATGTAACACATCTTTGTGCACACTAAGCAAGAATTATAAGGTGCATAAATCGATGCATCACACCCAAGGGGGGTTAAATGTTTCGTGCCACCACATTGCCACTGCAGTTTTCTACAGAAAAACTCAAAGATGTTGAGCAGGCAAGATGATACAAGCTGCCGATCTTCAGGGGAGAGAGAGGGACAGAGAGAATACTGCCTTAACTGAGGAGTAAGTGCCCTCACTGCAAGACAGACATTGAGGCGCTGGAGCGTGTCCGGAGAAGGGCAGCGGAGCTGTGAGGGGTCTGGAGCACACGTCTGATGAGGAGCGGCTGAGGGAGCTGGGGGTGTTCAGCCTGGAGAAGAGGAGGCTGAGGGGAGACCTCATCACTGTCTACAGCTCCCTGAAAGGAGGGGGTAGCGAGGGGGGGGTCAGTCTCTGCTCCCAAGGAACAGGCGGCAGGACAGGAGGGAATGGCCTCAAGTTGCGCCAGGGGAGGTTTAGACTGGAGATGAGGAGAAATGCCTTCATGGAAAGGGCTGTCCAGCAGTGGACCAGGCTGCCCAGGGAGGTGGTGGAGTCGCCATCCCTGGAGGTGTTTAGTGGATGTGTAGCCGTGGTGCTGAGGGACATGGGTTAGTGGTGGGTTTGGCAGTGCGGGGTTAATGGTTGGACTTGATGGTTTCAAAGGTCTCTTCCAGCCTAAACGATTCTATGATTCAGTGTCAAGGCACAGCTGACATGAAATTGGTAGCTCATTCTAGAAAGCCACCAGCAAATAAACTTCAGTGAAAAGTAGTCATCACGCATAAACCTCAGAATTTACAGTTAAAGAAAAACAATGTAAAATTACTAGCACAAAAATAAGTATTAATAAATATTAATTTTCTAATAGAGAGAGGCACATGTCATACAAGCAATACAGACCTGAAGCACAGACTGGGTGACAGTCACAAGACTCAATAGTGCTTGTGTTAGGCAGTGCTGTAACATGGATCAAACAAAGGTAAAGTAGGCTTATGAACTCAAACAATCCACGTGGAATTTACCCGTATTCCTGATTGGAAAAACAAACACGTGACTTTTTCCACCTTTCTGATTATGTCTCAACATAAGGAGCTTAAAGTGCTCCTTATCAATATCAAATACATGAAGCATCTACTTCACTACTTGCTTGTTGTTTGGTTTGGGTTTTTTAAGATTTCTCTAAAAACTGAGTGCTACGTCCTGTACTTAAAAGAAAAAAAGTTGTCTAAGGAAGTACATGTCACCAGGGAAAGAAAGAAAAAGCATTTCCTAGCTTGATCAATGGGACTGGCAGAGTTTCAGAGAAGGCATCCAGAACCCTCACTCTCCACCTGGTAAGTCTTTAGTACAACAGGACCCATTCCGTTCAGTCCAGATGTGTCTGAAGAAGTGCTACCAGTGCTCATTATTTTGCTCCTCTGAATGCACAGGTCAAGAATGTCTGCTACGATGACAGTTGATGAGGCTATTCACTAACCCAATCCATTGATTTCTAACGATGATGGATTGACTCATTAGCCTGTTTAGCTTTAGACAGCCACCTGCAAAGTGACAGCTGTTACACTGACTGCGTAGACATAAAATACTCTAACAGTTTTGTTTAAACCTGAAATGATGTGCCACATTGACAGCACTGAGTCTGCATGATGATCAGTATCACTTCAACAGTGCACGTTTACTTGTTGTCCTTAGCTTGGAATGAAAATTGGAGTGAAAACTGATTTTCTTCATAGGCAGAGAAAGCTGCCTGTGGGCAGGGCTTAACTGACAGGCTTGCTGGGAGGAATGAAAAGGACAGCGTTCTGCTTTTTTGTGTGTTAATGGCTCCTTGCTAGTTTGGTGCTCTCTCTGTGGCACAATCTTCCAGCAGGCCTCATGGTCAGACTACGCTTCTTTCGCTTTGCCATAACACGTCCATTCACTACAGCAGGCTAACAGACCTCTAATTAGCTCATTTGCACAGCAAAGGAGAACCCAGAGCACTACGGGGAAGGACACTTGGGTGGAACCTGCTGCAAAGAACATCAGATGACCGTTGCCCTTTGTGTGGCACCAGCACTCACTCTGTGCTGAGAGAAGGTGAAAAAAATTGAAGGTGTGTCCATTACTGCCCAGAACAGACAGCGCCACGCCAGTGCCGCTTGGCGTGGCTGTGCTTAGTGCTGAGCTGCACTACGTGACCACACATGGGGAACCGTCCCCGCGAGCGGCCGACCCTGGGATGAGGGCCCAGCGCCCTTCTCCTCCCTGGGGCCTGCCACCATGCCCCGGGAAGAAGCTAAGGCAGCCGGAGGGAGCATCCCCGGGGCTACAACCACGCTCCGGGGTCCTGGGACTCGTCTCAGAGTAACAGCTGAAGTCAGTTTTCTTTCTGCTTGCGCAGTCAGGGAAAAAAACGCGGCTCGTGCCTGGGTCAGACGTTGTTTGACACAAGGCAGCACACACAGTCCGGACAGAGGAGTGTTTGTCAGCCCTCCGACTCACAGTTTCTAATGGCAACCGTCGTATAAAAACAGCACGGACCCCCACGCTACCCCAGCAGCACGGGCTCTGCGTTTGCAATGTGTCTGCTGGAGAGAGGTATTAGATAAATAGCACGGTAGTGTGAAACCATTAACATCCCCTCGTAGCTCATATATTCACAATATTAAGTATCCTCTAGTATTATCAATGATTTCAGAATACCAGCACACTTATTTGCATTTATATAGATAGAATGAGCAGGAAATACTAATAAATGGTTAAAAGAACGCCAAACAGACAAGTAAAGCAGGGCCGTATTTTTCACTATGGTACTGGCTGGTCCCCTGTGCAGAGCTCAGAATTTTAGCATGCTTTCTAAAAATTATACACTCTATATGTTTATTAAAAAATATATGTATTTATAGAGAAGTTATTTTAAAGTGTTAAATAGACTTCCAATCGTCCATTCCACCAAATTAGAAACAACAATTTTCTAATCCACGGGAGAAGTTATTTTTTTTGGTACAGGTTGCCGCTGTTTTTCTTATGACAACTGAATTAAAACTGGATTAAATTCTGAACGCTGATGACTTTTGGCTTCCCCCATTTTTTAATTTCTTATTTTATAGACCCGTGTTTGTGCATCTGTTCTTTAAGATGTTGTACGGTCATTTTTCCAAACTACTTCCTGATGTCATAAAGACTATCAATGGCCAAGCTGTCACAGGCTGACCTAATTTAGTCCCTTGCCCAAAGACAGATCCAGTTACATCCATGTCATCCCTTAAAGATGCAACCTGCTCCTAAAGCTCTCCAGTGCAGGAGAACAGTCTATTTTAACTCTTCACTTAAAAAAAAGGCTTTTGCTATCATCTAATCATCCTTGTGAAGTGCAAATCCACTACATGTTATACGCACCATGAATCAGAGACCAGATTATATACTATTTCTTTGTCACAACCCTGTAAGCACCCGAAGACTTGAAGATCTCCACCTATTCCCTCTTCTTTCCACCAGAATACATCCTACCCCAACACACTTAGTGTTTCCAGGCCAGTGACGTCTTCCCAGCCTCTGATCATTTTTACCGCTCTCCTCCTCTCGGCTCTCCTTAATCAGTCCATCTCTTTCACAGAGCTCAGGCCAAAACAGGATCCACCCCCAGGCAGCAAAACCTTACCTACATACAGCCCCCCACAATGTTTGCATGATGCTGCTTGTTCACGCTTGCTTGTGATTTGTGATAACTCCCAGATCGTTTTCAAGATAGCTGCCAATAAATGATCCCGTATTTCTAGTTTTCCATGAAATAGATTCAGATGGAAAGTGTAATTTGAAACAAGGGTACTTACTTTGCAATATTGCAGCCGGCAAGTATCCTCTCCCTCACTCATCTGACACACCTATACACATATACTTTCCAGATTTTCTGCTACTGCCCCACTGAGCACATTCTTTTCCTTTCAGACACATCTTACTTTGGAAGAATGTTTAGACTTTGGATTTACAATTGGCAATTCAAATGCAGACTTTTCAGTCTATCTGCTCCACCGACTATTTAAGAGGACAGTATTGTCTCTTAAAAATATCTTGATGATGTAGGCTTCACATTCATATATAAAAAGCCATACTTAGAAAAAAAAAAAATAGTCATGTAGCCATACAGTTCAGTAAAATTTAATTCACTTCAGGTGAACTTCACGTTTTAGAAGAAAGATTACTCAAACAAGCTTTATTGGCTTGACTTTCCTTACGAAACTCTCCCACTGTTTTGAGACCAGACGTACTAGTATGCAGAGAGTTGTATTTCTGATGGCCTTTATTTTGTGAATTGAGCAGCTATACAGTGTAAAAATATCCTCTTGCGATTTGGTACTAGTCCTAGAAACTGTACTTACATTTATATTCTTTTGCACATATTTTCTGGTACGGCTGGCACTAACCCAGTATTTGTTCAGATCTGATGAGAACCTTGCAATATAAAATACTTCTTTCAGGCCTAAGAATGGGGCACTGAAAAAGAAAGCTGTTTGTGTAGATAATAAACTGACTGGATACGATAAACTTTATGCTATCAAAACTGTAACAGCCAAATTTAAAATACCTCTTTTCGGTATAACTTTTTATGCTGAAGCCATCATTTACGCTTATGGATGAATGGTGGTAGTATCTTGATACCACAGTAGCAGTTGCAATTCTATGCGTTATGTAATAGCAGAATAATTAAATGCGGTACACGTGTGTAAAATCGCAGCACCCACAGCAGTGAGCTTGGGTCCCGATGCTGGTTGCTAGCGTTCCCTCCCCAGTCTCTGCCTCCAGAGAGCTGAGGCACTGCCCTCCGCGCAGGTCCTTACACAGCCATGGGACGGGCAAGACCGTGGTCTGCTCATACTTGTCCCTTCCCTTCTCCGGAGCGGCAGTGCCAGAGCAAAGCTGCTGGGCAGCAGCAGCACGCGACCCGTGTGTTCCCAGAAAGCGGGGATCCCAGCTCCCGGTGCTCCGTACATCGCATTGGTGGGGAACAGGAATCTAGTGGAAACGAAGAGGCTCTCATTAATGGCTCTCCTCACTCCCAAGAAAAACCAATTCACTAATTCTGTCCAAAAGACTGAAAAGTGTGCAGTACCTGCTCTTGATATCTTTTATTTGGTATCAGTATTTTGAATCATTTAAATGGTGTTTCCCATCACTGTATGAATCCCTTAAAGGTAGTTATTACTAACACTTAATCCTGATAAACTTTGGTGATTATGACGCAAAAAATCCCTGGACTGAAAGGTTTATTGGGCTGTCAGCGCAGTTTAAAAGTAATTTAAAAGCCAAGTCAGACGATTCTGCATGAGGGAATGGTCTCCTCTGAATGTATGCACAAAACACTGATCGATTTGATTGCATGATCACAGGTTTTCCAGTGATCCTCCACCTTACTCAGTATACAGGTCATCTAAGATCACAGTCAGTTTTAAAAGACAAAATATGAAATTAATTGTTTGGGTTCAAAAAATACTCGTTGAATTTTCCAAACGTGGCATTTCCGTACGCTTCGCAAACAGGGTCAGGAAAGAAATGTCCTTACTTTCTCTTTCAACTGGCTTTTCGTTATGCAAAACCAGTTTCCACCTAATTAAATACGTTTTTTAAAGTTCTTAATTTATTAAACTGCAGAGTCCTTGAGCCACAGGAATGTTCCCCACCTCCTTTTTCAGACACTGCCCTCCTACGTTACTTTTAAGTTATTTATAAATACATCTCTCCTGCAGCCTCTGCCAGCAGGGCACCTTCACATGTTGGAATTTAATGAGGCTCAGGCACAAGTCATGAGTCCCTGAAGAAAAGCATTACCTGATCCGCTTCATTTATTTCTACCAATAATCATACCATTACCTACAGCTTCTGTTTTTAATTAGTGGTATCTAATGATTAACACTGGCCAATTTGCATCCAATTATGTCCCCTGAAAAATTAGAAGTGGATGAAAAGGCTGAATGCAATTAATCATTCTGCAATGTGAATTTGCTTAAATATCAAGGATGAATGTGTTATACTTTCCTAAATAAGATTTCGTTGAAAACACACACTGTCTGGTTATGAAGCAAAAGCATGACGCTTCCCATGAGAGTAAGAAATCTGGATATTAGACACTTACAGAATTACCAAATACAGTCACACATATCCTTTTAATAACGATGAAAAAAATTATGCAACTGGTATCTAATTACGCTCTGGATTCACGTGCTACAGAAACAATTAAAAGCAATAAGCAAGATAACATTTTATGACACACAGACAGACCTTAACCTTGTCTGAGACAAAATTTGGGTTTTGTATGTGGCCTTTAGAATATAATTGTCTCATCTTTTCGTTCATTCTTAAGAGGTTTAGCTTTAGAAAACATTCTGTTCCAGCTTCAAAGCAAACATTCACTGCTACTTAGTTATGGGATTTTTTGGACCACCATTGTATCTTTAAGAAAACTTGTAACTCACAGGAAACATTTACTTCAAAACAAAACAAAACAGAAAAACCCCATACCATACACTAAAGCTTATTTATATGCTGTGTTCAGCTTTTCCTCAATTTTCAGAGACCAAACTTGATCAGTCAGTACCACCGATGATGGCAACTGGGCGCTTTTAATGAAGAGTTTCTTCTTTCTCGTACCCCCATCTCTCTCACAAACTCTGAAGAGACCTCATATAAGTAAAGAAATATTAAATAGCTCCGCTGAGATATTTTTTTTTCTCCATGATGGATGGTGAAATTATTTTGCCCCTACGATAACTTAGAGATAATTAAAATAAATTGACAATTATTTTAAAAGTTAGTACTTGTATAGCAACTTGCAAGTATAAAACAGCAGCAGCCCTCTAAGCTTAACTTACGAAAGTAGATTTTTCACACTGCATTAATTCATTCCTTCATCCCATTTTTTTTTAAAATTAAAGCACCATTCAACATATTGTGAAGAAGTTTAAAATACAGTAAAGTTGATAGAAATCTTTTGGAAGAAATTAACAATAAAAATATGATCTAGGACAAGTGAAGATCCTGAATGACATTTGATACATCTTTTCTGACTTTTAGCACGCAAAAAGCCAAGCACCTTATTTTTGCCCCCAAACCCCCCAAAAGGTAGGCATCCAAATAAAGTGTCCATTTCAGCGCCACACAAACTAATAGTTTCTACCTGCATTCCTCACATTTTTCGTATCTCCTCTCTTGTTCTTCCTCTGCATCAAAGAGTTTTTCCAGTTCTTAGCCTTACTGTCAGGAGTTTCATGTTCTTCTTCATAACACCTGGGGCATTACTTTCTTCCCTTTATTGTTGTACTCTTCCATCCCACTTTCTGTTTAGTACACGAGTCAATTTTTAACCTATCAACATTTTGCACTGCTCTTTGGGAAGGTGGGCAGAATTTAGAGGGGAGGAAAGATTATGCTGCAAATGTTAACTGGTTGGTTGTTTCCTCGCATTTGGAAGTATCGTTAAACTTCATTTTGCAATAAATGTATTCTTTAAAATGTTAAGTTCTTCCTAGCCAGGTTCTTCTATTCGTTATGCCAGGCATTCTACAAACAATTTGTTTTTGAGATACATGGTGCTTGTCATCTCTGCTCCCACTCTGGGCAAAATCATCAAAAAAAGCTCTAAGATGCTATTTTAAGGAGCGTGGCTTGCCAGGACAAGTGCTTTGGGTTTCAACATGAGATTGATTTACAGAAACTGTACTGAAAAACATTGCAACAATACTTCAATTCTGATCATCTGCAAGGAGCCCAACAGGTTAGAAGTAAGATCTAAAGAATACAGGGCAGTCAATTTTTTCCCCTCAAGATCATCAAGTTTCAATTAGGATGGACTCGTTATCGTACAGTATTGGGTTACACTTCATGGAACAACCTGCAATGACCACCAGCAGACTGACAGTTTTAGGCATAACAGAAGATTGGGTTTTTTAGTAGGAAAGTTTTTATGCTATCTCCCTAAAGCTGGATGAATTCCTAGTGTCTTAGATACTGTAATACTAGTGTTAAAAAAAAAAACCTCTGCATTTAGCATGAGTTATTTCTTGACAAACATAACATCTGCATGCTTGTCTAACCCCACCAATCGACTGAGGCTAGTTGAGGGTCTTTTTGAAGCCCAGTGACCTAACGCAAGTTGAATATGTTAACTCATTTAATTTCCCTTTTCACCACCATTTAGGAACATAAGAAAATGAGCCTACCAAAAATGCAAGGGTAGATCATATTGCAGTATAATGGCAAAATCTGTGACAAACAAATGAAGTTTAAAGATTGCAAGCAAATTATAAACTATCAGGAAATAAATGTCACCAACCACATAGAAAAAAAAAATCACACTCCATACCATGGCAATGAATATCATTTTGAATTAAACTTATTTCAGCAAGAATTGAGACACAAAATCTTGATGAATGATGTGATTTCTTCAAAGCACCGCCTCCCTGGAACACCACAGCAATGCTGCGCCCTGTGGCTTTTGGGAACCCTCCAGGTTTTTGGGGGCTTGTGGGAAAAATGGGGAAAACGGTCCAAATAGATACCTTTTATTGCTAGTGCTATGCTTTACACACAGTTGAGGTCTACCTACAATCTTTGTTTCTTCATGTATATTTAGTCCAGTGACTAGCTTTGACCATGACAAGATCATAGGAAACACAAGTCATGAGACGAATTTGACTCTCAGACAGAGGTGAAAGACCCAAAGGCTGAAGGTGTGACTTCACACAGTACCACTGAGCGTTACTCTAAGGCGCCTCGCGCTTACCTCCCTGCATTCCTTGTAGGCGATCACTTGAAGAATTACTTTTCCAATCTACTGTTCCTCGTGTCAGCTGTCTCTCAAACACAATCCTGCTGGGGCCCCACTGCCAATATAACCAGTCTGGCCTTATTTGACATACTTGTCTTTCCTCTTAGGCCCCCCCGACTGTATATGTTTTCTCCTTTCTGATGACATCATTGACCTTCCTGCCACCCAAGTGCATGCATCTTCGACATCCCTGACCCACCCTCCTCAGGCATCCAGAACACGAACATCCAAGTATTTGGTATGCATCTACAACTCACATTTTTACTGCCAAAACTTGCTGTATACGAGCCTGACTCTCTTTTAACTTACCTCCACAGAGTTCAAACTAACCACAGTTTCCACAGAGCTGCTTTCCCGGTCACCACTGTTTTAAGTGCCACTCCATTTGTGATCACACCATTGCTCCCCTCTTCCAGGTATATAAAGTTCAGAACTCGTTCTCTTGTTTTCAAGGCTCTTCCTAATTCTGCATATTTTCTCCCTCCCATCGCACCAAAATATTTACTGATCTCTGCTCCTTAATTGCCCATTTGGCCCACAACTCTCATGCCTTTTCCATGTAGAAACAACAGTTTCTTCCTTGCAACCCACCTTCATGTTTTTACCACCAAGCAAACAAGTTAGCCGTATAACACGATACAGTAAAATCAATTACAGCAGAGCAAAAGCAGTGTTTTAACTCTTTCCTGCACCATTGCCTTTTGCCTTTTTTAGAGCTGATGAACAGCAAATGAGGAAGGAACGCGGTGACAATCGGTTCAGTTGAATGGGTGGGAATGTTCTCCTCTGCTAGTCGCTCACACCCATTTTCATGCACTTCCCTTGCACCAACGTTCTCACTACTTATTTAGATAAGCTTGTTATACAACTATCTTAGACTTCTCAGATACTTGGAAAAGCGAGAGACTTTTAGTCCTGTAAAATAAAGACTCTAAGTATGGGCAGACAACCCAGCTACAAGAAGTTAAATTAGGATATAATTTTACCATACAGCATTAACAAAACAGAACCACCTATGCGTGTATTTACACCACCCCCAGTCCGGCCTGTGACAGACTGCATATGTGCCCATCCCCTCAATAATAACTTGTGTCAAATAGTACACGGAAATGAATCGGTCATCTCAGGAAGGACTGCACGCTCTTCTCACTTTTCAGAACATAAATTTCTGCTTGTAATTAAATTATAGGTGAAAACACACATATTAAATAAAATTTCTGGATTGTTTGGATTACTCACAAGAGAAGAGGCATTTAAATATTTATGTCTTATTTAATCAGTAGAATGAGGTCTCTAATCAGCCTTCCTCTACGGAAAGCGCTTGTGAAAGGAGCCAGACGCGCAGCCGTTTGTGCTGCACATGCTTTTAGTAGGCATTCTCCGCAACGGCCAAACAGGAAAGCAAACCCTGGTACAGCAGGCTCAGCCAAGTGGAGAGAGTTTCCGTACTAATAAAGACACATCTTCATTTCATGCTGCCAGAGAAGATTTGAATGCGGCCGTGCAGCTGTGTCTCCCACATTCTGTACTGGTCCTTTCACTCTTTAAAACTTTTTATTAGGCCCTGAAACTAAAATGCGGGTCTCAATCAGATCTGTATCAACAGCTGATGTGAGGAGTGGTGAAATAAGGGGGGGGCGGGGGGGGAGTGATATCCTAGTAACTTGTTTGTCGGCAAGTTTCTTAAAAATACACCAAACTGATTCCTCTATATTCCTAAAAGTTTCAAGCCATTTACAGTGAGAGTTTAACTATTGATTTTTCATGAGTATTTAGTGTCATGAAGAAACTGCCTAGAATAAAAATTAAGCATGAGGAATCGGCATACTCAGGATCATAGACCCACTTAAGTCACTTGATCACTATGACCTTGTCTGCGGTAGGAATATTAATAGCGATAATTCAGCATCAGTGCAAGCATTGGGTTAGCCAGAGCCACGGCAGTGTTACTACCGAGAGGGCAGGCTGCCTCAAGCTGCCTTACACAAACCCGGCTCTTTCTGTTCTTATTGTCTTTGCTCATTTTACGAGGAATTTTACTGTAGACTCCTAACTCCAGCACTGCAGCCGTGCACAGCTTTGCACGTAAGCAATAACGAAATAGCTGAGGATCACCACAATATCGCACGTACTTCTCTGTTTCGTAAAGTACGAGGTGAGGGGTGTGGGGCAGATGTCACCTTCACCCAAAGGCACAGAGTGGCTAAAGCCAAAGCAATAGAAAGCAGTAATACATTACCGATATAAGCAACATTGAGGTACTGGCCTGCAGGGTAGAAAGCAACGGGGGAAGGATGGTGTTGCGGAGGTGTGTTTTGGGGTCGGTGCTTCCCGAGGCTACTTGCGAGGAGCAGAGTTTCACTGGCTTGGGGCTGTATTTAAAGTCAAGATGCAGCCCGTAGGCAGTGAGGAGTGGCTCTCCCTGCATAAATGTACTTTCTTAAGAGCATATCAGGTTTTTTATGATATTGTTTATAGAGCCAAATGGGGGTGCGGTCTGGGACGCCGTTGCAGATGAGGTGGGAGTGCGGGGGAGAGCGGGGAGCAGAGCCTGCGCGTCCAGCCGCCGCGCGCTGCCCCGGGCCTCTCCGCCCCAAAGGCGGCACGCAGGCGGAGGGCAGAGATGTCGATCAGAACGTCTTAGCCTGCAAATCGAAGCACTGAAGATCAAAGAAATATGTTATGATTGCCTTTATTATTAATTAAAAATAACTGCATAGGAGCACTCCAGAGACGGAGATCAGCTGAACCGCGGGTATTCCCTGGGCACTGACCAAAGAGATGCCCAATGGAGCAGAGTCTATGCGATGATGTTTGCAAATGACATAAACCACCCAGTTAATTAAGCATGCTACTCTAGTGTGAATGAGAGGAAGTCTATTCATTCACCTAAATGTTGTTCTGGGTTTTGTTCTTTTAATATCTTGGGAATTATGAACTCTAATAACTTGGCGACTTAAAGCCACATTTTACTGAAGCTCCCCCCGCCCCCCTTGCAATATTGCCACGTACCCTCAAACTGAGAGCTCTGCAAATGACATAGAAGGGCTTCTGCTACAATACAGTGTTAGAGACAGCCTCTGACCTGCAGGGGAATAGTCAGAATTGCCTTTACACAGCACATGTCTGTGATGCGATGGTTTTCTATACCACACTTAAGTGCCTAAAAAGGCAAGTAGGCGCAATTTTGGTATTGCTGGCATTTTCAAAGCTGCTGACCAAACATGCCTTGGTACAGCTATTCCTTCCTATCAGCATCCTCAAATTACCCTAAATACTGCTTGCACCACGCACAGGGATTATAACCAGAAATTATAACCTTGGGGCAAACCACCTTCTCTCCTTGTCCCCGGCAGCCTCTTGGTCCCCGAGCACCTCGGTGGATTTACGGTATGAGGATGCACCTGTCCCATCTGCAGGAGCCTGAGGGCGAGCTTCCCACATGGCTTATCCTTCAAGCAGACCCAGCTTGGGCATACAGACCCAGCGCAGCGAGTGAGCAGGAGTACATTCCAGTCAAGCTCACCCACTTGTCTCCAAACCACTGACTTAGCCAAGACACCAGTTACTGGGACAAATCTGCGTTTTGTGTAACTCAATTTAAGACAGCACTCCCATGCCATAGTCTTCCTACAAACGGGCTTAACCAACTGAAGCTCTTAAGATTTATCTTTACAGACCCACACATTACCCCGGTAATTATTTCAGTTCTTTTCCATGATCTCCTAGAAATCTGCACAGCATGATGATCTCCAGGCTCAGGGCCCAATTCACCTTTTGCTTCATTTCAGTGCAGACTCTGTAACTACACCGGTATCATTTCAGCAGTCTTAAAGCCAGTTACCTCAGCCATTAACTCTCGCTCTATTACCATTTGATTGACCTCAGATGCTTCTCACTCCCTTGTAGCAACCACCATGCAAATGTTTTCTATCTTCCACTTATTGTACATACAGGCGCTGCAAGGATTTTTTTTATTTTGCTCAGTCTTTGACATAACTAAATATTGTTCAAAAGTTAGATTGCTTGAATGTGCAGGAGTGCTGCTCGTGTGTGTCTCTCTCTTCCCTCGAACTTTCCACTGCATTCAGCAGCCAGGCCTGACATTTTCGGATGCAAACATATACCACAGTCCCATCCATAAACAAACAGTAGATTGTAAGTGAAAAATGGAAATATGCCCCCAGCGCCCTCCAGGGGTTCTGCTCATGAGCTTTTGCTAGAAAGATCATTTCCCATTTATTTCTTCCTTCTGGACTCAGCCTGTTAACAATTGGGTTGACTTTTCCATTATTCATGTCAGCATTTTTGACCTTACAGTCTTTCAGTGAAACACTTTAGCCAACATTTTACAGATAACGTCCCCACACCCCCAAATACATTGCATACTTTCCAACTATTAACTTAGTCACTCTACCCCAAAAAATCATTCCATTAAAAACTGAAAATGTTTATTTTTAATGAAGCCATGGTGGCAATCAGTATCCTTAACAGATGACTCTTGACTTTACATGACTGCGTAGGGCCAAAGGGCTTACCCAAACTTTACCTCTCTCCTCTACTACTGACCTATTTTAGTGGTGACCCGCACAGTAACACAACTGAGTAGATTGCAGGGGAGTTACATTATCAGCCCTCGTAGCTTGAACATTTGCTCAGATCTTGTCAGAAGACAGTTTGCCAGTGTTCGCAGTTACTTGTTAGATTATGCAGGCATTTCCAGCGCTCCGGTGTGCTAGGCACCTCCGGTGTGGAGGCAAGGCCAACCTCTCTCAGGATGCAGCAAAACCGAATCACCCCAGGAGCTTTTACGTCCTGTGTAGCTTCTGGTACACTGTTGTACCATCGAGCTTCTGCAGCGCAAATTATCAGTAAATTCAACAGACGCTGAGGCTTTACATAAGAACAAGTAAGCCAGACACATTCTTCTTGCAAAGCAGAAAGTACGCAGACACTTAGGGGAAAACACCTCCATCCCCTGTAAACAGGAGTGCTTTGCTGTCGGTCCTACAGCTATCCTGAAGAGTGGCCTACAGGCTGTAACTGTACTCAGTGGTTAACTCTTCTCCTTGCTCTTAGACAGCTCTACAGAGGAGAATGGAAGATCTTCAGTAAGACGAGAGGAAGACACTTAACCCAGTTCTGAGTTCGTGTCTGTTCTTCCCACTTGCACGTGTATACGGGCATCACAGCCAAGGATTATCACATATTGCAAGGTTAGCTGTAGTCACTTCTCTATGTCCCTTTTCTCTACACCAGATGAAGGAAAAGCAGTCTGTGTTATTCCTAACACTGCCACAGGTTGCTTACATTAGCTGCCAAGCCAGGAAAAAGTCCAGATGCAGGAACTGAATTCAGGGCTTTTTTCCTCTTGTATTTACTTTTAGAAGAATAAACCAGGAGACCCAGCAGGATGTGGGGTGCTAACAGCACAGAACTGAAATAGAAGTCCAGTCCTGAATCTGTGAACCATTACACAACTGAAATTTAGCCAAGATCAGGACAAACATGCATGTCAGATCATTTATTTAAACATGTAAATAGCTTCAAATGGAATGAATTAATTTCTTCCAGATGACTCGTCATTTATTTTCAAGTTTTGTTTTATGCAGTGTCCTGAAGTTCAACAAGTCTACAGTAAGCAAAGCTTAGCAGGTTGAATTTAGAGGGGTTGTTGGGGGGTGAGGGGCGTGGGTGGGGTTGGAGGGTAACTGTGGGAAAGCATGTAAAATTTCAATAGAGAACAAAGTTTTTGTGGTGATACCTACTCAACTGCACATACCTCAAGGGGCCTAGGAATTGAAATTCTTCAGGAAAAAAAGGAACTTTGACCTTCTGAATACACTGCTTGCCTTTGATACACAAGAAAAAAATATTTTATATCCTTATGTGCTCCTCCACCCCTTTTCCTTTGTGCTAGAGTAAGTAAAAAATGGAGAAACAAAGAACAAAATTACTTCAAACCAATTCAGAGAGCCCCGGGAAGCTATCAGGAATAACACTCTATAAGGCTCAGAGAAGCACTGAAGCTGGGGAGGGGGGTGGGGGAGGGATGCAAGCAACCAGCCTTGCTTTAATTCGTGCACTGCATTGACCTTGTGAATGTTACAAAATCTTTTATGCACAGTCCCAAACAGACTTTTTGCCTCATGATTTTTTTCACCTGAGCACCGCTCAGTTTTAGAGGGGAGGAGAGACTTGGGGTTTGATAAATGGAGATCTGAATTTAGCTTGCCATACACCGAAACCAATTAAATCAGGTTGAGTGGCTCAAGAGACATTTTTAGTTTTCTGCTGAATAATCAGAAAGTATTAATAGTACTTTGAGTGAAAATATACAGAAAAAGTGTGCCCAAGGGAAAGAGGAAATTTTGAATTGGTGGAAGTTTAAATGAAGTGAGTGGTTTCAAGGAAATAGTTAAAAAAAAAAAAAAATCACAATTCAGTATCTTTCCAATACTGCTAGCCCGTTTCCAAAACAATGCTTTACAAAAGAGAAAACAAATGCAAAAATTTAACAGAATTAGAAGCTAGGCTAAGGATGCACTCCTTGCAGATAGATGTCATTGTGATCCTAAATGTTAAGCTCTACAAAACAGACGCTATCTTTGCTTCAGTTCTTCCTACGTATATCAAACAATGAGTCCCTAAATCCAGCTGCTGGAGCAGCACAAATACTTAATAACTGACGGAGAAATAAATTATTCCATAAAGAAATTTGCTTCCATCAACCCAGATATGCACAGAAAGCCTGGACTACAAGTTTAGCCTTGTAACAGCTTGAAAATACAACTTTTGACTATTCAACGCACAGCATTACAATATCAAGTGTGCTGCAAAAAATGCCAACAAAACCAGCTCTCAAAAGCACACCTTCTTCCTGTGTTGAGAGCCCAAAGAATTTTAAAGGAAAAAAGGACCAGTACGCACTATTCTATAAGGCCTCAGAAGTTTCATTACACGCCAAAATGAGAAGATAGAGGGATAAGAATAACATTTCAAGAAGCAGACAATGAAAAGGAAAGATATGATCCTCCTATTTACTAATATCATGCAGGACAGTAAAATATTTATACTCCTCCAGCCCAGGGCTTTTACTCACCACCATGCATTTTATGACACTGGGCATGTTTCTGTTGGTGCAATCTGCTGATTAACAAACAGGTGGAAATCCACCAACGTGACGCTGCACTGCAGGAAAACATCCGTGAGCTTGCCGGCTCATTCAGCCTGGCAGCAGCACTAGACACCTCTAGGACCGCTTCCACTTCGTAGCAAACGTCACAAAAGATTTTCAGCTGAGCCATGACTACTTCTAGGCAGTTCATACCTCTAAGAAAAGAGCAGGTCGGGGAGAGTTCAGCAGGGCTTGGTTATACTCTAAGTTACGGGATCAATTTTCACTCGCATAACCAAAAGCTAATCGATACTTGCTGTCATTGCAGCCACGATAACAGAAACCTAACTAGTCCTTTTCCATTTTTCAAGTAGATTTTGCAGCTTGCACTGGTCTCCACATTACATCGCTGCCCGGAAAGAGCTTGGTACTCCTGTATAAGCCTCAGTCACAAAGCACGCGTTCGCTACAAGTAGGCACATCCAGCCACTCCCGGCGTTCCCCCAGAGCATACACACAGCATATGGTTCTTCTGCATTTGAAGTAGCAAAGGAAGAGGCTTCTTGTTAAGTAAACTTTGTATAGAAAGCTTGATGTATGAAGCCTGAAACTTGTGGTGACCTTAAAAAAGCAGCAATTGCAAAATACACCCTCGAAAGTTTTTCAAAAAATGCCAATAAAGACTATTTTGTATAAGTGTAAATACAGTATTTGAATCTATATACTGTATTGACTGAAATTTTCATTGTTAAAAGGGTCCAAGTCCACTCATACTTGAAGTCAATACCATTTTATAGGTTATATCTTGGTTGTGGCAGCATACAGGCAGTGAATGTTTTACAATAGGCTCTTAATTGTAACCTCAAAACAATACAGCATTCTTATACACTTAAAGCATTTCTTTCAAAACTTGTTTGAAGTATCTGAATCATACTTTTTTTTGTAACTTTACTGTCATTTTTAACTAACAGTAATCATTTATTTGTTCTGCTCATCACTTTTTATTATCTCACTTCCAGCCTTATCCGTACAAGTAGAACTAAGTATCTCCTGTCTTTGCTGGATAGCAGAGTCCAAATGTGATGATGTAAAGAGGCTGCAAATATTTCCAGGTTGTGTCCAAATGAAGATACGGGGAAAACCTGTACTTCTTTTCTGAACAACCCAATAGTTCTTTAACTTTGCCAAGCCGATGACTTAATACCTGAAGGACTAGCTCTCTTGTTTACCAAATGTCCCCCTATAAATTCAAGCATTTTCAGTAAAGTGGAAATAAGGAAGTCTATCTGAAATTAATTGGAAAGATTCTATACATCAACGGTGTGTCAAAAAAATAGATCTTCTAAGCAATACTGAGGCCAAGAAGAAAGCTGTTCTCGCTGTTAAATACAGATTTACTTGGCTGTAACTTTTTCATTTTTGCTTTTTAAATCCATGCAAGGAAATTAACTACCGGCTGCAACAACTTCTTTCATGCCGCAGTCCTTCAACAGAACCACGGTAAAGACATACGCTGTCAGAGAGTTCACCGTCAGATTAAGTGCAGCAGGAAAACTTACAGCTTTCCTCCACGTACTTCATACGATAGAAGAAAAGAGGGCCTGAACAGTCTCCAAATTCAACACCTATTTATTCCAAATGGTAGCCCAGAGAAACGGCCGGCTTCTGCCCCACAGATGCCCTTGCCATCAACTCCAGACCCATGCCTTGGCTTTTCCTGTCCCGTCTCCGCCGCACCTCCTCCTCCCGCCGGGATCTCACTCCTTGCTCTCTAGTCACGCGCTCCTGGAACACCACAGCAAAGGAGAGCACTCTTATCCTTCCTGGGGACATTCTGAGGAGAAAATAAGGAGCCCCAAAACAGGAACAATTTTGTTTTCCTGCCAGACCTCCATGAAACAGGACAGCGGCTTCTTCAAAAAAAAACCCTCCTGATTACACAAATTCGCAGTCTTTCCCAGATCATTGCAGCCTCTGTTTCTGTGTTTACAGGACTCCCAACATGACACTGTTTCCACAGCCAAAAAAAGAAGATAAAACTTCTTGTACATGTCTTCCAATGGTCCCTTTCATTACCACCAGAAATAAAGTCAGAAAGTTAAAGGAAATAAAAAAGTGTCATGGGTCAAAATAATTCCCCTCGAGGCTTTCTGCTATTTTCATTGAATTGTGTCTCTTTTCCTGACTGACCCGGCTTCTTCCCTCTTTCAGCCCCTGCAGGAGAGGAGAGGACTTGTTAACATTCCCAGCTGTTTAAACTACTGTTACGGATAACTGCTATTGCAGACTGACTGCCAGGTTCATTTCAGGAAGACTTGGGAGCATAATTATTCCTACTGCTTTTAGACTGGATTGCCATTTCAGCTACGCTCCTTGGTGCTTTGTGACCATCCCACTTCACAGTACCAGAAAAGGGAGTCCATTCTCAGGTGAACTGTTTCCATCTAGAAACTACAATTATAATTGCACAAAACTATGGCAGTACTTTTTCAACGAGAAAAAAAATCAAAACAGAAATATTTCAGGTTTTAGGTTGAAACTGTATTTCAGAATTTGCTTGAGTTGAGACATAAAAAGTCCCATTGACAATATCAATGGCTTTTTTCCAAATTGAATAAAGCATCTCTGTAGACACACTTTTTTTTTTTTTTTGCTTACAGAAGAAACAGGAAAAACGCAGCTTTACAAATTATGTTTCATCTATGACAAACATTTTCATATCCGTGAACTGCAGAGACAAGCTTACTTTTCCATGCCCTTAGTCATGACCAGCCTTTTGCAATACAATCACGTAAAGACTGAATTTCTTCAGTTCCTGATATACAACTTCTCACAAAAAGATTAATTAAAAAAAAACAATTATGCAAGCAGAATATCAGGAAAATACTACACAGAGGTCCAAGGTCCTGTAATTCAGACTCCTCTAAAGATGCACACTGTAAATTATTATTGAGAACAGGGATAAAGAATACATTTTCTTCTCACCTGATTACCATGAAAGGAGATAACGTTGTGCTTAATTTGCCATTAACACAAATAACTATCCACTTTTAAAAAAAAAAGTGGCGCCTCATTTACCAGTTTTCAGTATTTTTTAATTGCTTTAGGTATGTTTACACAAAATACTCTACCCTTTTCCTGCTTTCTAGCTGCGTTGACAAATAGCATTTGCAAGAACTATGTATGTACTTGGTAAGTACCAGCTTAAGCATTATCATTTTCTGCTTGCATATAATACAGATTGATTATTCCCAAATACACCTGACATTTAAAAATAAGTGTTTATTGCAAGCAGCAAAAAAACAAGAGGGAATACTCCACATCTAACTTTAAATCCAAGCTCAGGCATTCATTCAGTGTGTGACCTCAGGCAACAGACTTGACCTCCTTCTGGTTCAGTCAATTCAGCTGGCTAAGAGCAGGAAATCATTGAAAACCAGATGCTGCATCTAAAAGCAGATCTTCCCCAGGTAAATAAATTACAAGAGAGCCACAGGGATGGAGCAATATAGTGTTTCTTATTGTAAGAGTCAGGAAGGTATATGGATATAAATTGGAAATAAGCAAGAGGTCTTTTAGCCTCAAGCTTTACTTTGGTATTTGAAAAATAGCATTTTTAGTGCTGTACAGATACTAAGATTTTTGTGCAATAACTCAACTGCAAGGTTAGACTATCTTTATTCAAATGTATTCAGATCGTGTAATCAAGGATGTCTGTTGTATTTTGCCCAAATTACTGTTCACAGACATCTGAAGTATTAACGCCAATGGCTGGTTACATCTGCAATAATGTAGGAAAAAGTCCAAAATTCAGACCTCTAAGGGCTTTGGGAACTATTGTAAACGGGGGCCATGGTTATTTTGGAATACAAGATTTTGGGTCTCTCTTTCCTGTAAAGAGGAGAATGCTTGCAACTTCCTAGCATGTCTTTCCCTTTCCCTGCATCCAGCACACATCGAGCCACTTTAGACTACGGTTGTGGTTGCCAGAGCTACGAGCGCGAAGTCCGCCTGGGTCTCAGAACAGAAGCTATATATCACACCCTGCTCCACCAATGTGAAACGGAAAAGAAAGAGGAAAGTTTATGCTTGGTTCACTTTTCCTACATCTAGTAGAATGGCTGCTATTGCTCATCCAGGTCTCTAAACCCTTTAGGGCACACTATTAACATACACAGTCAACTTTTGATCTGACCATTGGACAAACACAATTGAAAATGTTCGTGGAGAAGACACAGTCCTGCAGCTTGGCTAGATCATTAATAAACACGATGGAAGAAAGAAGAATCTGATTTGTTAAGCCTGGCTTTGGAAAGGTATTAAAACATACAGGGGGATGTTCAATAATGTTCAATAATGGACAGTAGAGAAGGTTCTGTCTACGGCCACGATACAGCAGGACATGGGAACTTCTTGACCTCCCTCTTGACAACTCTTTACACCACATCTGTCACAAAGATCAAACCACATTTGCCAAAACCTGAAAGAATTTATATCTCCCAACAGTCTGGATACCAAGAACTTAAAAACTTGTTTATAATCTTTAACTTTTACAGGAATGTAAGTAGCACATCACATTCTATAAGCACTATATATAATCCCATCAACGTTTTAATGTGTTCTCGGTTAAATTCTCTGCCATGAAATTGTCCTGACGTAAGCAATAAATTAAAAGCACTCATGTAATAAATGTAGCTTTTTTTATAGATTATTTTTGTATAAAAAGACTTCATGAATAGATTTGTTTATTTATGCCTATCTAACAAAATATCAACTATTTATAGTGGAACACTTAACTAAGACAAGTGGGAGAACAGACTTAGAGGGTAAATTGCCAGCACCTGGAAAATAAATTGTTACAAATCAACTGTAGAGAAATTTAAGACGAAAACAAGCCAGTCTCAATAGTTGTAACATTTGAACTGTAAACTCAAAGGCTGATGTGTCTGATTCTCATCTCTTCCACAATTCAGAAAAGGTTCTGTGCTACACAAACCAGTCGTCGTGCTCTCGTGTAGCTACAACAGCTATCAAGTTCAGCAGGCACGCAATTTCTCACAGGAGTCGTGAAATAGAATCACAGAATAGTTTGGGTTGGAAGGGACCTTTAAAGGCCAGCTAGTCCAACCCCCCTACCATGAGCAGGGACACCTTCCGCTAGACCAGGTTGCTCAGAGGCCCCTCCAGCCTGAGCTTGAATGTTTCCAGAGATGGGGCATCTACCTCCTCTGTGGGCAACCTGGGCCAGGGTTTCACCACCCTCGCAGGAAAGCATTTCTTCCAAATGTCTCATCTCAATCTCCCCTCTTTCAGTTTAAAACTGTTCCTCATCCTGTAGCTCCCCTCCCTGATGAAGAGTCCCTCCCCAGCTCTCCTGGAGCCCCTTTAGGCACTGGAAGGGGCTCTGAGGTCTCCCCGGAGCCTTCTCTTCTCTGGGCTGACCCCCCCCAACTCTCCCAGCCTGTCCTCCCAGCAGAGGGGCTCCAGCCCTCCCGGCATCTCCGGGGCCTCCTCTGGCCCCGCTCCGACAGCTCCGTGTCCTTCTGCTGTCGGGACCCCCCGAGCTGGAGGCAGCACTGCAGGGGGGACTCCCCAGAGCGCAGCAGAGGGGCACAATCCCCCCCTCGCCCTGCTGGCCATGATAGCTACACTCTACAGAGAATGAGGCTGAGCAGTCAGGTTCTGCTCTGCTTACTCCACTGTTGTCTAAAGGCTTTATAGCAGTAGGAATATTTTTTTGCCTTTATGATCAAATGTCTTGGGAATTGTGTTGTTTTTCAAATGCATGTCTGTTCATATGTGTATGTACACATGCATGCATACACACGTGTATTTTAAGTAAGAGCGGAAAAAATACTGCAGCAAAGGTAATACATTCAGACTGAGGAGATCTGGGTCCAATACTGATTCTGACACAAACTTTCTAGGCCAACACTGAACAAATTCTCTGGTTTAGATTAATACCTACAAATAAAATTCTGCTATGTACTGTTGTCACTTTGCCTGGAAATCTAAATTCTCTATCAGATACTTCCTCTCTGGCACTGCACGTATAAGGAAGAAACACAGCAGAATACTGACTTCATTTGAAACTGCTGATAGAAAGGTTACCATAAAATAATTCTGATCAATGTGGACAAGGTAGAGAAAGGACTACAAAAAAGTTTCAGAACAAAAAAAAAATAAATCACCTCTCCTTTAGTGGAAAAAAAAAATGGAGGGGAAAAAAATGGAGTTTGCTTCTTATCGTAAATAGATACAAAATGTTAGAACTACTCCTCTTTTCCTGTAATCAAGATTGCAGACAATACAAACCATTATCTTTCGATATTAGTTAATTAAGTAATGCCATTAACTGTTTAGTTTTCCCTTTAAGTATCAGTCCTTCTAGAGAAGGTCAATACAAGCTTTTAACATAATACTAGAAATGAATGACAAATTTAATTTAGGTTTACATCGTCCCACTTCCTGGAAGTGCTTGATTTCCCGATCTCAATTAAGAAAAGGCAGCATGTCAGGGAAAGAAGTGGGTTTACTCTACACCCGTTTGCAGCAAGGTCCAGAAAACAATTTCAGCACCATGAAGACGAATTCTTGCAGCATTTCTCCATAAGTATTAAGCACTCTTCTCTACCCTTTTTAAAAACGGGTGTAACATTTCCCTTTTTCCTGTCACCAGGGATTCCACCTGACTGCCACGACTTTTCAACTATCAAGGAGAGTGGCTTGGCAACTACATCAGATGCAGGTCATAAAGGGCTGTATTCAAAACAGCTCTTACAATAGAAGGTTGAACAGAGGGAGAGAAAAATTAAAGCAAAAATGAGAAAAGCAACAGAAGTCTTAAATGAAAACTGGGGCATTTAACATATCTAAGGAAAAAAATCAAATGCCAATTGGATAATAGCGATAACAAGAACAATCGCCGTGATTTAAGGATGTTGTATTGCTTCAGAAAATGGTGTCAAATTATATTCAAGGAATGAGTTGAGACAAGAGACAATAACTGACCATTAAAAGTGACCTCCAAATTGTTTCAATTATTTCCTAATGCCAACAAACCACTAATTTAACAATATGAAACAACATTGCCTTAACACCCAGTTAACAGCTTGCATCAACCACCATAAATTCTGCACTATCTTTGTATCAGATAATTAGCAGCAAGATCTATAACAATCTGCTCAGTGAGGTTGGGCTAAAATTATTTCTTATTAAGTAATGGGGTTACAGTTACAAAAGAAGTCATTTTGCAAGATAAGAGATTAACTCACTAAATATTTTTGTTTAATATAACTAGCTGAAAGACAGACAAAACAAGGGACTCATCTACAAGAATATTCAACAATGCTATCTAGAATATTCTGTATTTCTGCAACACTTAATGTCCCGGTTCTGAAGAGGATCCAAATGACATATTTGCACACCCAAGCCAAATTTGAGATCTGTGCATGGAAGGGCTTGGAAATCACTCAAACAGTGTGTAGAATACTAAGTCCGAATTCCCAACATACGGAAAGTGGTACTTGTCTATGAAATCCAGACAGACACAATAACTAAAATTTGCTGAGAATCTGCTCCCCAAAATTATATATCATGGCATTCACTGAAGAGGAAAGGTCTTGCCCATCTCAAGTTTATTTAAGAAACAGTTTTCCAGTAAATATTTGTGAACGAGGCAAAGCATCAAGTATTGGTAACTGACAGAAAAGAAAGAATAGCCCTGTTGCACACCTTATCAGTTCAGCTAATGGTTGGACGAAGGCACCACCTCAGTTTTCAGTCTCAGAGAATGAAACACTCATGCATGTGCTTTCATGATCTGTGAAACCAATGAATACCTTTGCAAGCGTGTAAACTTAAGACATATATAAACTTCGGGAGAATAAGTCCCTTTCAATCTTCCTCTGAATTCTTCCTGCCTCAATGCAGGTACTTTTTAAATAAAATCTTGCGTGATGGGAACAATACATCTTTCTTCCTCTGCATGACAGAGGAGCACATTCTTCTCAACAATACCAGCTGGGCAGAGATCCAACCATCAATAAATAACATCAATAACCATTTTAAACATCAAAGCCACTTTTCCAATCTGCTACCTAATTTTCATATTTTCATTTTCCATTCAGCTCCACTACTTACACCACCATAACCAGCTTGCAGGATTAGATCATCTTGTACATGGGTATTATGGTTGAAACTGCCCATCTGGCCACTCTGAATCCCCATACATAAGAATAAAAACATAAGGCTAAAACACAATTCATACCTTGACCGGACTCTTTTTGGACACAGTCTCAAATGTCTTCAAAATGTTAAGGGTATCTACTGCCTGACATTGACCACGTCTTCACGTGTAAGCAATTTATTCTTTTTAAAGACATCGTACAGACCATTTATGACCACTGGGGCACAAGAACCTCACATATTCTAGTTGAGGGTTGTTTTTTGAGAGAACTGATGCTAAAAGTCAGGCAGAAAGAGGCATATGCTCTCATAGAGCACCTGCTTCCTATTTCCAATCTAAACTAGATCATACAGGCAACAAATTACTAACAAAATCATCATGGGGCACCAGCGCTGTCATCCATCACAGAATGAACTCAGTCATTACAGAACCAGGAGAACTTGTCTCCCAGTGCTTCTGTTCACACTTGCTAATCTACTTATTCACACTAAGGATTCATCAGTTATAAAAATCCAACTCAAATGTCTTGTCTACATTATAGGAACAATTACAGAATTCCAGGATCACTGAGCTTGGAAAGGGGTCAGCCGGAGATCACAGAGTCATAGAGTATCTCAAGTTGGAAGGGACCTACAAGGATCATCAAGTCCAACACCCTGCTCCTCGCAGGACTACCTGAAGCTAAACCATGTGACTAAGAGCATCATCCAGATGCTCCTTGACCACTGACAGGCTTGGTGCCGTGACCACTTCCCTGGGGAGCCTGTTCCAGTGACCAACCACCTTGTCAGTGAAGAACCTTTTCCTAATGTCCAACTTGAACTTCCCCTGACCCAGCTTCATTCCATTATGATCATCTACTCGTCTGTGCTACCACCTGCTCAAACCAGGCTCAGCCAGCACAGGCAGCTCAGGACTGCGTACAGTTGTGTTTTGAATATCTCCAAGGATGAAGACGACACCAGCTGTCCGGGCAACTTGCTCCAATGTTTGATTACCTTCACAGTAACAAAAGTTTTTTCTAACGAATTTCCTGTATTTCAGTTTGTGCTCATCATCTCCTGTGCTGTCACCAGGCACCCCTGAGAAGGGCCTGGCTGCACCTGCAGATCAGGTAATTGGTAATATTCCCTGAGCCATCCTCTTCCCAGGGACTGAAGTGAGGCTGACCAGCCTGTGGTTGCCTGGATCCTCCTTCTTTCCCACGCACATACGGTATGCAGGAATTAAACAAATATTTTACAAATAAAGTCCGTATTTTAATTAGGAAACTTATCTTTCAGAAATGTACAACTACAAACCTGAGCAAATTGTTAGCAAAATTCATGCAGTTCAAGTTAATTTCATTTAGAATTAACTATAAACTCAATAATTTATGAAACTGGAAATGCACTGGCATATTGATCAACAGAGTGCAAGAAATGGCAGCGAAGGACATGCCACTTAAATTCCGGCAAAGTTCAGGCCAATATCGACAGCAGGGCCTGCTTCTATTATAAAAGCCACTGATTCTGTCAGCAGCAAAGCATAATAAAGAATGTATCAATTTCAAGACATTCCTACAATATAAATATAATACAATGAGTAGTAAAAATCTTTACACGTCAGTCTTTGGTCAGCCCAGAAAAAAAACAGCAATTTCCCAAATAGGGTGTTGTCCTTGCGGGTTGGGAAAAACGGTAATGGCCACAGGTAAGACACTCCGAGGCACATATTAAGCCAATTTATTGTTTTACATTGACATCCAAAATATCTGTTAGATCAATGGAAGACATGACAAGAATTGTGTGTATATATCTATTCAATCTAGGCCAGAAAACAAATCACACTGACATCTTGTAATATAGTTCCAAAGAAGGTACAGAACCGACTCAAACCTGCTTGGACAAGGATGCACTTTGGGTACCTGACTTCTCCACAGCAAACTGTTCTTACTAGGCAGAATCCCTTCAAAGGGTTGTCTTGTTCCCGTCAAGGACTGGCCAGAACTGAAGAACAGCAGACAGCTATTTTTCATAGAATAATAGAATGGTTTAGGTTGGAAGGGACCTTAAAGATCACCTCATCCCAACCCCCTGGCCATGGGGCAGGGACACCTCCCCCCAGCCCAGGTTGCTCCAAGCCCCGTCCAACCTGGCCTGGAACACCTCCAGGGATGGGGCAGCCACAGCTTTCCTGGGCAATTTGTTCCCATGCCTCACCGTCCTCAGAGTGAAAAATTTCTTCCTGGTATCTAATCTAAATTTACCCTCTTCCAGTTTGAAGCCATTCCCCCTCATCCTATCACTACATGCCCTTGTAAAAAGTCCCTCTCCAGCCTTCCTGTAGGCCCCCTTCAGATACTGGAAGGCTGCTATAAGGTCTCCCCGGAGCCTTCTCTTCTCCAGGCTGAACACCCCCAACTCTCTCAGCCTGTCCTCACAGCAGAGGGGCTCCAGCCCTTGGACCATCTTTGTGGCCTTCCTCTGGACCCACTCCAACAGGTCCATGTCCTTCTTGTGCTGAGGACTCCAGAGCTGGATGCAATATTCCAGGTGGGGTCTCACCAGAGCAGAGTAGAGGGGCAGAATCCCCTCCCTTGACCTGCTGGCCACGCTTCTTCTGATGCAGCCCAGGATACAGTTGGTCTTCTGGGCTCCAAGCGCACATTGCCGGCTCATGTTGAGCTTCTCGCCAACCAACACTCCCAGCTCCTTCTCCTCAGGGCTGCTCTCAATCCATTCTCCACCCAGCCTGTATTTGTTCATGGGATTGCCCCCGCCCACGTGCAGGACCTTGCACTTGGCCTTGTTGAACTTCATGAGGTTTGCACAGGCCCACCTCTCCAGCCTGTCCAGGTCCCTCTGGATGGCATCCACTCCCTCCAGCGTGTTGACTGCTCCACACAGCTTGGTGTCGTCAGCAAACCTGCTGAGGGTGCACTCCACCCCAACATCCACATCGCCAATGAAGATGTTAAACAGCACCGGTCCCAGTACCAACCCCTGAGGAACACCATTTTTCATTTTTGTACTCTGCTTTACTCTCAAAACTACAGCTACAAAGCTAATTCAACACAATACCTTTAACCAATTACAGTTAACTTTTACTTCTGCAGGCCGATTTGGCAAAAACTACCACCATAAAGCAAGCAGGGCACAGCCACGAGAGGATTCTCAGCAGACTGGAGGAAAACATTGGCTTCTGCTGGAAATGAGTTTTAGCAAGCAGCTGAGAGAATCCATCTACGAAGAAACAGTCCTAGTTTGTGTTTTATACTCATCCTAGCTAGGACTCCAGGTAAAGCCAGCATCCTTGCTTCCAGTGAGCATGCTGAAGTCAAAGGCATAAGTGGAATCCCTCTCATTTACTATGTATTAGTGCTAATACATTTTTCAACATTAATCCTTTGACCAAGTGAAACATTGATAGTCTGGGACACTAATGGGATACATTAATTGCAAGTAGTATAAGAAAAGAGGATTACTAAAATGCACGTTGGAAACAGAAAATGAGATTAAAAATGGCATTTTGGCTAAAGTTCTTCAGCCTATTAAAAAATACAAGATGATTAGTCAAGAGGAAACTAGAAAGCCCATAAATGAAAAATGCTGAGGGTCAAGGAGAATCTGGGAAAAGGGATTTATGACTAAAAGTGGAAAAGAGTAAAGCTAGAAACAAAAACAGCACTTAAAGGCAAAAGTAGTATGGTATTTCAAATACTACAAAGCCATACTCTTCAGAGGAGAGCAGATCTAATGCCAAGATCCTGCAGATGTTTAAGCACATGAACGATTGTGCTAACTTAAGTATTTAGTTATAACCATGTGATTACTAAACTCCTTAAAAATATAGCAGAACAGTTGTGAAGGAGACACCAGTATCTTCCATCAGACAATGAGAAAAAGACCGACAGGTCTTTTCACCATAAGATTACTGTAATCTGTGTGTGTGCGCAAGGAAAGGAATCCAGTCAAAGTGGTGAGGCAACCTTTGCAATGTGATCAGTACTGGAATAATGTTCTTTACAGCATTGAAGTTCATAAATTCGAAAGGATTCAGAGATGATCCACAAGGAATAATTCCAGTACCAGAAAACAGACAGTACAGAAGATGCCAGGAGAACAACTGAAAAGCCAGTAAAGGAAAAACTAAATAAAAAGTGGAAGGAAACTTCGACAGTGAACTCTACAACACAATAGAAAAAAATCACTAGACCCACCGATCCAGACATTTAAGAACAAAGACTTTTAGGATGGTTTCCTAAACAAACAGCTGATTTTCTGTCATTGGCAATTGTAAAGTTAATATTGGTCATTTTTGTAAGTAATATTACCTAGGACACACCAAAGGAAATGCAACTTCTGTGTATCCTGTTACAAAGTCAGATTAATTATCCTTTTTCTATAATCTATCCAGGAAAAACAAACCTGGGTACATCAAAACCCAAGGTGAAAAATGACAAACACACATGACTCATTGTATTTCCAATAATTACAGTCCATGAACTGCCTCAAGAACTTCCCTTAGTTGGCAGTCCCTTGGTACTGCAGTTATAGTTGATAAAACACACACACCCCCAAAAAAAAAAAGAAGTCTTGGACATTTCTGTATCACAGCTGATATAAGAAGACATACTATACATTGAATTGCAACTGGAAGCAAAGGAAAGCTAAAACAGTGCACAGAAGGCATTTTGCCTCACTGTTCTGCCACTCCTAACTGCGTATTGCAATGATGAGAAACGTCAAAGGTAGGAAGGACGTGGAGGTAAAGACATGCACGCATGACTATAACAACATGTGCTCTGGTACCATAGTACTGAAAATTCGTGCAAGAATTTGTTGAGAAAAAGTGTGTATATGTACACAACATACAATGACCTCTGAACAGTCATTGAGACACTACCTAGTTCCTTCTGCCTTTTAATAGCCTTGAGAACCAGGGAAGACAGCAGGGCTGAGAGGGACGTTTCCACTGCACAGACCAAAAGGATTGAACTTAGAGCCTTCACCACAATTTTCTCTTAAAGATCATCATCCAAAATACCATTCTGCATGCCATTGTTGCACTCCAGGTCACGATATTTAGCTTCAAAATACACTTAGATCTTGTGTCAGAAGGACCCATAGAAAATTTCATTTCTAATGAAAATTTCCATCCATCCACTGTGTAATTTAGCTGTGTATTTAGATACATGGAATTCAGCTTTCAGGCATCTCAGCTGAAATTTCAGATCTATGTTCTTCCTGGTGCAGTGAAAGAAAAATAACCAAAAATAACTTCCATAGAAAAGGGCAAGAGAAGCTGCACTGGCATATACTGCTAACAGCAGATGTAAGAAAAGCTATTTTCATTCTCTCAGAAGTCCTGAGATGTACACTGCAGCCTACAGAGTAACATCTAGACTGCCCAGCTAGTTCACAGTAGGACTATCTGCCTGAACAAGAGATGTGCTTGCTCATTCTTGCTTGTTAATCCCCACCTTCTTACTTGTTAATCCATGCTGTCAGGAAGAGAGGAAAGTTAGGACAGGAAAAGTTCTGCGTGCAACGACCAGCAGGATTAACACAACAAAGCAAACATACGTAAGCAGTGCAGTGTAGACTTACCTAGCTGAAAACTTGAATAAGTAACCCCGGTTTTCATGCCACTAAGACAACTCTCAGAGATGAGTTAAAGATAACTTAAAAAAAAGAAGGAAGAATTTCAATATATTTTGTATGAGATGAAGAAAATTGCCTACTGCAGTTTCTACTGGACTTCTGGCAATAACTACCATCAAATCGCAAAGGTAATTAAAGCAATGGAACATTTTTTCCACGGTTTTAGTTAATTTCTTCATCTACTCCAAGCAAAATACTTCTTTCAAATATTCATGGTTATCGGCCTATATTCCTGTCTCTGTAGAAGGAGGATGGAGCTAGATTATTTAGGAAGGAGTTTTGCACTAGTTAGATTGGAATAAGCCTGGAAAGGATTTATTACCTTGTATTGAGGAACTTAGATGACACTGCTTAAAAAAGGGGTTAGATTTATTTCTATTGCAGCAAGTACAGGAGCTGCGGGGGAGGAAAATCATGTTGAGATTTTCTTTTAAGACTTGCATTGTAATTCCTGAGACAGGAGGTAGGTGATATCGGAGTTAGTGAGGAAAGCCCCATGGAATTCAGCGAAGCACTTTGCTTTGCACCAGCTGAGAGTCTGACCTCTCAGCTGAGGTTTGTAGAGGACAGAGCACGTCTTCCCTGCAACAAACCCGAATACTTCTCAGAAACCAAGCTGTATTTTAAAACATTCCATTAAATTTGAGATTTTGCTACCACAAAAAAAAAAAAGTTTGCTTTGTTGCTTGTTTTTCTCAAAAAGAACCCAACACCTGCCATTGAAAAGTAAGAGACTAAAGCGAGTGCAAGCTTTTGCTAATCTGAGCAGACACAGTAAAAGACAAGCGAGGAGGAGATCTGCAGGGGAGTCCTCTAAGCTACCCCAGGCATGACTGCAACTGAACTGCAAACATTCCCTTTCAGAAAACCTGCTTGAGATTGTTTAAATTATACAATGTGAAATGTGATACAGCAGGGACTAGCAGGCCGTCGCTTTGGGGAGTTTTTATCCTCTTTACAGATTCCAGTACTGCCGCACGTTCCAGGCAAGGTGAAGCCTACAAATCCTGGCTGCTTTAGCCCAGCACAGGGAAACTGTTAATCTGAGTTCACCTGTGGAGCTGCCGGTGCACCTAAAAGCCGTATCTGTATATCCTTTCTGTTACAACATTTCCTAATGAATTAAGCACATTTCTCACATAGCTCATCTTTCACATATTCTGGTACATGTCTGTACTTTTTCCATCACTAATTTACTTTTTTAAAGAAGAAGAAACATGAGCCTCACCCTTCTCCTCATTCTATCTCATGGATCATCTGGAGAATGAGCTGAAGAACACGGCAAAACAGAAATGTCTTTGCCAGGAAATTAAAGCTTGTATGGCATGGAAAAAAAATAAAAATAAAATGTATCATTTGGCTGCAAAGATCAGAGCTGAGGAAAGAGTATTTTAAAGGAGGGATTATTTTTATTTACAGAGCAAATATAAGCAATTAGATGGAACCTGAAATCAGTTATTCATCTTTCAGGGTTTTTTTTAAGCAGAACAAAAATCCCAGTTAAGGCATTATACCTGCTGTTTTAACCACAGGACCTAGCTATTTACAGAAAATTGAAGTGTTGTAATATAGATTTATACAGTAATAAGGGTATATAAAGCAAATGTTACGAGTACCACACACTAATTTAAGTACTAGATACACCTAAAACCTGGATATCTGGGAACACAGAACTAGTTCGTAGAAAACACAGCATCCTCAGTCCTCAACCCTATAGACTTCCGCACAGTTGGACACCTGCATCCCACATTAATTTGCAGCACAAGCAGCTTAGTGCATAATATGCTGTTACGAGCTATGCTATCGAGAAAGCCTCATGAAGTCAAAGGCATTGTGAGCTCACTAGTTGGTCTGACAATTCCAGTTATAAACTTAAAAATAAAATACTTCCAATGGCATTTAAAGTTTCATATTTCCCTATCAAATACAACCATTCTTCATCTAAAAAAGAAAAAGTATACTTTAGATTTACTGAGAGTGAACGGAAAAGTAAACACTAGAACGAGAACGTGGAGGACAAGGCCTGGCCTTCCTTGCGCTCTCAGTGCCGGCTTTCATCCCTGGCAGAAGGAGGCGGCAGGCTTTCTAACTGACAGTGGATATTTTTTTCCCCCAGAAAGATAATACAATTCCTCCAGTCATAAAATTGGAAAACTCAGAGAAATTGAAATGTTATCACCTGTTGATGGCTAAGACGCTTTGTGAAAGAAGATCAAACCCAGGCTAGTTAAATATTAGCAGGAAATTTTTGTTCCATTCATTTTAGACCTAAGTCCTGGTGTACTGATACTCTCTGTGGCTTCTCTAACGGATTCAGAACAAACAAACTCATTGTGAGCACCGTGTTACCTGAGTTTAAAGGATGTCGTAGTTACAGAGAAAGCTGTACGCTTGCACTCCCATCTGTGACAAGCGTGGGATTCCGTGCTTTGCTTTTTTAAGAGCTATACAGCGCTTCTCCTGGCAGAGGAGCCATGGGATTACAATTATCTCTTCTATTAAATTCCACATGCAAGGCGATTCCAACCAGTGCTAACACGGCGTAGGTGCACATTTAGGTAAGAATTACAATCCAAGTGCAACAGTAACACAAGCCTCTCCAAAAACACAGTGGCTTTATTTACTCATTAAGCAAAGAGTTATCGGGGCTGCTTGCAGAGTTTTCTTACACTTTCTATTCCCATGAACTCAAGTGACTTCCATCATTTTAAAGGAGAAGCAGCATAACTTGATACCCGTGTAATTATTCTCTCTCCCTCAGGTGGTCTCCTTGCCTGCCTGCCTTTGCTCTCTCAGAGACTTTTATGTGAAGATAAGGATCCTCTTTGATCTCCAGCTATCTCCCTGGGGGAATAATACATTCTTTTCTCTATGAAACCACCCTGGTAATTTTGTTCCCGTTGATGGTGCAACTACAGTCTTCTCCAGAAGCTTTATCTTTGTTATTTTTTCTTACTCAAAACTTGCACTGGGGTATTTTTTTATCTTATTATTTCGAGGTTACAGAAAATAAATTCACATTAAACCTATACAGATAGAAAGCAACATATTTGTGTACGGAAATATTATTTCAGACACTGGTATCTTATCGCTTCAACTTTTCATACACGCAAAAGAGAGAGCATCCGCAGAGCGAGTGAGAGCGTGTGTGTGTGTGTTTTGGTTTTCAGATATACACATGCCCAAAGTGTCACACTGAGTTTCCTAAAACAAGTGATATTTAACCTTATTATTTAATTCTCCAGATTAATAAAAGTTTCCCAGGTGCTTTATGGAAAAAAAAACCCAACCCACGTAATAAACTATAGTACACTTTCACCATGAGTCCTTTGCCCAGTTCTAGTCCCAAGATAAATGCCATTTAGCACATACATAACTGTTTTCAAGTCATTCAGTGCATTTCAAATTATCTCCTTCACTTTAAGTCTCTATCTGTAATCACCAGTGTTCTATCACAGACCAAAAGCATAATGACAAATAAAGTAAAAAGCAGCACAAAAAACTAATTAGGCACCTCTTTACATTTACTTTAAACCATGTAATTGATGTAGAAATGTACAAATCAGATAGTATCTTCCCAATAGCCTCACAACGTTTTCAAAGTTGATGACTGGCACGTTTATTTCAGACCGTTCAAGGGGTGTGATTTTCCCCACTCTTTTTTTTTTTTAAATCTATTTTCAGGGCCACAGTTCAGTCTAATAATTCATTAGCAGCTCCTTGGAACTGATGCCTGGTGAGACTTGTGACTGCTGACTCACAACTGGTGGTTTGGTCTTCTTTTTTCATTTTTGTAAATAATTGCTGTTTCTATTAATGTCAAACACCATACTCTTACCCTCAAACCTCTTCAAATCATTAGCCACATCAAGAACTTGACATCTGCATACCTGCTTATTTTAACTGGTTTATAACGTCCTCTTTACGATCTCTTAACAGCCACTCACACTGATGCTGCCTTTAAAAAACTGGTCAGCAACACCAGTTCTGCAGTTTTGCTTTGATTTTAACTCACTTTGACTAACTCGGGTTCTGTTTTCCTCTGCATTCTTGAAAAGTTCAAAGGAACTCCACAGAACCTAGCAGAAATTACTTGGATTACCTCAGTAAGAAAGAGGGCCCTGTGGCCCTAAGAAAATATTTTTTGGAACTAGCGAAAAGTTCTCATAAATAAAGGACAACCTCCAAACAGTTGCTTAGTATCCTGTAAAAAAGCCTACTCAGCAGTATAAGGAAAAAAAAACACAAGAATTTAGTCTTATTTAAAAGGTGATCTAACCATGTTAGGCTCAAAGAACTTTCAGTCTTTGCACAAATATTTGCATTTTCTAATCCCAAAGAGGTTTCCTTTCCCTGTTGCAGCACAAAACTGTCAAAAGAAAAGTTCACAATTTTCAGCCAAAACAACGCAATCACCAAAGCGAGCTACCACACCATCCTATCCCACCCGCTTCTGCTCGGTATAACTAGACTCAATCCTAACTAGTTTCACAACGGTATCCCTCTGTTTTTGTCACCTCTGGAACTGCAGCACAGCCATAGCATAATAAATAACATTGACTACATCATATTTTACATCAGTCAGAGAAAAAACAGGAAAAACTGTAGTAGTTTCCTTCTGAATACTCACACCTCCTCCTATCATCCCAGGAATTCTTGGTTGGGAGCGATTTAAAAGGTCAGTCAACAGGGAGACTCTTTTTAAGATGACAGATTCATCTTTTAGATCACTGAATCTGACATAGTTTTAGAAAGCATTTGTAGCTGCTAATAATAAAAGGTTTTGACGTGACTGGATCAGTGTTCCCACGGGACAAAAACCATTTTAAATAGCACATCAAGATCGTCTAGTACCTGAACCTACTTCAGATAATAGGATGTTATGACTTTAAAGGGAGATATTGTCAAGGAGTACAGGCATACTGCAAGACTTAATTATGCCCTCACAATGTTTTAAATGCATTTAATGGGCTATATAGGCTGGATCCAAAGATTACGGCACTCTATGAAAAGACTCCTATTGACACGAAAGGTGTTCTGAAGCAATTATTCAGTTACTTGAAATTCTTTTTCTATTTGCAAAGCCATTCAGCAGATCTGTCACTTGCAGACTGTCAGCTTGCTGTGCAAGGAGCCATAGTTCAGAATTAATATATTTTTATAAAATTACATAGTCACACAGGAAACAGACAGGCTTGATTGCTGCTATGAAAGACGTCCAATAAAAGAGTTTTGATAACTTTGCAAGCCAGTTGGCATGAATGGGCCATGGAAATGTGACAGCAGAAGAAATAGGACTCAGATTAATTAAGAAACCACAATGCTATAAAACCAAGAGAAAGCAAAGCGGCATACATTCAATAGCCAAGGTCAAATTTGTAAAATAAGAAATCTGCAAGTATGAGCAGACAAAAGTTTTTTCTGTTTTTTTTTTTTAAAGAAAGCAAAAATCAGAATACAGCGGTTTTAAATATGTGACTGCTGGCAGACACTTTCAGCTAAATAACTTTACAAGAACATTTTATTAAGTTTAAGACATAATTGTCAAAAGCATCCTTCCCCACTCTAACTGCATGTTGACCAAATGCCTTATCGATTTTAACGGAATAGCAGCACCATCATTCTATTGTATTATACTAATGGTTTCATTAAGTTTCAACATAAAACTTTGAGGTAGCCATGGGGGGTGGGGGGATGTTTTTTGTAAACCTGAAACCATTCAGCAACTGAGAGAAACTGAAAATTCTATTTCATGAAATCAACCTGAGAAGGCCTTTTGGTGAGCTTCAATTTTTCTCCCAATGTCAGGAAATACGATTATAACATTCGGCTGCAAACTGTTTTGATTGAACTAAAAGCCTGATTTAATCTGCTACAAATGGCAAATTACTCCTTTAGCTATCCTTGTACTCCATGTAGTACAAATTACTACATTTCACATTATCCTTGGAAGTTTAAGTAGAAGCAAACAAAAGTCCAAAGAGAATTTCCTCCCAGTCTATCAACCAATAGTGCATAGATACCTAAAAGCCAGGTCTGTGAAGCTGCAGCTGCCATTTATGCACCATGAACACAAACTCAGTGTCAAGCCCACCTGAGGCTCCTCCTTGCTTACAAAGGCTTGCTGATAACTTCATGTTCACTTTAGTTAACCTGTCAAAGGGCAGCCAATAGTCGCAGAAGATTATTTATGCACTGTTTTCCTCAATTTATTAGCCTAGACAGTCAAAAGGACTTTTTATTTTTTCTTTTGGCTAGCATCTCTCTATTTCATTAAGGCCCTTGTGGTTGCTTTGTTTCTTGTTAGGCAACTTGGCTTCATTCTACTTCCTCAATAAAAAGGAAGGCAGCCAGAGAATAAATCATAGAATCGTTATGGCTGGAAAAGACCTTTAAGATCATCAAGTCCATCCATTAACTAACTCTACCAGGCCCACTTCTAAACCATGTCCCTGAGCACCAGATCTAGATGGCATTGAAGTACATCCAAGGATGGTGATACAACCACTTCCCTGGGCAGCCTGTTCCAGCCGTTGATAACCCTTTCAGTGTAGAAGTTTTTCCTAATGTCTAACTTAAACCTCCTGTGGTGCAACTTGACACCATTTCCTCTTGTCCTATCGCCTGTTACTTGGGAGAAAAGACCAATGCCCACTTCTCTACAACCTCCATTCTGGTAGTTGTAGAGAGCGAGGAGGTCTCCCCTCAGCCTCCTTTTCTTCAGACTAAACAACCCCAGGTCCCTCAGCCACTCCTTGTAAGACTCATTCTCAAGACCCTTCACCAGCTTTGTTGCCCTTCTCTGGACATGCTCCAGCACCTCAATGTCCTTCTTATACTGCAGCGCCCAAAATTGAACACAGTACTCAAGGTGCAGCCTCACCAGTGCCCAGTACAGTGGGACAATCACTTCTCTAGTCCTGCTGGCTACATTTTTCCTGATGCAGGCCAGGATGCCGTTGGCCTTCTTGGCCACCTGGGCACACTGCCGGCTCATACTCAGCCGGCTGTCCACCAACACGCCTGGGTCCTTCTCTGCTGGGCAGCTTTCCAGCCATTCCTCCCCAAGTCTGTAGCGCTGCACGGGGTTGTCGTGGCCCAAGTGCAGGACTCAGCACTTGGCCTTGTTGAACCTCATACCATTGGCCTCAGCCCATCGATCCAGCCTATTCAGGTCCCTCTGAAGAGCCCTCCTATGCTCCAGCAGATCAACACTCCCACCTAACTTGGTGTCGTCTATGAACTTACTGAGGGTGCTCTCAATCTCCTCGTCAAGATCATTAATAAAGTTATTAAACAGGAGTGGCCCCTACATTGAGCCCTGGGGAACACTACTTGTGACCAGCTGCCTACTGGATTTAACCCAACTCATCACCACTCTCTGGGCCCAGCCATCCAACCAGTGTTTGATCCAGCAGAGCGTACGCCTGGCCAAGCCTTGGGTAGCCATTTTTTTCATGAGAATGCTGTGGGGAACAGTATCAAAGGCTTTACTGAAGTCTAGGTAAATAACATCCACAGCCTCTCCCTCGTCCACAAAGCGTGTCACCTTGTCACAGGAGATCAGGTTCGTTAAGCAGGACCTGCCCTTCATGAACCCGTGCTGACTGGGCCTCATCGTCTGGTTGTCCTGTAAATAGTATATAATGGCACTTGAGACGATCTGCTCCATGAGCTTCCCTGGCACTGAGGTCAGACTGACAGGTCTGCAGTTCCCCGGATTCTCCTTTTGGCCCTTCTTGTAGATGGGTGTCACATCTGCTAATCTCCAGTCCATTGGGACCTCCCCGGTTAGCCAGGACTGCTGATAAATTATGAAGAGTGGTCTGGTGAGCACATCCGCCAACTCCTTCAGAACTCTTGTAACCCGTCTGGCCCCATAGACTTTTGTGTGTCTAAGTGGGGCAGCAGGTCACTGACCATTTCCTCTTGGATTATGGAGGTCTCATTCTGTTCCCCATCCTTGTCTTCCAGCTCAACAGGCTGGGCACCCAGCAAACTAGTCCTACTATCAAAGACCAAGGCAAAGAAGGCATTAAGTACCTCAGCCTTTTCCTCATCCTTAGTCACTGTGTTTCCCCCTGCATCCAATAAAGGAGGAAGATTCTCCCTAGTCCTCCTTTTGTTGTTAATTGTATTTATAGAAACATTTTTTATCTTTTACAGCAATAGCCAGATTGAGTTCTAGTTGGGCTTTGGCCCTTCTAATTTTCTCCCTGCATAGCTTCACTGCATCTTTGTAGTCCTCCTGAGTGGCCTGCCCCCTTTTCCAAAGGCCATAAACTCTCCTTTTGTTCCTGAGTTCCAGCCAAAGCTCTCCGTTCAGCCAGGCCGGTCTTCTACCCTGCCAGCCCATCTTTTGGGACATGGCGATGGCCTCTTCCTGCACCTTTAAGACTTCCTTCTTGAGGAATGCCCATCTTTCCTGGACTCCTTTGCCCTTCAGGACAGCCTGTCAAGGGACTCTGCCAATCAGTCTCCTGAATGGGCCAAAGTCTGCCCTACAGAAGTCCAAGGTGGCAGTTCTGCTAACCCCCCTCCTTACTTCACTGAGAATGGAAAACTCTATTATTTCATGACTGCTGTGCCCAAGACAGTCTCTAACCATTACATCTGCTACAAGTCCTTCTCTGTTAACAAGCAGCAGGTTCAGGAGGGCACCCTCTCTAATTGGTTCCTTCACCAGCTGTGTCAGGAAGTTATTTTCCACACACTCCAAGAACCTCCAGGACTGTTCCCCCTGTGCTGTATTGTATTCCCCCAGCATGCATCAGGGAAGTTGAAGTCCCCCACAAGAACAAGAGGTAGCAATTGAGAAACCTCTCCCATCTGCTTATAGAGTATTTCATCAGCCTTATCTTCCTGATGGGGAGGTCTATAACAAACTCCCACTGCAATAACTGCCCTGTTGGCCTTCCCCTTGATTCTTACCCATAGACACTCGACTTTATCATCACCATCATTAAGTATTAGACATTCACATCTCTCCCTGACATAGAGGACTACTCCACCCCCCCTCCCTCCTGCCTGTTCCTTCTGAAAAGTCGGTAGCCATCAACTGCAGCACTCCACTCTTCCCACCACATTTCTGTGATGGAAACTATATCATAGTTTTCTCACTGCACAATGGCCTCCAGTTCCTCCTGCTTGTTGCCCATGCTGCGTGCATCAGTATAGATGCACTTCAGCTGGGCTAATGATCCTGCTGCCTTCTTGGAGGGAGAAGCCCTAATTCCCACCAGACCAGTCTCAGATGCTTCCATAGTTACCAGCCTATCAACTTTTGTGTCTTTGCTGCCATGTGGATCACCATCCCCCACTGAGATGGCCGACTGTAGGACCTTACTACCACACTGTCCCACAGGTACTGGCATGCCACTCCCAGGCCCCTCGCTAGCAAACCCGGTTTTATCCCCATCCCCCTTCGAGTCTAGTTAAAAGACCTTTCAATGAGCCCCACTAGCTCTTGCCCCAGGATCCTTTTCCCCCTTTGAGATAGGCGTTCCCCATCTGTTGCCAGCAGGCCTGGTGTCTTGTAAAGCAGCCTGTGGTCAAAGAACCCAAAGTGGTACCGATGACACCAATCTCGGAGCCAGGCGTTGATCTCCTGGATTTTCCTGTTTACCCCCTCATCAATCCTTGCAACCGGTGGGATAGAAGCAAGTACTACTTGTTCTCCCAGTCCCCTAACCAGCTGTCCCAGGGCCCTGAAGTCTCTCTTCATTGCCTCAGGCTTCTTGATGCAATTTCATCACTGCCTACCTGAAAAATCATTAACGGGTAGTAGTCTGAGGGCTGACCTAGGGTAGGGAGTTTTCTCTGTACCTCCTTAACCCTGGCCCCAGGGAGGCAGCAGGCTTCCCTAAGGAATGGGTCTGGTACACAAGCAGATCTCATAATCACAAGTCAGAAACAAAAATTATGGAAATAAATATGACCTCATAATTCAGTCGTTCGAAGAAAAATCTCTGAACTTACTTTTGTAAGTGGCAGTTTGGTGGCTGAATCCATTCTTCAATTATTCCAATAGATAATACAGAAACTGTTGTAAACCAATGGCCATTCGGAGGCACATCATGACGATGAGCCCATCAGCGCTAGACTCTGTAGCACTATTACACTCGGTAAAGTCCTAAATAATATCCTGCCAAGGTAAAGAAACAAATCTAAGAATATTACTGAAGTTGATTTCTGCACTGATATTTAGAATAAGACATTAGACAGAAAAAAAGTAAAGCAATTAGGAAAAATACTGAACCATACTCACAGCAGCACAGGTGGCACATTCACAGCAGCAAGAATCAAGTCTTAGCAGCTATTAGCAGACATTAGTGCTGATTCTGCAAGTATACCTCTTTAAGATGCTCTCTTGAATATATGGCCTAGTAAGGAGACCAAAACACCTCCTACTATCAAAAGGCTCATACTTTTCCTTTCAAGCAAAGATCCTAGATACAGTATAATGATATGCACACAACTCGCCATCTGAAGTTCTTTCCAACAGTTAAGACACATTATCAAAAGCATCTGGATGTACTAGACAGAAATCTAGACCTGTACAGCAATTATAGCTTTAATAACTTCAAAGTTCAAGCAAATTAGGTTCCAAAATCTCACTAGAAACATTTGAAATATCCCATAATAAGATGTTGTTATAGAATTTAATTCCAAATTTTATTTAGGTTCCCTGTAGTGATTGCTTAGACACTTACCTAAGAAAAATTACTCTGGTTTAAGCATAAGAAATATCAAGAAATAGACAATACATTTAATAGATGAAAAAGTAAGTAACTTAGAACTAAACTCAATTTGTTTTCAGCTACCAAGTGGGACCACTGATTTCAGTGAGACTATTCATCTGCTTAGATTTAACCAGATATCTTGTTCCCTACAGCAGCTGGACATTAGTCACTGTCTCTTTTCTCACAAGAATGGAGGAAAGAGAAAATGTGCTGTCAAAACAGGAGCAGATATCGCCTCTGACACGGCTTGACTTTGTTTTTAAGTTGAGTACATTTTAGGTTGACTGCATGCATCTAATGTTGAGTTCATCTCAGTCATTATATCTGAAAGTACAAATTTCAGGCTGTTAAGAGAAGTGGGAGAACAGTATTTTAATATCACGCTTTTAGAACTTTAACTGTAGTTTCCAAATAAAGACTGTGAGTTGCAATCGCAGTAGTACAGGAGTAATACTCCCAAGTAGCTCACGCTACAGATTAAAATGCTAGATTGCTAAAATCTCTTCTGTGAGATTGCTCAAACCTCTTCTGTGTGGTTTCATTAAATAACTGAAATGTTTTCCAGTGCCTCTTTTAACCAAAGCTCTCAAATTTTGCTAGCATCCGTATATACAGAGTACAACTACCACACTGACAAGATCATGAAAAATAACTAATAAGGACACTGAGCTACAGTCTTGAATTGCTTTCAAGATTTTTTTTAGAGACTAAGCATTTTAAAAGCATAGCAGATCATTCTCATTAATGCAGATAATGATATGGAGAATTTGTTTTACTCTTTACAAATGTAAAATAGCCCAAATCATAACATGCTCAAGTAAGACGAAAATCCTTTGTAGAAATTATATGAAATGCACAAAAGAGGACCTGTTTCATATCAGCATTTGCAAAGTTGGATGGGTAAATGTTAGGCAAATAAATGTTTGTCCAAGAAAACAGAACCATGGACCCGCAAGTCATAGTTTTTAGCACACAGCAGAAAGCTTCCCAAGAAAAGTTTTTTAACTCAGGTCCATTTTCCACTGTCCAAGAGAAGGCTGTAAGGTCGCTATCACTTCATATGGAACTTTGTGGAGACAAACATCTGTTACTGGGGGCAGATGACGTCTTTAGCATTTGCTGACAAGGGTACAAAAACTAATAATTGCAAGCTGGAGTTAAACTGAGTTAGACTGCAGAAAGTGGAAACTTTCCCAACAAACAGTGAATATGAATAAACACTGAAACAGCTTACCTCAGATAGTGGATTTACCACTTGAAAAGAAGAATTAATTCTTTCATTATTTTTTTTTCCACTAAGGGTTATGCTTGGATCCAGCTTTCCTGGGGTAGCCTTTGGCCTGCTTGGGCAAGAAATCTCTGTTCCAGTCTCTGTGCTAATACTGGCGGGTCCCTTTGGATAACGGGTTGTTCATTTTACCCAAAATGGTCATGACCTTCTGGGTTGTTAAGACAATAATTATAATAAATGCTTTATAAAGTCCCTATAGAAGAATGAGGTTATTTTCTGACCTCTCCCCTTCTCAGTAAAGAAATTTTATTAAAGCACTCTTGTGAAGATAACCTTTTCTCCACAAGTGTAAGAGATTGACTACAGCAGGGTCAAGGACACTGAAGCAATTGTCTGTCTGAAATACCTTTCCTTCCCATGACTGGGTGGTGTTCCTGCTCATATATTAGAATCATAGAATCATAGAATTGTCTAGGTTGGAAGAGACCCTTGGGATCATCGAGTCCAACCATCTACCCTACTCTACAAAGTTCTCCCCTACACCATATCCGCCAACACCACATCTAAACGTCTCTTAAACACATCCAGGGATGGTGACTCAACCACCTCCCTGGGCAGTCTATTCCAATGCCCAACCACCCTTTCTGTGAAAAATTCTTTCCTAATGTTCAGTCTAAACCTACCCTGTTGGAGCTTGAAGCCATTCCCTCTTGTTCTGTCATTAATTACCTGTGAGAAGAGACCAGCACCAACCTCTCTACAGTGTCCTTTCAAATAGTTGTAGAGTGTGATGAGGTCTCCCCTCAGCCTTCTCTTCCTCAAACTAAACAGTCCCAGCTCCTTCAACCGCTATTCATATGATTTGTCTGCTAGGCCCTTCACCAGTTTCGTTGCCCTCCTCTGCACTCGCTCCAGCACCTCGATATCTCTCTTGTATTGCGGTGCCCAAAACTGGACACAATACTCGAGGTGTGGCCTCACCAGTGCTGAGTACAGGGGCACAATCACCTCCCTGCTTCTGCTGGCCACGCTATTTCTAATACAAGCCAGGATGCCGTTGGCTCTCTTGGCCACCTGGGCACACTGCCGGCTCATATTCAGCCGCTTGTCAATTAGAACCCCCAGGTCTCTTTCTGCCAGGCAGCTTTCCAGCCACACCTCCCCAAGCCTGTAGCGCTGCATGGGGTTATTGTGGCCCAAGTGCAGAACCTGGCACTTGCCCTTGTTGAAACTCATACCATTGATGTTGGCCCAGTGATCCAATCTATCTAAGTCTCTCTGTAGAGCTTCCCTGTCCTCCTGGGAAACGTATTAACATATAAGATGACAGGAAGGAATTTCCCCTTCTAACTCGCCTCTTCGCTACTATACCAGAGTGGTATGGTTTTGAAAAGAGGTACTTTCAGCCCTCCTTGGGCTCCCCCTGATCCCAAGTCTCAATAACACATTAGCATCACTAACAACATCCCATCAGCTCATTATGGATTGCCACTACTAGATCCAAAGTACTACAGGTTTTGTAGCTTACCGGAGCCAGGTTTGCCATGAAATGAACAGTTCCTGCCTGTTAGCTGAACTAACATATCAACACATGGGCCTTCTGCCCCACTTGACTGCCATAGGAACACAATTCTCTTACAGGGGGATTTGAGTCCATGATTTTGTCACATGAGGACACACATTATCAGCTGAAAAACACCATGCTGATTTATATCACTAAGAAAGCTGACTCTCAGTGTGAAACCATAAATAACTTCTTTTTTATCAAAATTCCCAGCATAATTAGCAGTAATTTGACTTTTTATTGTCAGCCTCATAAGAAAAGATGACTCCTAAAAGAGGAACCCCATTTGCAGCAGACACTGTAGGGAAGTCAGCTCATGTGCGACAGTATACCCATGCAAACCATTCTTTGTTCCCAGAGATAGATATGCACTAAGGCTGCAATGAAAATCAAAATGCTGAGATCAGGAATGCAAGAGCATGTTATTGCCTCTAGCAGTGAATGCTGATGAATTATCAATTATATTCTGCTGCCATTTTGTAAGAAAAAGGCTGTGGCAGAAAGACTTAAACACCATTACCGACACTATTCAGATCTGTCCTGTTCTTCTTGTGTAAGTTGCTACTACATTGGCAGTTGTAAGAGGCATTATACTCCCGGTCCTAAAAGAATACTTTCAGTATTACTTTGGTCTCCATAGCAAACCAGCAGGTGTGGAATAGACGCAACAGGCTAAGGTAGTGCTTTAGAAATGCCTTAATACTGCTAAGGAGGGATGGAAGACAAGACAGTCATACCAGTTTTCTAGAATACAGATATAAAATTAAGCATCTAAAGCTAAAAGTTTTCTCCACAAGTTAGACCTTTGTTAACCGTAAAAATTAGAGGAAAACAGCATGTTCCTCCCATGTGTTCAGACTTTTAAAATCCTTTAAGAGGGTTTTTATTTTTTCTTTTCTTTCTTTTTGAAGTTTATTGATTACAGCAGATCTCCCCAACAGAGGCAATAAGCACAGAAAGATCAGTCACATGCTGCAGCCACAAGAACTAAAATTTATTTAGAGACAAATTTCAAAGGCATAAACACATCAGATTATCTAACATATTTTAAAATCTCCCATTGTGGCAGATACCCAACACTTCATCTAGTTCTAAAGATATGTAAACAATGATTAAATGCTTCCTTTTAAGAACTGCTTTAAATTTTGAAAAGGTGTATACCTCAAGTCACTAAGGAGACATCACAAGCATCTGAATATACAAGAATGTCACACAAGTTTAAAATTGCTTCATCTTATCAAAAACGCGAGCATGGTCAAATAAAATACATCAGGTAGTGGATTCAATCAGTCTACCTCATAGGGAAGTTTACTTTTTTCCTTAGCAGAATAAATAGAGTAGAGCTTTATTCTTGCAAGTCAGGACGCAGTCACTGAAATATCTGGGACTGTATTTAAGTGATCGGCATTGCATACTTCTTATAAGGTATATTTTTGCCTTTTTCCATGCTTTTGTACCTTCATCATCAGAAACTCAGTCCCAGTAGGTTTAGTCCAAGGGAAGATCCAGCTGTGCACAGCCCGTTAGTGGAAATGTTAACACTAAACCTGCTATGTCAGTGTATTCACATCAGTCTACAAGAGAGGCATCAAGATGAACAGTACAACCTATCCAGCCTGGGCTCTCACGCTTACCTGGAGGCAGCCTCCCTAGTCAGGCAGTACAACGGAGTCAACCGAGCTCCTTCAGCTCCACCTGCTCCATAGAGGACAGGCTCAGGCTGCACTTTGTGCTTGCAATTTTATTTTCTGTACTAACAGCAATCCCTAAAACACCATGGAAGTAAACCCCAGGATTAAAACAAAGCATATGTTTAAAAGCTCTGCTCAAGGCAGGTCATAATGATTAGTACCTTTTAGGTCCATCTGGCACGACTGGACTGAAAAAAGGCTGTAGGATCAATCTCCTTCAGAGTTCGACTGTATCACTCAAATCTTCATTCTATAGAGTTGATTTCACTTTACACAATTTATATGCAGCTACCTAAACCCTTCTGTTCTTCATCTTTTTAGCAGGGAGGTAGAAATGTACCATTAAGTGATGATAATCATTACATATAATTTGATAGGGATGGATTCTTTACCAGGGAGTGTAGTGATAGGACAAGGGGGAATGGCTTCAAACTGGAAGAAGGGAGATTTAGAATAGATATTAGGAAGAAATTCTTGACTGTGCGGGTGGTGAGCCCCTGGCACAGGGTGCCCCGAGAAGCTGTGGCTGCCCCATCCCTGGAGGTGTTCAAGGCCAGGTTGGACGGGGCTTGGAGCAACCTGGGCTGGGGGGAGGTGGCCCTGCCCAGGGCAGGGGGGTGGCACTGGATGGTCCTTAAGGTCCTTTCCAAACCAAACCATTCCATGATTTTATGATTATATACAGGACAAAATGCAATGAGCCTCTCTTTAGACTTTAAATTACTAAAAGTAACAACATCAGCAATCTTCAGGGGTATTTTCTGTATTTTTTGATGTTAATCGAATATAGTGATTTATAAAATCAAAATAAGGTACAGCCTCTGCCTGGCTGAGACTACATTTTAGTACAGAAAAGAATACGCTTAGGAACAGCTTAGTCATGGGAAGACGTCACACCTTTCATGCTCCCCTGTTTGTTTTCCTACAATAAAGAAATGTTATTTCTATCACTTGAAAATGTGCAATTGTCATTTTCACATCATTTTACTCCCTTTCTGCTTCCTTCTTGCTATCCCCCCTAAATACCAGATACCCTGAAACACTCTTCCTGCTGTTTTGGAATCCATAGTGTTGAATTCTTCCAAACTGAGTATCACGGTGTTGATTTACTCTCAGTCATTTTCCTGACTACCGACACTAAATCTAAAGCTGGCACTTCAGAATTTAGCTAAGAAGGATTCTTGCAAGGCATCCTAAGTTAGAAAGCAGAGTGCTGCCTTCTGAATAAAGGGTGTCATTAAAGATGAATCCCTTCTCCGCCTCTTTAAATCCTTGAGAAAACACTGAAAATGGGGGAGGAAGACAAGAGTGGACTCAGTAAGGAAAGCATCATTTTGAATCCTGTCAGCTGTAAGAGAAGAGGTAAAGCAAGAGAAGATTCAGTAGTACAATCACAGCAGTAAGATCAGTTGTTCTAAGCCAGTTTCTTAAGCAGTGTGTGTCCTAAATTCTCCCTGTCTCCATCTTATTTTAGGCATTAAAACCCTCTCTTCCTAAGCACAGCAAACTTCAGAGGACTTAAATGGCTTTGCATTTCCAAAATGAATATGTAATTCCAGTGTAAATTTAGGATGACAAATACATAAAAATAGTAACACTAGAGGTAATGAAGATGATGTCATATAGCAATACTACAGCAAAGGAGTTTTAAAAGCATCCACATTCTAGTCCAGAATTATCCACTTCCTCGCAATTTTGATTAAGCAAGGAACTCCACTAAGAAATGGTTTTCTCAGAACCATGTGATGGCAATGAGGGTTAATTAGATCACAGCTTTAATTATCAGACAATAATGTGAAGGTCATCAGTTCTTTCTCCCTCACTGTCCCTTGTTTACGGGATGCTGCCAGTCACATCCACATCTCAGGCTCCAGCTGAGATCATGTGGCCACAGCATGAAAGAGAAAATAAAAAGGAAATCCCATCCGAACCAAGAACAATATATTCAGAATTTTACAAAATCACAAGCACAGAAAACCCAAGAATGGGACAGAAAGTGCATATCAAAAACAGACTTCGGAACATACCCACTTCTCTACAAAAAGCCATCCCTATCCCTGTTTTCCATACAGTATCTAGAATTAGTATTTTATAAACCTGACTTAAGACAAAACCAGCAGAATTCAACATGGTTATGATAAAAGAAGAGATAAACCCAACCCTATTTCTCTAGAACAGAAACTGTGTTTGACCACCCTGGTTCTTCTTTATTATTTTCTCTCAAAAACTGACTGGTTTGGAAAGAACGACAGTCTCTGTTCAGCCTCATTTCTCCTGAGACAAAGCTTTCTCTCCACCATAAGCACTGTCTGAGCCTTACTCGACAAACCTCGCAGCCACTGCCCAAACACAGCAGAGCTCTTGCTCCAGCCTGCACTTCCCTTTGGTTGCCCTCGCCTCTGTCTGAGCATCAGAGAAGACCAAATATTGCCAAAATGAAAAATTTCTCAGGATAACTACAGTGGGAAAATTTTCTATCAGGGTAATGATTGTTGGGTTACTTGTGCGTGGCTCAGCCATGGTTAGGATTAGGGTTGACAGACAAATCTAAAGCTTCCAGGGACACACCAGTGAGCATATCGACCTGCTTTGAGTGAGCTACCGACGTCAGCCCCTACCCATTGCTCCCTGCTGAGAATGGTCTCTTCCACAATGCAGACTTCTGACCAGCTGGTATCCCCCGGCCCCAAACCGGTTTGTGAAAACCACCACCAGGCCATTACAATAGCCAGCTTTCTTTCAGCACAAAGGTAAAGCTGCAGTGGAGAGGCAGTAACTTTCTCAAAACATGCTCAGTCAGTCAGTTCTGTTGGCAAGAACCCTAAAAGCAAGTGCATAGTTTAGCCCAAATATTCACAGTAGCATAATGTTCGTTTATCATGTTCTAGCCTCAGTAAGTGGACTGTAACTCAAGACATGTGTTGTTCTTACCCAGATCCAACAGCAAGCCCAAAGTTTGAAAGGAAAGTAAAGTAACCAGCGCACAGAATTAACTGTAATCACTTTATCATTTTACAGTGTTAAAACTAGTTACTCCCCTGATTCCTGGAGTCATATACTCCACTAGTTTTAACAACTTTATCTTTCATTCACACCAATAGCTCCCAGGAGGTAAAAAAAGAAAAAAAGAAAAAAGACTACACACAATTACAACTTTAAAATTTGCAAGAGAAGTTCATTCAAATGGAAAGACAAACGTTTATCACGTTTGTTCTCAAACGCATCGCTACTGTCTTCATTGCAATAGACATGCTCATTGCAATACAATATTCCTTATATATAGTCTGTACACAAAAGGGGAAAGAAGTGAGAGAGGAACTTAAAATATCGGGGATACAATTGTATATATGCTGATACCTCTTATTTCTAGAATTGCAAGAAAAAGGCAAAAGTACTACAGTCATAATTCGCCGGTCAAGGCAAATTTAAAAAACAAAAAATCAAACGTAATGTGTTCTGATCAAGTAATTTTTCCATTTCATTTCCCTGGAATCACACTGTAGACCTCTGCTGTGATGACGAATGCCTTTTAGGTATTAGGGTAAGTATCTCAATGGCCATGCGCAGGCAAACGTCTGGCTGTACAACTGGTTTAGCATATGCAACTGTGTGCACTCAGTAAAGAGCTGCTTTTTCTGGAAATTGGGCCATCAAGTTGCATTTTGTCTTTTTGTGACATGGTCAGCAACCAAGTCTGCAAGTACTCACTTCCTCGTGTAGACTGCAATCATCCGGTCTTCACCTACACTGGGTTTGTTTTTTTTGCATTTTCACTCTCCATTTCTAATTTCTCCAGGCTCTGATTTAGTAGACTGTGTCCAAGGGTGAACTCCCTCAGAACTGTGTTTTTCTTTAAGACCTGCATGCAATGAGAAGAGGCAGCTGCAGTAATATTGTCTGTAAAACACATGAGCAGAATGGTGAGAAGTTTAAAAAAATAATAATCTTATGTCAGATTCACATTAGCATTTTAACACCATCTTTAGTTGCTGCCTCTTAGCATAGAGAAATATATAGGAAATTTAATAGGTAAAAAAGTTTTAATCAATTTAGAACCATGATTAAATTCTTGGACTAAGTTTTTGCACAGATAAGTTACATTTGACACTTCAGCAAGATGGCAGCTTATTCAGTTCTAAATGTGATTTCCCTGCTCCTAGAGTATCATTTATCTATGTTTTCTAACAAAAATGGATTGGGCTATGATTGCAATAGTATGGAAGATATAACTAACATTCATAAAAGTCAACTGTAAGCATATACTATGTCCCTTTTGCATAAACGTAAAAAGCAAATGCAGAAGTACATTTCAGGAGAGGTTAAATCTGGTACAAACTGTCAAAAGCAAGAAAACTGTAATCACAGTTGACATTCATTCTTCAGCTCAGCCCTAAGGCTGTGGTTATTGTAGCACATACAACATACGACATTACATCAGGTTCTCAGCACCTTGCAAAGCTCGGGCACAACAGGCTGTTTTCAGAGCTGATTGTTGAGGAAAGTCTGAATATTCTTATTATTTCTAACATTTCTCGAGAACAAAACTTCCTATCCAGTCTTTTATTGTTTACATCATTAATCCATTTATTTTGTGGTAGCGTAAAGCAATAGGCAGATTATGACTCCCCTACTTTAACATCTGACTTTATTTTTTAATGAATATCCATGAAGGCCTTGTACATTCATTTTCAGGTAGAAAACTAGCAGCGTCATTTATAGAGCTGGACTCTATGGCTGTGTGGAGCAGTAGAAAGCTTTCAATATATGGAAAGTCTACAGCAAAAATGGAAACAGAACAATTCCTCCATTAACTCCCAACATTTACTGTAATAGCCTGCTTTACCTCCCCTTCCATTTTCCTCTTTGAGTGTAACATTATGAATAATTAGGCAGACACCAAGTTTACAGATAACATTGTTACTATAATTCTTTTATCTAACAAACGACAATTGTTTTCCTAGAGGCTTCTTCCTTCTTTTTTTTTTTTTTTTTTTGCTCCTAATCTCTTAACAATGACTCATCCAGCAGATCCTGTTAAAATCATCTACTTCACTTACACAAAGCTTATTGAAGGAACTCTAGCTGCCCCTAGCTGCACAGAGTAGCAGCACAATATTACGTCAAATGCATATGATCAATTACACACAAAACTTGCAGTACTGTATAATATGTATAACAACACAGGATTACATTTTTACAACAGCAGACCTTTCTTAGTGGAATTCTACGAAGCATATTTCTTTTTAACGAACAGATTGCAATAGGGCTTTGAAGCCCTTGAGAACTATCAGGGAAGTCACAATCAATTGTTTCAATTTATGGGAAAAATATCATGGATGCCCTCTTTATTTTGTTTTGGGGCGTACTGCTAGGGCAGAGCAGGCGCACTGTGTTACGTGTGCTCGCTCACTGAAGCGCACAGCTCCAAACTTTCACCCAGGTCTCCAAACAGCTGCAAGAACATTCCCACAATGATAGAAAAAAAAAAAAAAATCAGGTTTGTTCTAAATATGAATCAGCATGGAAAGGGACACCTAGTTAGGAACATGAGCTGCCTTCACCTTTCCAGTGTACCTGGAGGTACACTTGGCATATATACAGATGCCAAAGAGTCTGAGTGTGTAAAATCTGACACACATGAGTTCACAAATTTTTAAAAATAGGGGGTTTGGTTTTGGGTGGTTGGTTTTTGGTTTTGTTTTTTTTTAAGTTGCTCTTTCTCCTTGTCCCTTACTCTTATGTGGCAAAGTTAGGTCACAGTAATTTTAAACATCACAAGCACGGAAATATGAGCTTTTTACCTTCTAAATCGTTCATCCAGTAAGCAAAGTGGTTTGTGACTTTTCATTAACAGTTACAAGAGACATCAAATAAGACTCTAGCAGAGGGTCAGAAAAGACAACCTAAGAACATGAGATGCAAGCAGATAGATTCTGAAAAGTAACACAGACAAAGTCTTTGACACTCTCATCCTTACACTCACACTAACCATGTGTTCTGTGCTCAGCCACACACACCATTACCAGGACAAATCTGATCTGCACTGACAACACCTTTCACCCGCCAGAGTCATTGGGCTCATTCCTGCACTTAAGAGAGTAAAAGAAAGAACACATGAAAAGTGTCGAGTAAGGAAATATAAAACAAGTCAGCATAAAGCTTTTAAGTGCTCCTTAGAACATGTCAAGTCTGTAATTTATGGAAAAGATTTTTTTTCATCTAGAAGACGACAACTAGTAAGATGAGAATGCAACATCTGCGTCATAAAGGACTGTCCATACCAGGCCCACCAAAAAGCTGCCCTTGTAGCTGTAACAGCCACCTTAAGGATCAACAGAGTGGAAGAGAAAGGATGAAGAGAGCATTTGTTTGATCCTTTGCTTTTCCTGGGTGGTGTAAGTCTGGTGTACTCAACACTACATGAAAGACAGCTGTACGTTTGTTCAGACTTCGAGCAGCCCCGTCGATGGGTCAAATATCACACAGGCATCATCACTGCACAAATTTACCCTGGAAAATGTTACAGCAACTTTTAGTATTACTTTTTTCCCTACATTTTCAAAGCGTCATATAAACTCCTTTCTTCATGTGGTTCTACACAGTAGTACATGCTCCATGATAAGCCTATAAAAGGCCATACCACTGAGCCTCCTTCAAAAAACTGAAGACACAAGTTTTAGTTAAATCTCCTTATATAAAGAGCAGCACAATTTTTTATGTAGAAGATATTAATCTCATTTTTATCTTCACCAATAAAAATGGAACAAGAAAGTAAAATTTTGAAGGTCCTTAGATAATGATGTTCCTACCGTGACATTTATTTATGAAACGATCATCCTGTGGTTTTAAACAGCTCCTTTTTTTGCTAGCAAATCATGTCATTTCTGAACTGTACAATTTTTTGTCTTCCATTTTTCTCTTATATGTATAGAGGTGTAAATTTACATTAAAAAAAAAAAAAAACACAACCAAACAGAGACTTAATTAGATACTTTATGAAACAGAAAAATCCAGTGAGACCCCAGAACTATTTAATGATGCATTACATGGACTGCCACTGAGTTAAACATCTGTATGTGTATAGCAAGGACCATCGAAGAAAGAGAAATTCCCTGCTCCACATCTGGTATTTATCACTGTAAGAAATGTTAGTTAGTAATGTTCAAGATTGGTTTTTGTGGCATGGAAGTGTTCACCGAGTACAAAAATGGGTAAGAAACTGGGTGAGAAACTAAGAAACTGGGTAGTTTAGTGAAGCAGTTTCTATGGACACAGTTCAGATTCTTTGAGAAGAAGCTGCTTAAGAAATTTGCTCTCTGCTTCACTCTTAAATCAATTTAAACCACAGAATAGTAATGTTGTTAGAAGTTTCCAAGGAAAAAAAAGAGGGAAAAAAAGGAAAAAAGGAGATACTCCTAATATAACCTTCACTCCAGTCTCCCCAGTCTTGCAAAGCATTTGCTATAATTTGAGGAAGGTGGAAATTTAAGATCAGAATAGGAAAACTGTGGTTAAGAAACTCAAACATCATGCTAGAAACTGGTCAAATACGAAAAAGTACGTCTCAAAGACACAGCTTTTCTTAGAAACTGAAAGTTCAAAACGCAGAAATTGAAATGCAGCTGCACAGAATCAAAGTTAGTTTACTATTAAAAAAATACATCCAAGTAGACAAATATTTTAGTTAATGGACTAATATTAACTGAGAAATAAAATAGTCATGATACATTTGCAATCAACCTGCATGCATAAAACATTGGGAATATTTTGAGTAATCAAAACAACCACGTCTGTTTAATAGCTTACTTTTTCCAATTAAATGATCTACCATGAAAAGGGAAAAGGACAAGAAAATATTGTTCTTATGTACAGTAATATGTAATGCTCTGCTAGATCCTCCATTTTTTACAGACCCGCATAGCCACACAATCTCTTGAAATATATGCAGCAGTTTTTTGTTTCTTAAGCATATTCCTGAAGTCAATGCAAAATAAAGCAGTTTGGGTTTTTTGTTTTGTTTGCTTGTTTTTAAGGGCAGCACATCAAAAAAATGTATTAGGTTTTGAACAGGTCCTAGAACTTCAGCCTGTCTACCATAATTAGGCAAAAGAAGAAATGCTATCACTCCAGACTCATCTTTTACTATAAGAGTAATTTCTGAGAATTTGAGGACATTTCTACCAGTGATCACATGAACAGTGAAATTATTAAAGCCATATTTGGGATAACATGTATACATGAGATACCCATCTAGGGAGATGGCCCTCCAGTTTAATGTCAGTCATATTTTAAAGAGTATCAATTTGTATTTTAATACCCTACTCTCGCAATTTTAGTCTTATTTTCACTAAGAAGTAAGCCACTTATCTCTTCGGATGTTCCCTCCCTTTCCAAAGTCGATATTACCATGGCCTTAAGGCATCCGTGTTCAGCTGAGCTGGATAAATACCACTCAGGTATGCTTTTGCATGCTGTAATTACACCTCTCACTGCAATGCAGACACAGATATGAAATAAGCAAAATGGACATGCTCCCTACACAACTTGCCTCTAGCTTTTCTCTCCCTAGGAAGTATTTTGATTTATTCTCCTCCTAATTGCAACGCAAAACTACTCTTCTTGCAATTCTCACACAGAGGTTGAACATAATGTAATTTTACACCTGCTGCAGGCAATCCTGTGTATCCAACAGTTAATTTGTTCAGTCATCCAGAAAGATTTCAGCCTTATTCAGGCTTATCTAGACCTCAGTCCCTTCACCGTACCGTGGACACACGAGCTTTCATGATGTGAGCTGGCCCAGAGCACGCGGTGGCATTTCTCAACCTGCGCAATACTCAGAGTCAGCCAATCAAAATGTGGAGCAAATAACATGAAGCATATGAGTTTTCTCAGATAGTGTTTGACATGAGGACACACCTTTGTAATTTATTAACACTAACATTTGGGGGAAAGGAGAAGGATGTTGATGTTGTCTCTGCTCATAACAAACCTGAAAGGCGTTGACATGAGCACTTTGGTGGGATTCTTTGCACACAGACGTGGTAACACAAATTACGAATGTAGGTGCCTCCAAGGAGAAATGTGCAGTTTTCCTACTGGTCAGAATCGCAACTCCACCCATGATAAAACACAATTCTGCAGGTTTTTGTAAATCCAATGAGACTTATTTTTCATTCTTAAATATATCTATGCCTGGGCTATATATATTTCCGCAAAGCCTTTATGCACACAGGTGCAAAGTTTTACAGCTATATCTCTCCAGCTTGTTTTTGTTCCAGAAGGGGATTTTATAGCTGACAGTTAACCTGCTTGAAAGAAGACATTTTCTGTAGCAAATGTCACAATTTATCCGTAGAAGGCTTTGTTTACCATTCTTGGTAATAAAAACAAAGATGCAAATCTTCTGATTGTCACATCTCCATTTTATAAGAAGCCTGACACCTCCGTGGTAGGAACCACAGAAGCATCTGAGAAGGGTCACATAGGAATTAGGGCTGGTGAGGGTGGCAGGATCAACAGCCCAACTGAAGCGCATCTACACCGATGCGTGCAACATGGGCAACAAACGGGAGAAGCTGGAAGCCATTGTGCAGCAGGAAAACTATGATGTATTTCCGTCACGGAAACATGGTGGGATGACTCGCACAACAGGAGTGCTGCAATGGATGGCTAAAAACTCTTCAGAAGGGATAGGCAAGGAAGGAGCGTCGGCGGGGTAGTGCTGTATGTTAGGGAATGTTTTGATTGTCTAGAGTTTTTTGATGGTCTAGAGCTAAATGATGGTGATGAGAGAGATGAGTGTTTATAGGTAAGAATCAGGGGAAAGGCCACCAAGGCAAATACCATGGTGGGAGTCTGCTATAGACCACCCAACCAGGATAAGGAGGCAGATGAAATATTCTAAAAGCAGCTGGGAGAAGTTGCACAATCGCTAGTCCTTGTTCTCGTGAGGGACTTCAACTTACTTGGTGTCTGCTGGAAATACAATACAGCAGAGAGGAAACAGCCTGGGAGGTTCCTGGAGTGTGTGAAAGACATCTTCCTGACACAGCTGGTGAGGGTGCCAACTAGGGAAGGGGCCCCGCTGGACCTGTTGTTTGTGAACACAGAAGGACTTGTGGGTGATGTGACGTTTAAAGGCTGTCTCGGGCATAGCGACCACAAAATGATCGAGTTTTCAATTCTTGGGAAAGTAAGGTAGGGGGTCAGCAGAACTGCTACCTCGGACTTCCAGAGGGCAGACTTTGGCCTGTTTAGGAGACTGGTTGACAGAGTCCCTTGGGAGCCAGTCTCAAAGGGCAAAGGAGTCTGGGAAGCATAGACATTCTTCAATTAAGTCTTTAAGGCACAGGAGCAGGCTATCCCCACATGCTGAAAGACAAGCTGGCGCAGAAGATGACTGACCCGGCTGAACAGAGAGCTTTGGCCGGCACTCAGGAAAAACAGAGTTTATGACCTTTGGAAGAAAGGGAAAGCAACTCAGAAGGCCTACAAGGAGGTTGTGAGGTTATGCAGGGAGAAAATTAGAAGGGCCAAAGTCCAACCAGAACTTAATCCAGCTACTGCCATAAAAGACCATAAAAAATGTTTTTATAAATACATTAGCAACAAAAGCAGGGCTAAGGAGAATCTCCATCCTTAACTGGATGTGGGGGGACACATAGTGACAAAGGATGAGGAAAAGGCTGAGGTAGTTAATGCCTTCTTAGCCTCAGCCTTTAACAGTAAGACCAGTTGTTCTCTGGGTAGCCAGCCCCCTGTGCTAGTAGACAGGGAGCAGAACGAAGCCCCCATAATCCAAGGGGAAATGGCTAGCAACCTGCTACACCACTTAGACACACACAAGTCTATGGGACCAGATGGGGTCTACCCAAGGGTACTGAGGGACCTAGCCACTTCCCATCATTTATCAGCAGTCCAGGATAACCAGGGAGGTCCCAGTTGAATGGAAGTTAGCAAATGTGACACCCATCTACAGGAAGGGACGGAAGAAGGAGCCAGGGAACTACAGGCACACCTCAAGTACTGTGTTCAGTTCTGGGCCCCTCACTGCAAGACAGACATTGAGGCGCTGGAGCGTGTCCAGAGAAGGGCAACGGAGCTGGTGAGGGGTCTGGAGCACACGTCTGATGAGGAGCGGCTGAGGGACCTGGGGGTGTTCAGCCTGGAGAAGAGGAGGCTGAGGGGAGACCTCATCAGTCTCTACAGCTCCCTGAAAGGAGGGGGTAGCGAGGGGGGGGTCAGTCTCTGCTCCCAAGGAACAGGCAATAGGACAAGAGGGAACGGCCTCAAGTTGTGCCAGGGGAGGTTTAGACTGGAGATGAGGAGAAATGTCTCCCCGGGAAGGGCTGTCCAGCAGTGGCACAGGCTGCCCAGGGCAGTGGTGGAGGAGCCATCCCTGGAGGTGTTTAACAGCCGGGCAGCCGTGGTGCTGAGGGACGTGGGGTAGTGGTGGGCTGGGCAGCGCGGGGGTAACGGTTGGACTTGATCTTAAAGGTCTTTTCCAATCTAAGCAATTCTATGATTTTGAGACTGAATCAGGAATGGATTGTCCTAGTTAACAAACGAACGAGCAATTGGCAGCAGGTTTCAAGACTAATTAATCCAGCACTTCTGCAGGAGCAGCAATGGGATGTCTCCTCTCACTCTATCCTTTGCTCTAGCCACAGAAAAAACAGCTGCAAAAAAAATTACCTCTGATTGCTCTGAGAAATTCATTACCTTTTTGTGCAGCTTTTATCTTTAGACCCTGGAAACACTGACAATGCAACTAAACTTTATGAACTGAAGAAAAATGATGGTGATCTAGTTCCAAAGCAAGTAAGTGCCAGAATTTGAAATTGGTCTAAGCTATACCTGCAACACACTCTAAATATAATTGAATTGCACTTCCCCCCCCCTCCCTTTATCAAGCAAACTGCCATTTGCTCAATGTATTCCCCATTTTCCAGGATTAATAAAGATGATTTTCCATCTGCTGCGGTGGTCCTCTGAGACAGAGGAGGTAAGTAGTAAGTGTGCATAAACACCTGTCTGACCAAAACAGAAGGAATTCCTCTCTTGCTATGGAAAACCCAAAAATGCACCACCAGAGACAAAGCCCAGAAACCGATGCTTTTGCAAGGTCTTGGCAGTAAACTCAGTCACCTTTAACCTCTACAGCACCAGCCTTGCTTCTCACGATTCTTTACATAATCAGTTACTGGCAATAAGAAATACCGGGGAAACACAGAGTGACACTTGAAGAATATTTTAAGTTGCAACACCAAGAATTAATTTCCCAACAGGATTAACAATATCAGCATAGTTTAAAGGACAAATTATCCACTAGGGCTAAAGAAGAAAGAAGCATGGTTGTTTTTCTTACTTTTTCCTCAATTTTTGTTCTTATGGAAGTTTCCTCCTATGAAACCTGAAAATCAATTTACTGTGTAAAGACAGACAAATGGATCAACAGCAGTGATTATGGTGCATGCTGATCTGACTAACATGTTATTAACCCACAGATTTATTAGTCTGATTTGGGAGTCTATCTACTTCCTCAGAGTGAACAGTTTAATTACCTGTCCTGGACTGCCCAATTCTTGTTTTTCTTTTTAAAGCAATGCTGCCCCCATCCGGGACTACAACCTGGAATCTACTACTGCTTACAGCACTTACACTATCCTACCTGAAATGTATCAGTTGTATTGATAAAGTTACTAAAAATACAGCTTCCAGTATAACATACTTGAAAAACGCTTTGCGGCTCAAGAAGATTTTAATTCAAAATTTATAGAGAAGTGCTAAAGCCCAGTGATCTGAAAAATCAAGATCTTTCTTACTAGATACATACACACTGATTAAGTGTAAGGTAAATGAACTTTGGAGTGTGTTACCGATATTTCATGCTAAATATTTTTATTTCCAGATGTTATTGAAAGCAGATCCTTTCAACAGAGTTCTTCTATAAGATAATATCAGAAATAGGTAAAAAGCCACAGAAAGTATTTACATTTGATAAAATATAGAGAATTCCAATGCATCTTTGTTGACTTTTTGTGATCTGTATCAGCATAATACACCAAATTTAATCAATGCATCAGTCAAGTCATTAATGGTCTACAGAGTTGAGCATTATTCTCCTGTCCAGGCAAAATGAAATTAAATCCTCTTTTTTTTTTTTAGCTTCAGTGTATGAGCATGACTCACACATGAATAGCTGGCATGAATGTTTACTGAAGCTTTCATCAAACACAAATTTATCAATTAATAACATAATTCAATATATGGATCTTAATGTTGCATATGAACCTACATGCTTGCTTCTATTTATGCCTTTTTATTCCCCTTGCCTCACCTTAAGGGCCATGTATGTTATCAACAGAGCCACGAGGATCTGTAGAATGTGGGAGAAGAATCCCAGATCAGAGTTTTTAAACGATCTCTGTACTGAAATAACGTTGAAGGTCTGTAATGTTACACCTCAAAATTTTACCAGCAGCAGGTAAGATTTCAGAGGAATGTAGCACAGGAGAACAAATCCAATGCAGCCTTCACCAAGTCATATTAACTTGAGCTCTTCAGCACTGACACAACTGCAGAGCAGAAAATACATCTCCCCGACTTTTCCACAGAAAAAAACATTTCTTGTGTTTGACTCGCATTCACCAGAACAACCACTGACTGCTAGAGCAAAACTGGCCATGTGAAGCATTATCTTTTATATTAACTTTTGTCTTACTGAACCTGGAGATACAAATTCTTCCCCCCACCAAAGTGCTACTAAATGCATTATGGGACAGAAGGCGGCCGTCAGAGCTGATCACCCCAATGCTGTTCCACGGGCGACGGGCAAGCCTTGGGCTGCTCTCCTGCGCCACTTGGGCACAAAGCCCACGTGATGCCCGAGCGACGCAAGCGTGTCCGCTCACGCACTGGGCAACCCGTCCCACTGCCTGCCCTGGGCCAAACAAACATTTAGTTTCACACGTATGAACACACGTGATCTGGCCAAGGTCTGTGCCTTTCCTGTGGCTATACCTGCTCAAAGAAAAATCATCACTGTATGCATTAAGTTGCAAGGCAGAAGAACTCACCTCTGCGGTGTTTAAAATAAGTCATTTATGAGCTGAACAAACATAACTACCGGTGGTGGGCACATTCAAGGACTGGATTAATTATTGTGGGTGTGTACACCACATGAAGGGCAGTACACAAAACAAGGAACAAGAGGTGGAAAACCATAGCTGTGTCTTGTGAAACGCGTATAGTGCGCTTTTCTCACTTGCATGAAAGATCAAATTTGTTACTGCCACAGCCCAGACTATCTCAAATAACTGCAGATGAGCAAAATGTTCCTTTACACTGATACCTCAGGTAAATATACAGATTTTGAGGCCATCCTTCAGACACCTTTTTCCAAATCATGAAAAAAATCACTTAACTTTGACATACATGCGACATCTCCCTTCTGATACAGTAAGCCCAGACAGTTAGAGCTTACCCGACAGCAGTCTAACCAAACTTGTAATACTCATGGATAAACTACCATTTTTTTTGTATAAAACAAGACAGCAGAATACCACATCCTGTATATTTTGTACTGTGACTAAACCATTGTTAAAACAATTTCTTTTGGGTGTCATGAAAACCTAGCTTTTCATTGCAGTATGAGTTCATTTATTGTTATATTCTAAAATCTACATAAAGTTTATGGCTTTTTTACTAATACTGCGATAAATATTTGGTACTGCATTATAAAATAGCAAACAAATGATAATTTCACCTTCTGCTCTGTGCTGCTATAATTACTTCCCTTAGGAGCACAACCTAGCCTTTTGTCACTTTGATAGCACTGTTATTCTCAAAGAGAGGCAGCAGCACAGCTAAAGGAGATGGTTGCATATGTAAAAAGCTTTTAATCACAGGCATGAACATACCTAAAGCAGCAGTGTGATTCTTCTTCCGAATAAGGTGTCTATGGCTTCAAATCAGGCATATTCTTAAATTTTCTAAGCTACTGAGTAAGAAAATCTGAGTTCTGGCTCTAGTTTAGACCCCCCCCAAGAAACCTAAATAAACTAGAATTGCAAGCATCAAAGAACCAGCACTGATGCAGTAACAGAACTGGCAGAAGCAGTCATCCATTATACAGAGTATATTTAGCCCTTGCCATTATCACTGCGGGGTCAAAATTACTGTAAACTATGAATGAAATGAAATAGAATCAATGTCTTTTTTTGCTTCTTGCCATTCCTCCTTTCCCCAGTGCAATACAATTTACTGTAATATGATCATTAGTGCCTGTCTCTACTACTTCACTCTGCTTTGAAGGGGGTTGTGGAGAGAGGGGACACATGCTTCAGGAATATTAGGTATCACTTGATGGAAGTCTGGTACCATAAAATTAAACTTTGTTAGCAACGCAGTTTTTCCCACCTTTACCCCCTCCCCCCTTTAAGAAGCTGGAGATCGCACTAGTGCAGGACTGCAGGAATAAAGAGAAAACTATGAAAACAAATCCACTTTACATAGATCTAAGTACGAATCTTCATAATTTCACCTCAATCATTTTCTTTAATCACATTTTCTAAACAAGATATAACGACTGGAAGGCATAGGACATGTACCATCATTATATAAAGTATTTGGGAAAGAAAAACATTCATTTGCAGGGAGATTTTATAAAGTTTTATAAAAGATCTAGAGATAAACTATACTTTTCCCTGTAAGAAAGATTTGTCTTCTCACGTTACTTGAATTCTATACGTTATACAGATTATGTTTGTATGTAACCATGGATTTCAAATTATACAAAGAACAAAGGCTTGAAAACAGAATCTAATGAATAAATTAGCTAGTTAAACATCATATGGCACGATCTGAGAAACAGTATGCATTAATCTAATCAGAAACCATGATGTTACGCATCCACAAGATCAAGACTTGCCGTCTCCTGGCTTCTGAATCCTTAACTGAGGAAACTGAACATTATTTTAAAGCCAGTCGTGCTGTTAACATATTAATGAGCAAAGATCTAATTTAAGAAATATTTCACCCTTTCACTGAAAATTTGGCTCATTGACTTCTTATTTTAATATGATATAATTACTGCTTACAGGAGGGTCTAGTAGATAAGAGATCATTTTGTTTAAAGTCCATGGCAATAGTGCCACTCATCTCTGTGGATGATTATTTTGTCTTGAGTATGACAAAGATTTTCAACAATTGTTAATAAATCAAAAGTAGTCTGAAGGAGAATCTGAGTACTATAATTAAATATAATTAAATCAACTAAATTTCAATCAATAAATTAAATATAATTAAATCAACTAATCTCCATGAAAGCCAAAAATACCAGCACTTGGGATCTCAGAATATTGATGTTTTATAACCTTTTGGGGAAGGTCAGAGGGGGGCAGCCTTTGGCACTCTGGTTGCTACTCTAGTTCAGTTTCCCAGAAGACAAGCATTTATAGCTAATTACCAACCTCAATCATATTTGCATATCATTTTTCTTAAAACATCCTTTCAAACACTTCTTACAAGATGAAATCCACCTTTTATTTTCGCTTGAACCAAATACTATCAACTGTAGTGTGCTCTTATAAGAAATATTTTTGCAACAATGACTTCGACATTTCTAATTTTATGGGTCACTAAATGAGAAGTGTGATGACAGGATCTGACTGGACCATTGCTAATGAAAATAAGTTATTGGTTGATGCCAACCAGCAGGTAAGGACATTCTCCATTATCTGTCCTATCTATTGTCCCAAAGTGAGCGAACCATCATCTTGCATTCTTTTTCCCTGGAGAGAGGCATTCTGTTACATCCATGGCTGCACAAAAATATCATGCACCCAGAGGCTCAAATACATTTAAACAGAGTCCTTGAGATTTCTACTCTTTAAATTCATCTTCTAATACTTTTCCTCCACTGAATGGTGGAACATGCCGTTGACATTACTTCATAAGATTTCTCACTGAATACAACATCACCTTTTCAGAACAACAAAGCTTGTCTAAAATTTTTTCCATATGTGCTTAAAAAACAGCTTTCAACATGTAAAAACATACTAAGTAATTTAGCAACCTAAAGATGCTTCCTCTATAAAAATCAGTTTATCATAGTTCAGAATTTGTGGGAAAATCTGATTTTCCTGCTGTGCCACCACAATGAAATGGAAAATGCCAGGTTTCCTTTTGACAAGTTTGGATTCTGTTTCAAAAAAAACATCCAGAAATTATAATGGTAAAGACAGGAAAAGCTTTCGTCACTAAGTATCCATGTAGGTTTTTAACATGTCTCAATGTAGATGAATTAAAATAAAAAGTTGATAATAAGATGCTCCTCATCAGGAACCAAAAGTTTGGCACAGAAAAGCCATGAAGTAGAAGATTAAACTTTTGCTGAGTTACATGAACCTGCACAGTTGTGGGATTCTGCATTTATGCATACTAGTACTGTACAAAAAGCTTTTGGTGAGCCTGATGCAGAACTACATTATCACTTTTTTGTGCCAGAGAATCAAGGAAACAGTGGTGTAAAATTCAAGATCCCTTGGCTTCTCCTCATGCACCACGACACGATTCCAAACTGGAGACTTCGAAATGTTTGAAGTGAGCAGCTAAAAACGTATGCCAGGCTACACAGCTTCAAACTTCTCTCCTACAAATCAGCTTGCTGTTTGTCCTGAAGTGGAGCAACTAACTGGCCAAATTAATGAGAGTCCAAATCATAGAATGGTTTAGGTTGGAAGGGACCTTAAAGACCATCTAGTTCCAACCCCCCTGCCATGGGCAGGATACCTCCCATTACACCAGGTTGCTCAAAGCCCCATCCAACCTTGAACACCTCCAAGGATGGGGCCTCCAAAACTTCCCTGGGCAACCTGGGCCAGTGCCCCACCACCCTCAGAGTGAAAAATCTCTTCCCNAACACCCCCAACTCTCTCAGCCTGTCCTCACAGCAGAGGGGCTCCAGCCCTTGGACCATCTTTGTGGCCTTCCTCTGGACCCACTCCAACAGGTCCATGTCCTTCTTGCGCTGAGGACTCCAGAGCTGGATGCAATATTCCAGGTGGGGTCTCACCAGAGCAGAGTAGAGGGGCAGAATCCCCTCCCTCGACCTGCTGGCCACACTTCTGATGCGTGATGCAGGATACAGTTGGCCTTCTGGGCTCCAAGCGCATATTGCTCATGTTGAGTTTCTTGCCAACCAACACCCCCAGCTCCTTCTCCTCAGGGCTGCTCTCAATCCATTCCCCACCGAGCCTGTATTTGTGCTTGGGATTGCCCCAGCCCATGTGCAGGACCTTGCACTTGGCCTTGTTGAACTTCATGAGGTTTGCACAGGCCCACCTCTCCAGCCTGTCCAGGTCCCTCTGGATGGCATCCACTCCCTCCAGCATGTCGACTGCGCCACACAGCTTAGTGTCGTCAGCAAACTTGCTGAGGGTGCACTCCATCCCAGCATCCATGCTACCAACAAAGATGTTGAACAGCACCGGTCCCAGTACCAGCCCCTGAGGAACACCACTTGTGACTGGTTTCCTCTTGGACATCGAGCAGTTGACCACAACTCTTTGAGTGCGACCATCCAGCTAATTCCTTATCCACTAAGTGGTCCATCCATCAGATCCATGTCTCTCCTATTTAGAGATCAGGATGTCGTGCAGGACAGTGTCAAACACTTCGCATAAGTCTAAGTAGATAAGCTCAGTTGCTCTCCCCTTATCTACCAACACTGTAACCCTGTCATAGAAGGCCACCACATTTGTGAGGCATGACTTGTCATTGGTAAAGCCCTGTTGGCTGTCACCAATCACCTCATTTTCCATGTGCTTTAGCAGAGTTTCCAGGAGGATCTGCTCCACGATCTTGCTGGGCACAGAGGTGAGACTGACTGGCCTGTAGTTTCCCGGCTCTTCCTTTTTTCCATTTTTGAAAATGGGGGTTACATTTCCCTTTCTTCTGTCAGTGGGATCTTCACCAGATTGCCACAACTTTTCAAATATAATAGACAGCTTTCTGGTCCTGTCCATGGAACTGCCATGATAATTAACAGTAATGAAGAGAAGACTAGTCACAAAGAGGAAAGAGCTTCCACTTCTGTCTCTTGATAATTTGCTCATATCTAGCTTGTCTATAGGAGCAGAGGCAGTTAGCTGATTTAACACTAGCAGATGCAGCAAAAAAAAATAAATCTTTTTTTTAAAAAAGGAAAAACAACATATGGAAGAAAACTTGTGACATGAGACATTTTAAAAGCACTTCATTGATATGTAAGAAAATACAGATGAGAAAAGAACATATCCAATTAGCACTGTAATATTAGACACTGGCCTTACAAATAACATCCTGCAGTATTTTAGGTGAAGGCAATCAAGAAAAATACTCAGTATGAGCTTGCAGCTATGATTTTTATATATTTCTATCGGGTACGTAAAACAAAATTCCTTTTAAAAAGGCAACACATGAGAAGCAGGGAAGGACTTCCATCCATCAGGCTCTAACTCTAATCTAGCTCTGATCCTTCTCTTCTTTGAAAGAAAGAAAAAGTCTTGATAAATCAACATGTAAATCAAAGTTGTCAGACAGCCAGCAATAGCATCATCCATATGAAAGAATGTACCTTGGCAGCTTTAGTCTGTGTTGTTTCACTCAGCCCTTCATATTGGTGTTACTTGGTTCCCCCATGGGTAACAGGTTGCTGAAATTCCAGGTACTCCTCTGTAATTCCTCTCCAGTTGCGAAAAGTCACTAACATGTTCTAATCTGTCTAGTAGCCTCAGGCTCAGCTAAGTAGGTCATGTCAGCCCTTACTGTAGCATATGATCTGGTTGGGATTTCTTCTATTTTAACAAGAGCGACCACACAACCAAGAACCTGATACCGCGTTTTCTCAGAAGCGGGGTTTCAGCTGACAGCACCACACACTAGAACCATGCCTGGATGCCCTGCGTTTTGGTAGGGCAAGTCACATGGATCAAACAGATCTATTATGGGCACTTATCACATTTGGTATTCAGTGCAGAATTTATGGATCTAATTACATGTTACACTCTGACATGTTATTTCTGGACTGTGGAAATGACAGCCATATGAAGGACCACAGAGTAATTATTTTATAGGATGCAAAAACACTTCTGTTTTAGACCAAGGCCTTTACCTTTCCTTAAGCATGTTAACACATAATAATATTATTTGTCAGACACTGAATCATGCTAAATATTAGTTTCACCCTCTGCTTAATGGCGTCATTTACCTCCATTTTGAGAATCTGGCCTGTCCTACAGTGTTTCCATACTTTCACTTAGTTTGGCTTTTTTCTCTACACTTTATCTACAGCAGTTCCTGTTATTCTATGATAGCGTGTCTTTCTGCATTGGGGGGCGGGGCGCATATTTTCAGCCTAGAACAGATAATTGGGTTTCCTGATGGAATCCCATCTAGCTCACAGACATATTTAGTAAGCACGTTCCCCCACTGCGCCAGCTAAGGCATAAACACCAGTCTGTGTTCAACGTGACTGGGTCACGTATCCTTTATTGTAACTTTACTTACACTGTTTGCATGACTGGGCAAATTTATAAGTTTCATTTGTGTTCAAGGTGATAATTTGGTCGCTAGACAGAAGGGTCTATGGAACACTTCTTTCAGTTACTTTCCTCTGCTGCACAAAATATATTTTGCTTCTCCTCAGGTATTTTCCATTCGTACTTTCAGACCTCAACACACCTCCCACTTCTCACAATTATCTCTCCAAAAACTGGACATGGATTAAGATGGGATTTTCTTTCATGATTTGTGAAATCTTCTGCTTCTTTTGATTAAATTATAAGCTCCTTCTTAGCTTCAAGGACAACATTGTCCTATTTTTCTTGCAAGTTTACAGCCTGATCTTAGTCTGCAGCGGGCAAATTCTCACTGCTTCTTCCACACCCCACCAGGATGTTCTGGCAGTCTTTTCTTACCATGGTGCTCCATTGTAACATGGTTTCAATCAGAGGTTCCAAGGTTCCACCAGCCTCAAAAATTGCATACTTGAATAAGTCTCAAATCTTTCAAACCATTTCCACAGTTTATCCAACTTCTTTCTCTTTGAAATCCCTCTTAGAGAATTATTTCCACAAAGCACAGCGCCATTCCCCTTTCTTTACCATAGTTTGATAACTGGATTGATTGTCATTCTGCTATTAAATAAACCAATTTCCGTAACTTCACTGATTTAAGAGATTAGTTCTATCCTTGATCCCTCTCCAATTGCCTGCAATGATTCTTGATTAAGATACTCCAGAGTTTGTTATTCCGTTCTCTTTCCCACTTACCACTATTTCTACTTCCAACCCCGATAATGGTTAAAGAAAACAGGTAACTTGAGTGTTTCAATCCAGAATGTTCCTAGCCAGTCAATACATAAATAAATACCACTTTCAAATAAGCTTCCTTCAAAGAAAAGTCAGCCAGACAGGAAAGGTAAAAAATCTGGTACATCTCTCGAGCCCCATTCCAGTGCTACTCGCCAGCACTGCTTATGCAGCATGAAGGAACGAATGGGTCTGGTTTGCCTCTGAGCAGATCTTCACCAGCCGACGAAAGGCTTTCTGAAAGTGCAAACTCCCCCACCCCGCTTTGCAGGGGCCCGTGCAACTGCCACCATCACACTTCCTGCAATTATACTATTCTATTTTCTAACTGAAGCTCAACAGCCAACTCTTTGAACGATATGTGATGCAAATTTCCTGTATTTCTTTTTAAGACTATTGCCTCCAAGGTGCTCACAGAAAAAAGCAGGTATGTTATTTTTTTGCTGACTTTTCACTCTAAAAGGGGATGTTGAGCAGTAAGTCCATTTTACACAATGCTTTTCAACAGACGGTTGCAGCTTTTCAGCACAGAGCTGCACTTCAAATGTAGGTCAACAGAAGGAAAGACTGCACAGGAGGATCACTGCTAAGAAATGAAAGCAGACTAGGTATTACTCATTGGGATTTCTGAATTCTAGCTAACTGTAAATATGATGTGAAATTATAGAAAATAATGAAAGAAGCATTAAGAGGTTGTGGACTTTCAGCAATAAAATTGCTTATACATGAATGTTTCACCATTAAAATGCCTATTCTATTAAAATGTGTAGCTAGCTACTTTTTTTAATCCTTTTTTAAATCTTCTGTCTTCCAAACACCTTTTTTGCTGATCTCAGAGAGCTTAGTTCATCCTGTTGAACAGCAGCACAGAAAAGAGGCTGTCTGCTCTATAAAATACAAAAAAAAATGTCCCTTTTCCTAGGAAAAATTGCAAAATGAGAAGGATTCTCATCAGCTCTCACCTACGAACAAGTGATAGATGTTAACCTGCATATTCTACTTCTATTTCATTATTTAAGCTGAGAAACCCAGTTACTAAGTACAGAATCATTAAAAACAGTGTTAAGAGCTAGATACTTAAAGGGAGAGCATGTGCTATATGTCTACAACAGCAAAATAACTCTTTGACAAGTTTCTGGATACCCACACATTTTACCGCTGCACTGGGGACACACAGCTAAGCAAATGCTGATTATGGTCAATGACTTAATGATTCTGGTTCATATCCTGGACTTCAGGCTCACTGTTTAACTCCAGATACCACAATGCGTCAGGTTTCTACACGTTGTAAGGGGACAACAGTCCCTTTTTCCCCAAATTGTTTTCGTTTTCCAGTTGAATGTTATAACCTGAGCAAGTACAACCTCTCATTATAAATTTACAATAGTAGAAAATTAAAAAACACACGGATTTCCTACCTTTGAATGACACAAAGAAATTGTAATGGTTTAAGTACATTCTATTGAGCTCAAGTTCTCTTCCTTGTCATACTGCTCTCACCCATACTAATGCGCTCACTATAAGGTATAACATGGCTAAGCCAGAACCATCAGAAAATAGCATTAGCAGGGCTTTAAAGGGGGCATCTAGTCCACATCCTTGACCTAAACCAGGATCAAGAATACCCAAACCATTCTGAGATGCATGTCAAACCTCTTACATCCCCTAAGGGTCCAGAGCTTCCCCAGACAGTCTATCCCTTTGCTTCACAGCTTACAACACAGCTCATCAGTCATTTAACTTAAATTCTTCTCACTGCAGTGTAAGCCACAATGAGGAAAAACAGAGCGGGATGTTAAATGGTAGATAAATTGGATGAAGCTCTAAGCGTGAATGCTTAGCTGAGAGTTTCCCACATAACTTAGCAGGAAAACTTAATTTAATGTTATTTAAGTAGCCTTAGGGTCCATAGTGACTGCATGCAAGTCATACACTTATACACTTACCATGCTTCACTCCTACTCCTACTGCAGATTTGTACGCTTCTTGTATACTTGGCCAGCTTACACTTGCCTGGCCAAAAAAAAAATCAAAAATTAAAATTTAAAATAATAATAGTATGAAGATAATTCATTCCTGAGAATCTACTAAAGAAACAACTATAATTGTTCCACAGTAAAATGGCATTTTAAGTCCAGATAGACCTTCCTTTGAGTTCAGCTATGAACCTCAACACATTGCTCAAACTGAAAATAGGTCATGAGAAAAAGTTCTTCATTTAGAAATTTTTACTGGAGCAGCTCAGAATCAGAATGAATCTACTCAGACTCCAAATGCCGCTGGACAGATGCAGCGAGACATATCTTGCAGTAGCGTTTCTGGAAAGTAGACTATTGTCAACTGGAAGGTTTTTCCATGTGAGGAGGAGCAAACAAGTAAATCCAGAAAGGGTTTGCTGCTTCCCTTCAGGAATAACAAATTTAAATCGCCATGGACAGTGAAAACCAGCAGTCCAAAAAGAACTTAAGCTACAGAATTTTAGCAAAAAAAGAAAGTGATATACAGTCAGAACCGGGATCTTGCCTCGGAGAAAAAAAAAAGAGTAGCTAACATTGATTTTGGCAGTCTTATTAAGTGCCCTATAAATTCAGTGAAATTCTGCAGGTACCAGACATTTGTACAAAGTTGTTGTACACAGTTGTTGGCAGTATTTTTTGTTGTTTTTAAAGTAGATTTAAACTTACCACTATTTCCAGCTCAGTTCTCGTACAAGCTGTCTGGCAAGTGGGCTTACCGGGTGGAAACATAAAACCACCTACAACTTTGTATCTAGCAGCTTTAATCCACACAAAGCCAAAAATCAATTTTTAATTAGTGAAATAGCTTGAGAAATCATGTTCTTATACTATGTTTGTGATCCTGTGGAAGTTAATAGCAAAGCTACCGTTGACTTTAAAGTAAATAAGGTTGAACTTGGCATCCTCAGGCCTTTTCCCAACTAATTTCTCTAACACTGGGTCTCAATGAGCAAAAAAACTGAATGGGTTTCTTTAGTCATGTTCACTCAACTGGATGGGTGCGATATGATTGAAAAACGCTGTTTAGGAGCAAGCTAGAAAACCTAAAGCCACGTTAGCTGACCAAACCAAAGAGAAGATTATTTAATCATATTAAGTTCATTCAATTGAGCCCACAAGACTGAAGGACAGACTCCTATTTGCTTATTAAGACGTACCTGAAGTGTTTAACAGTGGCATGTTGTGTTAATTCACTGGAAGAGAAGGTGACAGAAAGCACAGAAAGCTATGACTTATATACTGTATCCAGAAAACTATTCTACTCTGCTATACAGCCATACTTTTTTT
>VZSZ01010952.1:601842-701707 GCA_013398815.1 Ibidorhyncha struthersii | reverse complement strand
AGCAGCCAGCTCTCTTGAGCCCCCTTACCCTCTAGAGTAGGTCATCATTTATGCAAAATTTCTTCTAATAACTTTCTTATCCTCATGATAACCTAATTTTCAAAAAGTGAAATTTTGTCTCTGAAAATATATTCTTTTTAAAATTTCCTAATAATAGATGGACACAATCACCAGTCAGTACAGACTTCCATTGTTCAAGGTTCAAGTATTAGTTTGAAACATTGTACCCAGGGAAAATTTTTTTTTCAATACCTTAATCATTTCAACTGGTCTGTCAGGGCCTGAATCAATTTCTTTTGGTCACCAATGATTACAGATATTCATGATGATATCACAATGAAAAATTTGTCCTACCATCAGTAGCCAGACCTCACAAAGGTCTGTTGAAGCAAACCTGAAGACATGTCATAAATTATTCATAGTGACGATCTATTTTGTTCGGTCCTGTTTGAGTTGCCTTAAATCATTGCACACAGGCAGCCCAGTGGTCTCAGGCTGCCATGTAAAGTAGACACAAAAATGGAGTTTAAAGAATGATTTGATAGAAAGGAGGAAACCACCTCCGTCCTTAAGTAACAGTCTTGTCATAAAAGCAGCATGGCTAATGGATTTCTAATGCAGGTGGAAGGTTTTAGTCAAATTGAGACAAAGGTGTGATTGACAAGAACAATTGTACCTTTTAGTGATATTCTTGGAGCTGAAGGGATTTGATTGAAACAGTTATTTCACTAGTCCTCCCTTCTATTGTCTGCCTCTTTTCACCCTTCTGCAGCAAAGGCTATATTTATCTAGATGGTTAATTTATATTTACCACTGTTTCAGTACTTTGCACGTGTTTTGACAGTTATGGAATGTTCCAGAAACTGTTTTTGCTGCAAGAATGCTGAAGCTGAAGGATGAAGCATAAAAGTAGCCACTCACTTTTTCAGCTGCCATTTAAGTTCAGTGAGAGCAGAAGTGGGATACGTCAGTTGTGGTGACTTGAGTATAGTTCTCAGAGATAAATTGTACATATTGCCAAAATGTCTTTCTACACAAGTGGTTACACAAATATTTATCTTATAAAGAAATAACTCCAATGGGGTAGCACAGTGTGACATGATAACGGCCTCCCTCCCATATCATAAATGTTGGGTCAGACCAAGGAGTTTATGGAAGACAAGCAAGGTTATTATCTACTAAGTAGGAGATGACTATCTAGTCTGACAACAGAAAATGTAAAATTATTTATTTAAATTGAACTCAGTTTTAAACAAGAATGAAGGTTACACAAGCATATGACCCAGAAAGGCTCAGCTTTTGATGTGTATACATGCCGGTGCTAAAAACATGTCCTCAGAAAGAGGTATTTCCAGCTGGTTTAAAGAAAGGACTACGATATTCAGGATGCAAATCAGAAGTCAACTCATTTTAAACGTTCTGCTCTAGCCAAGTATCGGACAAGGCAGGCATATCCAGGAAAACACTTATGTCTGTTTCCAACTTGTGTGGAGGCCGTGGACAGGCAGCACACCAGGATGGCTACCAGGCAGAATCCCATCCTCGGGAGCTTGGTGGGCCAGGACACCTGCGTTCTCACTGGATTTTCATCTCTGTCACACTGAACATAAACACTATCTCCAGAGGTCCAGAAATCAGTGGTTCCCAAACCTGTTTTCTTTGGATGCACCATACAGAAATAGGGCATGTATGGGATGTTCTTAAGTATTCAGGATATAACTTATATATTAGAATTTGAGTTATTTTACTGTATAGAATAAGTTGTAATATACCTTAGATCCTTGGTCTACTGCATCTAGTATAGTCTGTGTAGTACTTGAGACCTCCCATCTCAATTGGAGATTACTAGTATAAAATATGTCCAGGAAAGCTGCTTAGCAAAATGAGTGTCTCTTCATGTAACTTCAGTTGATTTTTAAAAAGTGCACTGTTTTAATATTCCTGAAAAAAACTAGAGCTTCAAGGAAGCTTTTGAAGAATATTTCTGTTAGAAGTTCAGCAATTTTGTCAACCTTCCAAAAAAGAAATGAACATAGCATAAGCTTAACAGCAATCAAATAAACTTTATACTTAACATCAGCACAGACTCACTATAACCTGGTAATTCTAAATTTTGTTTACAGGGAGGAAGCTGGACTAACTTTACTGATGTTAAAGCAAACTTGATAAAGTGCTGTGAGAACATCCACGTCTATTTCAAGACAGCTGAAAGCCCATTGAAAGCAATGAGAAAACTAAGGTGCATCAAGTTCAACGTGTTTAACTGCTTTCCTGAACAATGTTGAAGTTGGCAAGACTTCACCCTTAGTTAATATGATCAAAAAGTGTGTAAGCATTTCACCGACCTGAGATGTGCTAAAGATCCCTGATGAAGACATACTCTTACCTTATTGTGAATGCCCAACAGCTGTCCTGGTTTGAGGTAAAAAAGGACCAATTTTGTTCCTGTAACCAGTCTTAGTCATCTAAAATTAAGCTCATATTGCTGTCAAGTCCCGGTCCGACTTCGGGCTCGGGGGAGGTTCGTAACGATCCCAAGAGTGAGATTGAGACGCAAACGAGGTCAAATGCCGCCAGTCGGGCCGTTTTTATTGAACAGGTACAGAGGAATGGAGCGATAGGAAAGGCAGGAAATACTAGAAGGAAACCAAGCAAGCGTTCAGAAAGATAAGCAAAGGATAGTCACCACCATGGATCCAGCGACGTCTCATTGATCCTCAGTCTTCAATTCTTCGGTGGCAGGTGCACACCGCAGCTTGTTTCCATGGTCTTTTTATACACCAGGTAAAGACCTTGGCGGGCTGCCAGTCCAGACCAGACCGGGCTCGGTTTTGGTGGTGCCCGTTTTGCAGAAGAATGGTCTTCTGCCCGTCCTGATTTGCAGGAGAATGGTCCTCTGCTGTTCTGATTTGCAGGAGAATGGTCTTCTGCTGCCGGTTTTGGTGGTGCCTGATTTACAGGGGAATGGTCTTCTGCTGTCCTGATTTGCAGGAGAATGGTCTTCTGCCACCGGTTTTGGTGGTGCCTCATTTGCAGAAGAATGGTCTTCTGCTGTCCTGATTTACAGGAGAATGGTCCTCTGCTGTCCTGATTTGCAGGAGAATGGTCTTCTGCTGCCGGTTTTGGTGGTGCCTCATTTGCAGGGGAAAGGTCTTCTGCTGTCCTGATTGTTTGCACCTTGCAGAGATGCCAAGCAAGCTTTGAGGCAAATATTTGGCTTTCCAGTCTCTCACAACTGCTTCTTTGTATCTCAGTTAGGAACGAATGTTGATTTTACCTAGGGTTTTGTTATTAAGCCCAACTTACTATCAGTCATGCCTGTGGTGTATTTAACTCCTCCGTTTTAAGATTTTTCCGAAGTACCCTGCACGTGTTCAAAAGACATAAGTGAAACTGTAAACATGTGTATGAAATACTAATTTCCTACTGGAAGAAGATGAAAACTCATTCATGAGATGAAATACTGATTTCTTACTGGAATTTCCTAGAGGAAGCTTCATCAGATAGGTTCAGTTCTCACAAGCTGACCAACATTTTGCAGCTCAGCAGTGGTGCTTTTGTTACATATCGGAATTCAAGACACCACAAACTGTAACTCAGTCGTCATTACAGGCAGGAAACGGACTGCCTGCCTTTACCCTGTTCCCACAGTTAGACCTGGTCAGTCTTTTGAAGTTTCCAGGTTCCAAAGATACCCCGTTGCAGAGACAAACTTAAGAAGGTACTAGCACGCATCCTCTCCACGTGTTCCGGTTATTTTGTGGCCGCTGTTACACTAAAGAAAGGTAAACAAGCACAAAACTTCTCTGCACTTGCTGCTCCTCCAAAGGCAGACCCCCATCACAACACGCCGTGCCCTTCACTTCCTCGCACACACACGTGTGCCCGCCGCTGCCAAGCACAGCTCTCCATGCTCACCCTCCACTGGCTGAGACCATTTTGTGCAATACCGTTGCAACCATTTCGGGCTGGAATGGGTAAGAACAGAATTCCGGTGTCAGCACCCTACAGACGTTTTATCAGGTTAACAATGCACTAAGTGTGTGTTTGCAACAAAATAATACAAACCATTTGTATGTTTATTCATCTGTAATTCACTAATAAAATGCATTGAAACCTGCTAATTAAATAGCAAGCTGTTAATTATAAAGTGACAGCAGTTGAGCTGCTGCAAGTGTAATTTTAAGATCATTTTCTATCTTAGAAAATTATTGACTCCATGTAGAATGAACAATCTCATTATATAAAACAAAGTGGGGGCTCTTTTTAGGGTCTTTTTTGGGGAGGAGTGAGGAATTTTAAAATATTAAAGTCACAGTAACAATCTCTGCTGATTCCACAGGTGGCAGCTCAAAAATACTGTATCTGTCACTCCAGTAGAGCAGAGCAAGCATCTAAACCCTACTAGCAATATCAAAAAATATCTGATTTGCCTCTGTACCTGTTGACTCTATGGTTTGTAATTTAAATATATATTACAAGAGGAACAACTTCATGAGCCTTATTAGTGTTCTCCACCTTGGGCTTATTTATTTTTTTCAGTTTAAGTATTAGAAATAATGATATAATTAGAAATAATAATAATTGAGAAAGAGAAATTAGAAATATAATTTGCATCTATCAACAATGAGGAGAGAAATGGGAGGGTAAAAAAAGAAGGTAATTTAGAGCATCTGATATAGAGATGTAAAATATACAGTGAGGATACTTTCCCCCTTGTTATGCTGACACATAACAAGCGAGTATCCACAATTTTTCTTCTTTTTGAAAGGAATTGCATAAATATAAAAGAGAAAGATTAACAGTACATTAACACATAAGTAATGTCATTAATAAAATGTATCTTATCAGTGTCAAATTATAGTGTTAAATGCTTAAATTTCACTTTAGGTTCTATGTCCAACTTAATTCTGCTATCTTGTGCGTACAGTATGGCATATGTTCCTTAACTGCACAATATTTTTTATAAGACCTTAAGATCACAGGCCACACACCAAAATGTGTATGGGTTTCTAATAAAATAACACTGGAACTTGGGGAAAGTCATAGCAGTTCATAGGGCCAAAAAGCCTGGATGGAGAGAGGATTTGTGCAACATCAACAAGGACAGTGACTGTGCAGGGAGGGAGCGTAAAGCTTCATGGGGACGACCAGTTTGCCAAGATGTTGATCTCAAATCACCAAAGTTCTAGGGAGTTATGAAAACATTCAGGCAAGGATAAGGCTAAAGGCTTGTTTTATCCCTCTCTCTCTCTTTCTTTTTTTTTTTTAACCTCTATCTATCTTGTTCCAGCTGAAGAATTGAATGATGCTTTTGGAGTTTTATTCTACAAGGTCTGTTCAGTCATTTGCTACGGCTATCAAACATCTCTGACTAGTGATAGAAAGCCAGGGTGTCCACAAAGTGAGACTGGACAGTCTAATTTACATGTGTAAGTTAATGAGCTGAGAATTAGTCCTTGGTTCTTAAAGCAGAAAGGTCTCATTTCAGTTAAGCAGCAGCATTCAAATCTTGAATGCTGAAGGTCTGCCAAGGTAAGCCCAGTCAGGCCCAGGGAAAGTCAAATGTACCTGTATTTCACATGTTGGAGAGAAACACAACTGCATACACTAGACGCAACATACCAACTTGTGGCTGTGTGACAGACAGACCGGGCTCTCCACCCAATGATGCTGCTTATTACTGGTACCATTGTCTAATATTAAAGCCATGAGGCACCAATAATTCTTTTTCTCTTGCTTGCAGTACGACAAATCATTTGGTAAGTGTCGTATCTATATTCAAATGTATTCATCACATTTGAATACGGATATAATGCAAATGTTGTTCTTGGCAATAAAATGTAGCTATGGAAACTAATAAAGATTTTTTTTGTACATACTACAGAAGCACATTAGATTATTCAATTCCTACAATTGCTCCAAAATTTAAATAAGGTATTTTTGAATTATTAAAATACATTGTAGACTATATTAGTATGATTTGTCTTTCCATTTCCTTTAATTACTGTACAGAAAAAAAAAAAAGCCTTGGGAACTAAGCATAAGAATTAGTCTTCACTGTTACAAATTTTCAAAGAAAACAGGGGATTTTCTTCAAGTCAAAGAGAAAATAAACTATTTGTGATCACCTGTAGCAGTGAGTTAACAGTACTGAATTTCTAAATAATTATTTTATCACAGAAACAAAGAAAACTGAGGCAACTCACTCGCAGGGTGGCAGATAGATTCCATTTTTCCAAGTTGGTTAGAGAAAGAGTCAGTGCTCTTCAGTAAAGCTAAATGTGGTAGAGGGGAAATCCTACTAGACTGTACAAGGGGAAGTACAGTGTCCATTCTTGGACCAACTCCCTTATATCCAGACGTAACGCTTTCATTTCAAAATGACAGGGCTGGCTGCACTTCTTATATCCTCTCTGGACTGAGTACATCCCAGCCTGCCACGGACCCTGATGTTTTTTCCTTTGCTGGAGCCGAGTCACACACCTCTACTCTCAGTCAGGGGCACTTACTCACAGCAGCAGCCCAAGCCTATTCAGGAAGATCCCATCAGACTTTTTTCCTGCAGTTCTTACCTCACATGCTGTGAGTGAAAGTGAATCTCATGACTTCAAACGGCATTAAAACAAGCTTTTTTTTTTTTTTTTTTTCCCCTCCCAATAGCAAATTGTTTTTAATGTAGCAGTGGGTCTTCCCTTTTGATCAATGGTTTCCACAGGGCTCCAGGGTTAGGAACGAACCAAGGCAGCTCTGCATATGCAGTCAGGGAGTCTGGTACAACTGCTGCACCTCCTGCACACAAGGAGGAGATGCCTGGCTAACTTCACAAGAACAGGTAGAAATTGGAGTATATAACTGAATGTCTGGATTCACACATTCAACGGTCTTAAATAAAATCAATATGACTTAACCCCATACATGATGTAAAGACGGTAGAGGGCCACAGAGGAGAGTTGCATGGCCACAGAAAACAAATACAAAATCTTAGGAGAATTTAGGTAGAATTTGTTGACACAGACTGCTTGCATAAATAACTCTTAAAAAAAAAATAAAATAAAGGTAAGCAATTAAAGTGAACATTTTAAAAACTAGTGAGTGAAACATTTAATGAAAAAGACAATCTGGGGACTTACAACCTGACCCAAATGAAAAAAATAGTCCTGAAGGTTGATACACCTCCCATTTGATGAAAAAATGATTAGCATTTTGTTGTCCATGATTCTTTTCTATCTGATGATATGTGCTAATAGTCTGTCGTTGCTAAGGGATGTTGCTAAGCAAGGCAAGGCACAGAGAAGGTCAGCCACCTCTTCACTGACAACTTCTAGCATCAATTATTTTTGTGAACTACAGATTTCATTTTTTCTGAACGTTCTGCATATTTTTTGAGATAAAAGAAGATTTATCCTTGTGGTACTATCCAAACATATAAAGATTGAAATCTTTTGCTGGAATTATCTCTTTTTCATTAAAAGCTAATTTCTGTTCCTCAGCATTGCTGTGCACTCATCAGAAGGTAAAAAACATAGCCTGACCTAGTTTTGTTCAGTTCTGAACAAATTAGATGAGAAATTTGGGTATTCTTGGTAAAGAAACATTTTTATGTTGATTTAAATTATTCTATAAATCGCTATTTTATTTTATTTAAAGGATGATAGTTAATTTAATTGGAAAAAGTAACAGAAAAACTATTGCCTTTTAACAAAGCAGAAAATCAAAGGCCATTAAAAATATGAAATAAGAAAACATATGTAAAATAAAGTTATATTCAAAGACTAAATAGTTTCTTAAATTACATTTATTCTACAAATGTTACTTATTGGATTCCAGGTTCAAAAAGAAAGCTTTCATGCTATATTCTTTTGCATTAATATCTCAGCTAACAGAATATGTCAATGTGTAACTGAAATGAGTTAGTACTGTTTCTAAACTAATATCATTAATATAGAGATTTGTTCTTCTGTACGTTTTTTAATAGTGACTGTAATGTTTTATGCTGAGAATATAGGCTCCCAAATAATTTAAAATACCATTCTAAAATTCTCCCTGGGTTTTTTGTTGATTGCTGTGACTCATTTGAAACCTAATATGAAGTGGCTAGGGTCACTGCATTATCATCAAAGTGGTTTTGAGCTGTCCTTTCAACAACCACTTTACTACACCATGATGAGCATTACTGTTCTATGAAAGGTAGGCAAGTTTAATGCATGCTGATCAGCGTCAAGTATTAAAACTTGGTTTTGCTCTCTTTTAGTTTTTAACAAAACTAAATGTGAATAAAATGAAACTTGTGAATGACAAGCTCCTAATCTTTGTTTCTCAATATCACAGTGTATTTGGCTTTTTCAAGCTGTTCTTGGTAATTTCTCTTGTGGTCTAAAGCAGAAATGCTAGTTTAGGTCAACTTGCACTGAATACACCTGCAAAAAGACCAGTGGCAGTTTTGCATTGTAGAGTGTAGAGGAATATTAGAAGAGAAATAATATGTTTTTATTTTTCAGTGGTTTAAGGAATTATGTCCAGAAAAATCTTTATTTTCTTTTTTCATTAGGCAAAATGACTGGAAATGGTTCATTAGTTTTCTAAGTCATTCAGGTGAACAGCTGGGTGTTTGCAGCTTCTAAGGCTCGATACACCTAAACCCTGAGAAGAGCAAGTGAGAAAATTCCTGTCTCTCATGTTCCTGTGACAAGACTTTTTAGCTGAATTTTCTGAAATACTGTAAATAAAATTTCTATCGCCTTTTTAACTCTCCATTCTTCATACACAGGCACAGGTATAATGCTGAGACTTCCGTTAGTACGTTCATATTTACATTAGTATTAACTTTCCTACCAGTGAATAATGACATTAATTGATTTTGATCAGGTGGAACATGTCATAGGAATCCTTAATGGTACCGCATGAACATTGAAGAATTGGACTGCAGTATAGCCAGCCCCGGAGATCGTTTGTTACCAGTTTCATCCAAAGGAGAAGTTATAACGATGGTTTCCTATGAAGGTGGTGATCTACAGGTCTTTAAAAGGTTTCATGTTTTTAGAGAGCTTTATATATCTTAAATTTATTTTAACTTTCACATGGAATGTATTTTATGTCTCCAGAGAGGACTGGATCAAGACGTACGTCCCATTTAGGATTTATCCTTTTCTGAAGGCTTAAATGAGACTTTGTTGCTTGTTTTTGCTCTGTGCAGATGTGTGTTTGCACTGAATGTCCTACACCACAGTTGAGGAACTTTTTTATTTTTGACAGCTAATTAGATTTTTCAATGACAGTGGTGGGCTGCATACTAATAGCCTGCGATGCCATGGAAAAAAAAAATCATAAAGTCATAATCTGTATGCAGTGAAGTTATATATCCAATCCAAATTATAAGCAACAGGTTCTGCATCACATCCTAAATAATACTTTAATATATTAATTGCAAAAAGTTTACTTAAGACAGAGCTGGTTGGAGAAAATATATTTTTCCTTTGGAACAGAAATATATTTTCTTTAATCTTACACAAACTAATGAAGTTCCAAAAGGATTTGCATTACACTGTTTCCTTTGCTTTTACAAGTACAGACATTTCAGAGAAAAATCAAGCGGTAAGGAGATGATGTCAAGCAAACTAAAGCAGAATGTGTTGCAAAGAGCAGAAACATGCACTTAGCTAATAAATTTCTACAGCAATCCCTCACACTGTTCTTCTTCACATATAAACAAAACAAGGTAAATCAGATTTCAGTCTTTGTGACAGACTACTCAGGAAGGGAACCCACTGTCCAGTGAGGAAAGGAATAAAGTCCTTAGTGAACAGAGAAATAAAGTGGCTCCCAAAGAATTGGCTGGTACTCTGTGATCTGTATGGTGTATGTTTGGACCTGTAATTAAAAGGGTGGGCCAGCACTACTTCATCCAAAGTAGATCTCTGCTGAGAAAGCTGGGACAATAGTCCCATCTGTAACAATCATCAGAAGTATTTTGTGTAACCAAGTTGAAAGGAAAGTAAGTTTATACTGAATATATTTTTTCTTAAACTAAATTTCATAAGATTNAAATTTGAAAAAAAAAAAATCAGATAAAATCACAAATGAACAAGCTACTTTTCCATTTTGTCTAGTCCCCATCTCCTTCTCCGGTCTGGAATCTTCCTCTAAATTACATCTCACCTCGTGCACTACAGCTGGGAAACAAATACAACATACTGTCCTTCTGAAAGGTGTGAGAAACACATTTTAACCAGCAGCCTCACTTATAAAAAGAACAGATGTTTGAGGAACTCATATATAATTCCCCAAACACAGCTGAAGGACAGCGTTTCAGAAGCTAACTGTTCAACTATCATATGTCTGGTCCATTTAATGCAATCTTCTGGAGAGGCTTTATTTTTGCTTTTGATTTTTTTTCTTTTTATTTAAAAAAAATAAAAATCTCTTTCAGTAGCCAGGCTCTTCCCTGCTTTGTTTTTTTCATGACTCTCACTTCTGCACTGTATTGTCTTCATGGAAATTGTATGATTTTTATCTTTCAGTTCCTGAAGTAAGAGATGTTGCTTTTCTACCACATTTAAGAGACTGTACAGTATCATAAAATTATAATAAAGCTATATACAATTTTTTTTAACTGTAAAATAATAATAATGTTACTAATGGAGAAGAGATGGGGAAGGATTGCAGTTGTCATCTTGTACTACTGCTAGTAGGGCTCAGTCCTCTGTGAAGAGCAGAGGACTGCAGTTCCTTGCAGAAGCTGACACACTGGAAGAAAATTACAAATGCAGTAGTGAGATTTCTGACATTTCTGTGAAGAAAGGGAACTGCCTGTGCTTAATGTAGACAAAAAAAAAAGTGGCACAAGAGGCAGCAGGAAAAAATAGAAAACTCTACACATTTACATGCGCTCATATGCAACCCTTGCCCCCCAAAAAATCAAAGGAGTGATGTATGGAAAAGGGACAAACTATCCTTTACTTTAAAAAAAAAAAAATACAAAACACCTGAAGCATTTGATAGTATTTCTTCTTTTTGTTTTGTTTTTAAAAGCTTTTCTCTTGTGATATAAACATCCCCTAGAACAGGCTTGCAGACAGGCAGCCCACATAGACACCTCCCTTAAAACAACTGCCTCAGAAGTTCCTAACAACAGAGATGGGCTATGAGATAATTAAAACATAAGAGATATGACTGTTCAAAACCTCACCTTAGGGGGTTAGCTGCCAGTCTACATTTTGAAAGAAAAAATGGTAATCCTGCGTTCTTAAGACTGTTCTATCATTTAAGCTCTCCACTTAGCTAATAAAATCATTTAGACATAATATCATGATTTATAAAAGTAAGGAAACTGTGCCACTGGTAGTTGTTTGTTAACTTTGCTAAGATGGCATCAGCTTTAATATTCTGGGATGGTTATTTTCATGGTATTTAGAAATGCCCTTTGGGGCTTTCTAAGCTTTCTAATGCCATTTATACATTACAAGTATTTTTTAATTATACAATTAATTTCAAATGTTTTTCAGCATTTAGTTTTGTAGGGTTCTGGCTTAATTTATTTCTCATATCTGAGCTTTTTTTCAGATTTAACATACCAATATATTTTCCCAAAGGTATTGGTTGATTGATTATCAGATAGTTTCTAAAGGATTTTCCACTAAGCTGTGGAAAACATACTGGCAGATTCTTTTCAGGAATACTTATTTCTTGTAATTGGCCTAAAATACCTATTTCTTGTCTTCACTTATGTTTTTGTCTTTCTGTATTGTCAGCATTCTTCACCAAATTCCAACAAGAGAGAGAAAAGTTTGGATGAGGTTATTGGGTGTTCCATCAAAAACCAGCACTTATTTACAATCATTTCTTCTCTGCCAGTTCAAGCAGAAATCTGAGAACAGTCTATTTGCAGCACAACCTCTGCCTTGACAGCATAATCCCAGGATAAGTCAGTTTACTCTATGGCAAGTATCTGTGACCTTCTGGGTCTGGTGATGGTATTTCTGCCTGCGGAATAGCTGTATTGGGTTTACGTGGTAAGGTTTTGGTTGTGGGGAAAGGGCTGCAGGGTTGGCTTCTGTCAGAAGACACCAGAAGCTGCCCCAGTGTTGGGCAGAGCTGGTTCCAGCCAGCAACATTGGTAGCATCCCTGTGATAACATATTTAAGAAAGGGTAACAAACACTGTGCAACAGCAGCTGGGAGAGAAGGGTAATAATATGTGACAGAAATAACCCTGCAGACACCAAGGTCAGTGAAGAAAGAGTGGGAAGAGGTGCTGCAGGCAACAGAACCGAGATTCCTCTGCTGCCCGTGGTGAAGACCATTGTGTCACAAGTTGTTCCCCTGTAGCCCATGGAACACCGTGGGCTTCTGGAGCAGATATGCACCCTGGTGCCCATGCAGGACCCTATGCTGAAATAAGGTGGCTGTGCCCTGAAGGAAGCTGCAGCCCGTGGAGAGCTTGTGCTGGAGCAGGCTCCTGGCAGGACCTACAGACTGTGGAGAGGAAGCCACACAGGAGCAAGTTTTCTGCTAGGACCTGTGACCCTATGGGGGACCCATGCTGGAGCAGTCCATTCCTGAAGGACTACACTCCATGGAAAGGACCCACACTGGAGCAGTTCTTGAAGAAGTGCAGCCCAAGGATAGGATGCATGCTGGAGAAGTTTGTGAAGGACTGTATCCCATGGGAGGGACCTCACTCTGGGTCAGGGGAGGACTGTGAGGATGAAAGAGTGGCATAGATGAAGTGTTATGAACTGACTGCAACCCCCATTGCCCACCCCCCCTACTACATAATGAAAATGCAGTAGCACTAGGATAGTGCTTAGGGACTCCTGTCCCTAAGAACCTGTAGTACAAAGCACAAAACAATTGCATAGACCACGTTAGAAGACAATGCAAAGATGAATAAACAGTCTATACTGTCAGAAATTATCATTTTCACTGAGAATGTGATTATACTCAATTGTTGAGAAAACATTCCAGAAAAGTCAAAATTAGAAAAACTCTGTGCTTGTTTACGCCTATGCATACGTAGCTCTATAGAGAGTACAATGGGGCAGCTCCTCCTCCTCGCTGTTCCCTCTGTTTCTTCTCTCTCCACCCAGCGTTCTGCCCTTTCTGACAGAGGCTTTCCCAGCGGCGCCATCATGGTGGCTGCGGGGCTCAGCCGCGCCCTGCGGTGGGTCGGTTGGAGCTGGCTGGAACCGGCTGTGTCCGGCTCGGGATGGCCCCCGCTGACAGCCCGGCCTGGGCACCCACACCCGGTATATAAGTATGAAAACAGTATATATGTCTTTTCCCTGTCCTTCGCATACATAGATAAACAGATGGAGCCTGTTTGTCATGTAAATGTATGCAAGACAGGAAGAGAAAGAAAAGAAATTGGAGCAAAATGCACACACCAAGAGACCTTTTTCATCCTACAGAAACACGTACACAGAGTAATTTACAACTCTGAAACTTAATCGTGAAAAAGATAGATGTATAGTCATTGAACTTGTTCCGTATCGTAGCCTGATCAGTGACATCTGTGAGCCAAACTGACAAGGTTTCGTGCTTTTATAGTCTGACTCTGTATCCTACATATTTGTACACGACGACAGTTTAGGTGCCTTGGCAGAAAAAGTTCTAGTTCCTTGTCAAACACATGCCTTTTACTAAAGGTTTATTTCGTATATGAACAAGGTGTGAAATGAAGAGTTCTGTTGAAAGAGATCACTCCAGGTGATTACCTCCATAAATTCCCTTTTTAACAGAACATATTTCATTCCACTCAAAGTCAGAACAAAGCTAAAATGTCCTACCAAAATGCCTCACTGGTATTTTGCACTTTATGAACTGTCAGTGTGATATAATGTAAAATCAGAAACACATATATAACTATATCACAATCCAGTGGGATGGAAAATCTGCAGAGAAAGCACTGGAAAAAAAATTAGAAAGAATGACAGGAAATATAAAACTGGATGAAGTATGTTACTGGCAATTTTTGCTGTTGACCCAAGCCTATTTCTACTCCAACTACTTTTCTCTTCCTTCCTCAAAAATTAAGAGAAAGTCTGTTACTGATAGTAATTTCCCATCCCACACAGCTCACTGCTGGATGCCACGGAGTGGCGTTAGACAGTGTGTCTGAGGTCTCCTGGAAGTCAGAGACCTTGCATTGCTCTGACAACACCAAGATGGAAAGCTGCTCCCTCTTTCCACATGATGACCTCTCATGGCCCGAGAGCTCACCACCCGGTAAAAACAGATATAAAAGCCAGCTGCTGGAGTACAAGCGCTCTCCAGGCACTCACATGGGGCTGTGCTGGGGACAGCAAAGTGTACTGGCAAAGTACCACTATTCATTTTCTAGGAGATGGCTCTACCTCATATGCTTCATATGCTGCTTTAAACTCTGCCAAGCCCCAAGGTCACCGTAAGAGTGGCCCTGTAGTCTGTGAGCCGTAACTAACTCCTCCACAGTCCTGCTCTGCTGCACCCATCAGACATCAGGTGAAGTAAAAAATCTGTCCCTACATTTAGGCCGCATAATCTTCATGTCAGTAAGTAGAACAATTTCCTGAAATATGGTAACAGTTTAATTCTTAAAGGCATAGTTAAACATACTCACTTACAATCCACTGGAAAAAAAAGTTTATATAGACTTCTTTCTAAAAAAAAAAAAAACCCAAATATTTTTGTTTCCCTCTCCCTTCCAACTGCACAGCCTTGTATGTCCATTTATAACTCAGTAGACAGAAATAATATTAATTCTTTCTGATGGTAGACTATACTATTCTAGACTAAAAGACAAAATATGTGGGCATTTTTCCTCAGCCTTCATTTTCTCCTAAATGTTCTTTCCCTTAACAGACAAAAAATATAAAGTCGGATTGAATGTCTTTACAAGATAAAATCTGGATGACATTTGGCCATGTCATGGTCGTTTATGCTGCTCTGAAACCAGATTCATTCCACAATCATGTTCTGCTGTGAGGGGACACCACTCTCTGGAATTCCAGCTGAGCACAGACTGTCAAACAAGGGCAGGACTGGCAGTGGAGGTACTGGGGCAAGACACATCTAGAGACTTTAAGAGCAAATAAATAATGAAACAGGTTGACATTGGACTAGGGAGAAAAAAACCAAACTACTAGAGGTTTAAGCAAATTTTTCATTTAAAGGGTTAATTCTGTTCTGGGGAAAAAATTATCAATCTGCTATTAAATAACAAAAAAACCTAATCTCTTTCTGTAGGATTTTCAACCTGACTTAGAGAAGTATCGTAAGAACTAAAATAGATACTTTAGTTTGGGAAGATTCCAAGCTAAATTCGCCAACAAAAACTTCATAGATAGTTTCAGATAAGCTTTACAAAAAATCTCCAAACTTGTCATGAGGTTTATCTGAACTGAAGCTCTGAATAACTGCTCAACTGTCTAGCTTATTTACAAATTTAGAAAAAAACTTTTATAGCTGTACAAGTTATAAAAGTTATTTGAAAATCCTTATTTGTATTTTAGAAAAGTCAAATGAAAAACATATCTCAAATTTGTGTTTCATAATGTAATTGTAGCCCTACAAACCTCAAACTGAATTATATAATGAAGAAAACGTGTCTTGTTTTTCACATCAAAACCTGATCCAACCTGGCATCAGCGTTTCAACATTCTTATGTGTTTAGACATCATTTATAATAACAACAAAATCTTTTTTTTCCATGTAGAGCTTCTTACAACCCAGAAATAATTTTTATTGAGAACTTCAATAAACATTGACACAAAGTCACAACTCTAGCTGAAATTGTTTTCTTTCATTGGATTTCCTTCTATCATATAATTCAAAATCAAACATTTCTTTTGACATGTGTATAAATATATGTTTATGTATACCACATGTTTATTAATGAAAAAAAAGCAAATAATAATCTTGTCAACTGGCTGAATTTTCCCTTGCAGAGATAACTCTTACATACACAAAACCACACACACAGAGTTTTACAAAAGATTTACCAAGTCCATAATTGGTCAAAAATAAAAAATAATGTAATTTCAAAATATTGCTTGTGTTGATGTAAAATGGTTACTGTTGATGCTTCATTCATGAGAAAAGGAGGCTGAGGGGAGACCTTATCACTCTCTATAACTACCTGAAAGCAGGTTGCAGCGAGGTGGGAGTTGGTCTCCTTTCCCAAGTAGCAAGTGACAGGACAAGAGGAAATGGCCTCAAGTTGTGTCAGGGGAAGGTTTAGATTGGATATTGGTTTAGTGGTGGACTTGGCAGTGTTAGGTTTACAGTTGGACTTGATGATCTTAAAGGTCTTTTCCAACCAAAATGATTCTATGATTCTAAAGTAGCAATTGCTGTCAGAGTCCTCATTGAGCTGGCTACACTAATGTCTGTCTTTAAAGTCTGGATGTGAGCAAGACATTCACTCCATTAAAAAGCAGTGTGGAAGTAGAAAACATCAGTAAATATTAGCTGAAAACCTGTGTTTTGTAAGCAAAACAACATTTTATAATTTCTTTTCTCACAGATTCCTTCCTTTCTGCTTTAAACATGCTAAGGAGATGAATTTATACTCCAATACATAGTAATTCCTAAGAAGAAACTATAGAAAAAATGTAGAAGATGAACAGCATATACACATAGGTACATGGGCTTACAATGTCTATTCTAAAATAAAAATTGGAATGAATCATGTGGACAAGTCTACTGAAATGGTTTGTATCTATAAAGTGACATTCTTAAATGCCCTGCTCTACTTTCAGGAGTCCCTGCAACAATTCAGAGGTTTCCCAGTGTCAGCCATCATAAATTGTGCATCTTTTAGCTCTGTACATCTGCTCAATTCCTTTCTACCTGCATCTGTTGCCTCTCTTGTTGGGACCTGGCATTTTTATAACCTTTTGGTTATTTCATGATAAAGACATAGGATTTTGGCCTTCCAGCTTTCCTCTCACTTTTATAGAACAATTTTGACTACCTCTTCAAATTAATATTCAGGGAGTGCAGTGAATTGCTTACCTGTTGGCTGAACAGGAAACTCAGGCCTGACTTTCCTCATCCAGCTGCAGTGTATTTCAGATGGTCAAATAGGCTAAAATTTAGGTAATTAGAACTGTTCCTCAACATCATAAGTATTCAAATGCTGTTAAATACATGCATGATATTCAATTAAGGTGTCTTCATATCAACACAGAAATTCAAATACCAAGAGGCATAAAGTTTTTTTAAAAATCCCTTTTACCTCCCAGAATTTTGTTAGTATTACTAACTGTGAGAGAAATACATAGGACTGATGAAATGAAAGTATTCCTCAGGAGCTAAACCGGCAACGTCTGCAAGTATCACAGTTTTGGGTCCATATTATGCCAAATTTAGAATTTTTGGTATACTTCTTAAAGATAATATGGATCTATAATTCTTATTCCTTCTTAAGATAGTAAATGGCTAATTTTTGCTTAATTTAACTACCCTAGCTTGATCTTCATTCCCTTCCTTTATTCTGTAGACCTTCAGGTGAAAATTATATTGTAAAGATTTTTCTAAAGCTCTCAGACATATTCACTTGCTATTGTAATTTGAATATCAAAGTCAGATTGTATTTCCAGACTTTAGCTCAATTTCTATGTGGCCTTCTGCTGAAAACTCAGGGGTACAATACAAAGCATAAGTGAATAGTGATCTCATTAAAAACTTTCATGTAGTATGTATCGTTGCCTTATTTTACTTCAGATCTCTTCATATCTTGCAGTAGTTTATTTTGCACCATTGGCAGATGACAGAATAAATACAGAATAAGAGAGGTAGTCTGTAGTGTTTGTGATATCTAGTGAAATTTTCTGTATAGTATTCTCATAAATCTCAACTCTACGTTATTTCATGCTGTTATTAGAGTAGTTGTAAGATGGTTGTGACTACTATGAATGACATTGTCATTTTTCTACTCCGTTGTGATACCTAACAAACCAAATACGAAGGCAGAAAATATTACAGATTTGTGAACTTGGCATTTTGACTCGGCACTCTAAGGTCAAAAAGTAGAATATTTCTGAAGTTCAGTGACATTTTATTTCATCTTAAACAGTCAGACTTTTCCATTTTTCAGGAGAAATGTTCTTAATTGCATAGATAGTAAAATTGCTTAATTTTTTGGATGGGGGGGATACATCATTGAAGCAGGAAGGACAGAAAATCTGTTCCTGATAAAAGCAGTGATAATTATACATTAACCACAAAGGAAGCGGGTTGGGGGTTTTGCAATATTGTTCAAGGACAATGAAATATTTGCCAGAAGAAAACATTTATGTTTCTTTTTTTTTTCTCCTACACACTCTTGAACAAAGAACTGAACAGCCCAGGAGACACACTTCAGACATAAAGCCCTCTAGTAAGAGTTTCTCTCTTCTTTTCTCCATTGACTCTGGATAGAGCTTGTGGAAATTAGTGAGCAGGACAGCATTCATAAAGTTGGAGGATATCCTTCTTCCCTCACCAACCTAAGAACAAAACTGAAAAAAGGGAAAAGAGAAAAAAAAAAAAGGCTTAGAACAAGTTGAAAGTTCCTCAGTAAGCTTTACACTGGGGATGCTCATTTCACAGCTATAGAAATTCTTGAAGTCGATAAGATCTTTACTTCTTTTGAGGCCCTTTAATGCTCTTGCAACACAAAATGTCCTAAATGAAGCTTGATCACCTATTTAAGAATTTTCCATGCAGATATGGAAATCTCCAGATGCTATCAAGCCTACAGCTTTAGTGCCAGCACTCTGCCTGTTCTCAGTAGTGTGCCATCCTTACTGAAACAGTCCATGGTCTGAGATGGGTGATGAACATTTCTGGTCAGTTGGTGAACATTTCTGCAAGATTTTTCCAGTAGCATGTTTTGATGTTACAGGTGATAAACATTATGATCTTCCATCATTACATTTATGTAGAAGACTTTTTTAAAACTGTGAAGCTGAATTGCGTTTTTTTATGTTTACATGTTGTGAGACTTCTCCTGAAGTGAGTAACGGCACTCAGTGTTCAATGAGTATACTTTTTCCCATTTACAGTATTTTAGAGCCTTTAAAAGCACATTGTCTAAAGTTTCACTTTTTAGAGACAGCTGAGGGGGAAGGAAAAATGAAAGAACAAATAATGTCATTTGTTTTTAAGCTCTGTGACAATACCTTCTGTACACATTTCCAAAACGCACACCCCTCCGGTGGATTTACACTGTTGCTGCAGCTAAACCACTCCTTTGGGGATATTTTGGCAGTAGTTGATTTACAGCTAACAGAACCAGGCAGCACTTTACAAGGGTTTTCCAAATATTAATATGAACTGTATTTTACTTACTACTGCAGTTTTCCTTCTAGGCAGGTTAGCAAAAAGTTTAGCCAAAGCTAATTTAGTTTCATGAACTCAGTCTAGAGGGGTTGGGAGGTGATCCCGGTGTGAATGTACAACATGTTAAAAAAGGGCAAACTGATTGTGAACAACAGGCAGATTTCAATGACAAGCAGCCAAGATGTCTTGGGAAAGAAAATTTTAAGGCCACATTTTATCATCTTAGCTGATTTTGTTTTATCCTTGTCTGAAATCCAATTTAAAAACAACACACAGTAAAGAAACATTAAGCACTTTCTATGTTAGCAGAAAATCTGTGTTAACAGAAAGTACTGTTTCCAGTTCCGGGCTCCCTAGTAGAAGAGAGACATGGACACACTGGAGAGAGTACAATGAAGGGCCACAAAGATGACTGAGGGACTGGAGCATCTCTCCTGTGAGGAAAGGCTGAGACAGCTGGGACTGTTCAGCCTGGAAAAGAGAAGGCTTGGGGGGGAACTCATGAATATATATAAATATCTGTAAGGAGGGTGTCAAGAAAACTGAACCAGGCTCTTATCAGTGGTGGCCAGTGTCAGGACATGAGAAATAGGGCACAGACTGAAACACAGGAGGCTCCATCTGAACATAAGGAAACATTTTTAAATTGTGAGAGTGTTTGAGTACTGACACAGGTTGCCCAGGGAGTTTATAGAATCTCCATCCTTGGAGATATTCAGAAGCCGTCTCGACATGGTCTTGGGCAGCTCTAGACCTAGGTGGTCCTGCTTGAGCAGGGTGCTTGGAGCAGAGAACCTCCAGAAGTCCCTTCAAAAATGTTTTGATTCTATGATTCTGTGATTCTGTGAAATGCTATGGAATCGAACTAAACTGTGCTAATTCCCAATAATGCCTTTTTTCCTCTGTTTGAAAAAACTTAGAAGTAACACATTGCTCTGAGTGGAAAGTTGTCATTTTCACAAACTGCTCAAAATTCTCTCTTCACATTTCAAAGAAAACAATTACAAAAGAAGAAAATGATGCATGTTGTCCTAATGACATATAAGCTTGGCATTACAAACTTTTGACTTTCCTTGTAGGCCTAAAGAAACAAAGATCTTTTTGGTACCAATCTCACTGTGAGGTTACAATAAACTTATATTTGATAATAGTCAAACCATTGGCCAAGGAGGACTAGTGAAAACTTCTCATTTTTTGAGACAATAGTTTCTCATAACAAAGGATCACAATATGCACAAAAAGAGTAATTTTGATTAAAAATATTATGTTGTCCATAGAACTTAAATGGAATCAGTTCTTGGCTAACAATCCCTGGCACATTTGTATGACAAGGCTTCTCAAAGGACACCTATTTGAAGCTCCTGAGTCTAGACAACCAAGGCTTGACTTGGGATAGGCAATCAAGCAGAAAACTGGTGGGAAAGAGGGAGAGTTTTTAAGCTTCCCTGGCAGGGTTAATATTGTCAGATCCCTACCAGCTGAAAAAATAACTTTTGTGCTAAGCATGTGCTTGTGCATTTTTAACTTAAGAAAAAAAAAACACCACTGTATCAGAAAAAGTTTGAATAGCTTTGTTCCCCTCTTTTCCTACCTAAAAATTACAAAACAGCAAATGTTTCTGACTTAACTGAAGTAAATTAACTCTCAGAAAAACATATGGCTTTGCAAACAAATGTCATCAAATATTTTAAGATATAGGCTGCAAAGAACTGAAAAGAACCACATGTAGTGTATAATGTATGCCTCCAGTTCCACAGTAGCATTAGTATAAAATCTGAGCTAGTATTTTAAACCACACAAACTAGTATTTGTGTCAAAGTCTAAGAATAACAGATTAGATCCTATGTGCATTCATTGTACATTCAACTGGCTGCAAACAACATCAGCAGATTTGTAAAAGCATTGAAGAAGTATTATCTCACACTAAATTTGTTTCTTCGCATTTTAATGATTTGAATATAAAATTTCAATGGCTTTATCTCCTGTTTGAAATGTAATGTTTGAGATGCAACAGCAAACAATTATGGGGGTCTTCATATAGCAAAAGTCCTCTGTAACTTTATGATGCTTCATTAAACATCATAATAAATTCTTCTATTTACACTTTGTATGATTTTTCTTCCTTTTTTTCCTTTTTAATTCCTTTCCAGTGTTAGTGATTTTCATTTGCAATTTTTTGAGATACTATTAATTCATGCTAAAATAAAAGATTCGTAATTCACTGAAACAAGCTAAACAGGCATGCTCTTGATCTTATTTATATTCCAGAATTTCTTCTCTGTTGTTCTGCTCATGTCTTGGTCCTCACACAAATCTTGTTAGCATTCATTTCTTTATTTTACACATAATCATACAAAAAGTCAGTATTTCAAGTAATTAAATACCTATGTTTACAACTTGTGAAGGACTGTTGGGTGTTGGTTTGGGGTTTTTTGAGCGGTATACTTAACTTGTATATGAGAAAAATACAGAACCTGCAGTTCATTCTCTTCATGCTAATATAATTCAGGTTACAATTTCTCCTAATGAACTTCACTATGGCACACTCTTATCAGCTATTTAACATTGCCTGTAATTTACAATGTACTCTTGCACCAAGTAAAGAAATAAATACAAAGCAACTTATAGCATAAGAAGAAAATCAAGCAACAATTGATCAGATATTAAAACTTATAAAAGGCTCAAGAAGTTCATATTTGAAGCTCTAACACATTGCTTAATATTATCCCTTCAGCTTTAAATTGGGCACCTACAGTTTTAAACATGACATAAGCAGCTTTTCAGAACATGCTTAGGTCGTACGTTTTCCATCAGTCTCCCGAATATCTGTCTTTACCTTTCAACATCCTTTTAGAAGACCCTTCTTCCCTCTCCCCTCCTATAACACATAAAATATAGAAATAGAAATAGTAGGCAAAGTAGAAATAGTTCAACAAACTGTGGAAATACCTCAGAGAGTCATGCTGAGGCCAGCATGACTCAGGAACCCAGTGATTTAAATCAGAGGACAGGATAATTTAAGTCATGCAAACGATAAAACCACCCTTCCCTTTGGCAGTTGCGCTAGAAGACCTTGACATGTGAGTGAAGACGGCTCTATTACATCTCAGAGATTATGTTCAGAATCAGTTTAGTCTGTCTTTTTTGAAGAACTGCTCTCTTCACAGTGTTGCTTCTGTAAGTACTGGTTGGGCACTGTGTGTTTATCTCATAAAGTTTCATCCAACATTTTTTCTGCCTTCTGCAATTTTTGAAGTTTAAAATGTATAATATAATTTCAAGCACATTTATTGAAAGTATGCATTGAAGAAAATCTTCATAAACAAAAAATTCCTTAATTAACTTTGTTACTTTCTAGTGTCTTTTAAAATCAAAAAAGTTCTTTCTTCACTAAGATTCTTTCCATGGCCTTTAGCCATATCCATGGCCATGAACAGTATAAGGTTCATGCTATGCCTACAGTAGATACAGTTCCCTTCAGCATCTGAAAAAAAAACAAAAAAGACTTAAAAGTAGCAGCAAGTTACAGAACTTTTGTTGAAGTGGTAAGCATAGGCTGGTTAACAATGATTTTACCACAGCCTTTTCACTAGTAAATGTTGACTTTTCAGAATCAAAAATTTCTCTCAGGCATATGCTGACTTCAAAGAGAATAGAGGCTTTATCTGGTCTCTAATGCCCTTTTTCCAACTAAGAAGAAAGGAAGAATTCTTAAGAATAACTGCCAAAGAAATGATTAAAAAATAAAGAGCTGCGTTCAAGTCTCTGTATTTCCCAGGTTAGAAAAGCAGCTTAAGCATGCATACCCTACCAGATATGGGAGCACTGCTCTATTCTGCAAATGGCTGATTCCTGTAAAGGGGAAGAAGTGTTCATCTTGGCTTCTAGCTTCTTTCTCTTGCTATGGAGTGCCTGATATTCATCACACCCCAAAGCATATTCCAGAAGTCTCAAGAACGTGCTTGTACATTGGGAGAACTACTTCTATATAGCTGATGTAACTCTTGCAAAAAGAAAATTATATTCATAGAGAGACGTTTCAGCAGGTGAGGGAGCAGTTTCAGTAGCATCCCACAACTGTAAGCACATAGAAATAAGTGCTTCCTAAATAAGGCAGTAACAGTTGTGCTATTTCAACAAGCAAAATCTGTTTTTTTGGGGGGAGTTTGTGATTTGCACTGAAATACTGGATCAAGGAAGAAAAGTCTTCAAATCATTTTCAAAAAATGGTTTATAAGGGCATGATTATTTGTGTTGCCTTAATTTTTTTCAAATTGCTAGCTCTAGAGTGATTTCATCAATATTTACAGCCACACATCTGCACATCTATCTGGATGATGTGATGCAATGAACAGGATTTCTGGAATATACTATAAGCCTTAAATAGAAGAAAGGGGCATCATGTCGATGCAATCACATGCACTTGAAAACAAAATGTACAAATATATAAATAGTGCTATTTAGGATACAAACATATAGGTAGCAGTGTCTGTAAACACAACACATTAAAAAGAGAAATTAGAGCCTCTTGAGAATCATTCATGGAAGGACTACTTTTCCAGTAATGCTGTTATGAAAACAAATTAAACAACAGATGGAATGCAGGTAAGTGCTAGACCCAGAAGCACTTACCATACTGAAAGCAGTACAGTATATTAATAAAATATGCAGTAACTTCATAAGATTTGTAGTATATTTACTTTTAATTCTTTAATATCCCCAATGATGTGGTATATCCAGATATGTGGCTGTTATTCAGATTAACTCATGAACATACAGTAGGAAACAATTTGTTTCCTTTCTTGAACAGCTGTCCCCTGGAAAACAATTGAGTTATCAAGAAAGAAAGATTAAAAAAAAAGTTTTCTAATGTGTTATCTCCAAATTTCTTTCATAGGGATATATAAGAGCCATACTGAGATCTGATATGAAGTGTCATTTCAAAGACAAAAAGGGTATTTGATTGAATGTTAAAAATATTCTTGTTCCTTGCCTCTAAACATTTCTTGTAAGTCACTAGGCATTCACAAACAAACAAAAAACACATGCGGCTCACCATACATTCTTTTGCAGACTAATTTCTAAAAACTGGAGACTTGTTTTGCTCCTTTCTTGGCATAACTGTTATGTGCAATGGCCCCAGTGTTGCGCAGTGATGTCTGCAGCAAACAGATGCATGAAAGTCTCATCACCAGCCCCAGTCCTCGGTATAGTGTGGCAATGGAAGCAACATGACATGAGGGAATCATGTCATGATTAGCTGACGTTACCAGTAGCTTCATCTACGGCAAAGCCAATTGGTGTGCATAGAAATTCCTTCAGCTGATGTCCAAAAGCCTTTGGAGAAACTCCTGTACTTTATTCCACTGAAGCTATGAAACTGCACCCACTCTGTTCCAAATCAGTTAAGGGATAGATGTACTTTCAGAAATGCAGGACTGGGGTTTTTTGTTTGTTTGTTTTTAACATACGTCTAGCCTTCTGCTTTCTGAAATATGGAAGATTTCCAAGAGCTGTAGCTAAGTTTTGGATCTAACTTTTTTTGAAGCTGCTCAGTGGTCACTCTGTCGTATTACAGAAAAACAAAAATTACTATATCAGGTGTGGTTAGAAACATTCCAATCAGCTACTGACACTGATTAGTTAATGTCAAACACCTAACTTTATACAGGAAAAGGCTGCGTGCTATTCCTATTCAATACCATTAGTTGTACCTCACAGACTCTGTTGATCATAGCTAATTCTCAGTACATTGACAGCCAATGAGAAGAAAAACCCTGGTAGACAAAAGATATGAGGAAACAGATGGTGAACCACAGGACAGTATTTTTGTCATAAAATGATTACAGTGAAGTTTCTCCGGCCCCTGAATAGACTTCTTTCTAGATTTCCTGTCACCAAGTATTCTCCGTTATTTTTTTTATATGCAGAGAAAAAAAGCATACATAATTTCATATCTGTCACCTTATTCTTATCTTTTCCTTTGATTTTGATGGTTGGATACAATTGTCAAAAGTTTCTGCATCCCTGCAGCATTTGTTTTTGCATCCAAATTTCATTCGTTTATTGACTTTTTATTTTAAAATGCTCATTGGCTTCTCACTGTGTTCCTCAGGTTGTAAACAGTGTCATGAAAAGTAATGTTATACTACTTTCAAAGTAAACAGGAAAAGGAAAATACATCTTCATTTATTTTCTATATCTAAAATGTAAGTATTAAAAATAAGGAGATTACAGAGTTATTTAAGGATGTGCAATTAACAATCAAATGTGTTAATCCTCTTTCACTACTCTGAACTTTAATACTAGAAATCCTTTTGACATTTTCCATATGACTAGCATGATAATGGTATATTTGCATATGATTTACATATGAAGTAAACATAGGATTTACACACAGATAAAACTTACTGAACATTACAGAGGAAAATTTTCAGGGCCTTAATGTCGTTCCACAATTAACAGTAGAAGTGCAAATTTACGAAGTCAAGCCCCAACATAAATAAGTGAAGTGAACATGCTGATATTGCTAAACCTTCAGCTGCAAAACATCATTAAAACTACTTTCCAGCTTTCAAATGGTAAACTAATATGCTTAATGACTCTTTGAATTACTATAATGTATATCTTGACTAACATTTTTTTAATGTCTCAGAAAAGTGGTCATTTGCATGTGCAAAAGATAAACTATATTAAGCACTATAAGGCTTGATTTTTATACCACTCACACTGCTGTAAATTGGTAATCCTAATAAATCAGAGAAATAATGCCAATGCAGATTCAACGTGGGTAATACCTGTCAGGTGAACAAGTTTAACAAGGCTTTCTAAACATAAAATTGTTCTTCTTTGTTTCAGTAATAGCAGAGGTCAGAAAAAATAAGAACAGAACTAGATTGTCTGTTGTGTGAGAATATGATTAATCGTCTATGTTTTGGCTGAAAGATCAGGGACCTCAGTTTTACCACTGAGGTTTATCTGAGATTTGGATTAGGAAATATCCTCTATGCTTATCACATTTCAGAACTATTAACTAGGTGATAAAGACTTTTATTGTACACATATATGTTGTTATGGAAATAACAGTAGTAAATAACAGTCTACAAAATAATTTCTTGATTTATCTTCATCTGGTCTATGCAATTTCACAAAAATCCTGCCATAGAACAGTATCTAATTCAGTATTATGTAGCACTGAAACATAACCACAAACTGGATGATAGTTGAGAAGTGTTCCCTTGCTCCCCTTTCTTTACTACATGTGCTTGACACACGTTTCTGATCTTCTCCCTCCCCTCATTTCAAGCTATGGACCTTAACAAAAAATAAGGTTGGAATGAACCCACAAGTGTCATCTCAGCCATCCCTGTGCTTTGGAGAGGTCGCAACTATATTTTGTTTCAGCATGAGCATGACCCGTTACTGCAAAAATGCATAGATCTTTTTTTTACAAGGACTGATACAAAAGGTATTACACATTTCAGCGTTATCAACATCAGCTTTCTTTTATTGCTCAGCAGCAGACCAACTCCTTGGTTCTTATCATGGTACTAATGTAAATATTTCTTGAGATACTTGGTATCTTTTATTAGTTGCATCTCAGTTTGAGATTTTGTATTTTGTTTCCACTTTTTTTTCTTTACTTCTTTATATTTATCCTTTGCAACCTGACCTGATTTCTGTTTGCTGACAGTATCTTCTTACATCTGAGCTTGATACAGAGCTCTTAGTTTCCTTAAATTGGTTTCTTAATGCACATTCTCCCTTTCCTCTGCATTAAAATAATTTGTGGTGATGTTCTCACTATCATTTCTTTGAGGAACTCTCAGATCTGTACAATTATTCTTCTCCTTAGATGAACTTCTTTTCCTTCCTTCTTTGAGTTTATTAAGATGATATAGCTCTTAATCCTTTTCACAGTTATAAACTAAGCAGAGACCAAAATCTATATTCCTACCACACCAGAAAAACTTGCTTGATCATGATTAAACTCAGATTCAACTCACAGAGTCAGCATCTCCCACATTTCAAAAACAAGCTCGTTTTCCATTATCACAGTGCCTTTCACAATCATACGATGAGCTCTTTAAATTCTGCAGTATTTTGTCACAGGGTAGATGCTCTATTATGAAACACAGCTCCTATTTCCTTCCTTTCACAACACAGAATGTATTTTCTTAGATTCAATTTAGAGTACTTCAACATTTGATAAATATTCTTTGTTCTGGAAAGCTTCATTCTTTTATTATCAGTAACTTTTGTGACTTAAGGGAAAACACTTCCCATTCAGATCGACTTTCTTTCTTTATGCCTAACCAGGAAAGAAAAAAAAAAAAACTGTGATGGATGTCATTTTAAGCTAAATAAACTTCAACTGATTTGAAGTGAGCCCCATTAGTTAAGTGTCACTGACAGCTGAACCAATTTCTATTCACTCACAACTTTAAAATATTTTTCCAGCTTGAATTTAAAACATAATATATTTCCCTTAAATGCATTTTATGAAAGTTTATTAGAAATAAATTAAGTTTTTCTATCATTCAAGCATAATAGCAAAGAAATTAAATCTTTATTCTTTTTTATTTACATAAACACTACAGAGGAAAGGACATGGCTTGCAGATTACTTTTAGTATTCAAGTATTATGGTCATCAAGAACAAATCATTTTGAAAAAAATAGAATTTACTGCTGCTGCAAACTTAGAATACGACCTCCAGAGGTGTTCATTTTATCCCTGCTTTTGAACCACTTGTTATGTTTATTTGTTCTTATATAAGTCTAGACCCACAAGAGCACTTCAGTCATGCAGAATGGACTTCAGCATGCATGTGCTTAAATGCCCTTTCTTAAATGGAAATAATTTCCCTGACTGAAATCACAGTGAATGCTGAAAATCCTGGTATAATTTAGTTAAATTCTCTATGAATATTTGATGATTTTTTTTAGGGTCACTGAGAAAATTATCCTTTAAAGTAAGTGATAAAATAGTAATTGGCAGAAATTCTGAACGCTACAAAAAATGCTAAATAAATAGAACTGCTGGTAAAGAAAATGTTTCCCATAGTATTAGTGTCCCTGCTTAAAGGTCATCAATAATTCAAGAAAATAAATAACATCTACCCACATCCAACCCATTTGCTATCCTTTGTACATTATGTGGCTGCTGATCTCTATGATGACATTTGTCTTCACTCCTGAGGAAAGACAGAATAACTCATGAGTATTGTTGAAACAGGAGAGTTATTTCTCCGTTCCTCTCCAGCATAGGTAAGTGTCATCACAGAGGTCAGCTACTGTTTATACTCATACAGCAGTGGAACAGGCTTTTAGCTATTTGCACCTTGCATTTTAGAGAGCTGCCATTTAAAGTCTTGATAGGAACGTAGTTCATAATGTTCCCTTCACCTGTGGGTTGGCAGGTCTTCAAAGGCACGCTGCATACTAGAACAAGAACAGTCGCTTGCTGAGTAAGGAGTTACACTAATTCTCTGATCCTTCATGCCACCTAGCAGCCTGCCTTTCTTTGTGTTCTGTAGTGGCACCTGATTCTGCTGGTTTGAGAACCAGCAGGCATCACCTCTGGAGAGTTTGTGATCAGTTTGCTTTGCTTCAATCCATCTTCTTACCTGAACAGTAAGACAAGCGCTGCGGCTGAACAGCAAATTTCCCTACTGGACCAAACACGCCATCAATGTCATTTTGCCTACTCGACAAGAAATACAGAAGTCTTATTTCCATTATTTTTTTTTTTTTTTAACAAAAGCAGAAGCAATTTTGATGTTGTGATTGAAAACGTCCAGACAATACTCTAAGAGGCCCAGGTTATCTCTAAGTCTGTTTTCTCAGGAGCCTGCTGAAAAGCCTAGCCCAGCCCACCAAGGCTGCGAGAAGATATTTCCAGGCACTACCACAGCCAGGGGGCTTCCTCAGGCTGTGTTGGCCAATAAAACTAGGACAAGATGAATGATTTTTCTCTTGTCTTTTCCCATTATCTGGCTGTTTCTGTTTGTTTGTCACACACATAACAAGTTCTCAAATGAAACAGTTTCCTGTTGTTCGTCTACCAAGGAGGCAGTTCTTAGACTCCTGACAAGACACAGGAGTGTTTTCTAGTGATGGCTCAGTTTCAACTGTCTCATGAATCACCTGAACATGTTTTTTTCATTATGATCCTGAATTAACAATTGTTATTATATCCTTCTGCTTTAACACCGGTTCACACAGCTCTAATATAACGCTGTCAGCTCGTTCTGCAGTTGAAAGGCAAGCGTAGTGAGAGCTTGTATCATCAGTCAACATTTTTATAGGAAAGACTTTATTGAAATATTGACAGACCAATCACACTGCTGTAAACAGCTCATCATCTTATTTGTGGGGAAATGTCAGAGCTACCTCTCTGCATACTGTATCTTCTACACTTCTCATTTCTGACAGCTCAAAAAAAACCCAACAAACCAAACCAAACTACATTCTTGACCTCACTTCAGCTGATTTGCACTGTTCTAAAGATCAATAAAGAGCAAAATGCTGATGGTGGTGAGATATGATTTCACTAAGGAATAGAGAATATGTGAATGAGACCAAATCATAAAAGAGCTTAGAGAAGGGAGGAGCAGAGTGATGGTGCAATCCTGAGGACTGCTATAGAAAGACACAGGTTAGAGCAAGTCTTTAGATTGTGTAAGGGGTAAGCCCACAAAAAAAAAAAAAAAGAAAAGAAATAGTGATAATTTAAAGATATATCTCTTGCTTTTCAGTCCCATGCCTCAACAAAACTTCAGGGTCAACCACCCCATTACCTATGTTGAGGACCAGTAACGTGCTTAAGAATCATTAAGAAACAAAGCAAAAAGCAATGTTTTGAAAGTATTATTGTAAAGGGGTTAAAGCGTGCTAGTTTTTGTGAGCACTGCAATTTCACTGACATCAGTGAAGTTACATGAGGGATGAGTTATAGAGATAATTTGCAAATCAATGTACCATGTAATTCACAATTTTCGAGATGGATTTAGTGAGTTCATGTAATCCTGCTAAGGATTCCACAGTATCTGAAATGTTTCATTATTCTCTTGAATTCTAAAAATAAGCCTAAACAGTGTACAGCTGTATCCAATTAGGTACTGGGCCATTCTTTTTCCATAAGTAGAGATCAATCCCCAATGCCAATTGCACAACGATTAGTGTAATTATTAAAAAGAATGAAGACTTGTTTATCCCATGGGAGTTCTTTTTTAAATTTACAGAATAACTTAGACAAATCTTTAAGCATTTCAAAAACATAGTGAGTATTTTAACTCTTGTCGTGGTTTAGGCCAAATCCCACTGGGGACGTGGGGGACCCCAGATGGGACCGACAGATGCTCCCTTCTACCCCTCTTCGAAGAGAGAGGCAGAGGAAGAAAAAGAGACTTATGAGTTTAGAAGGAACTAAACTACTTTAATGAAATATTAATAATAAAATAAAAAGAAAATAATGAAATATATACAAAACTGTATCAAGCTCCCAGGATGACAATCACGACACCGGCTGGCACTGGGGCAGTCCCAGGCTGGACTCAGGGACGGACGGGAACTGGATTCCGGATCTGCATTCAGGATCGGAACCAAAGGCAGACGAGCAGAGTCTTCCTCAGATGTCGGCCATTGAAGGACGAGCGAGAGAGCCAGAGCCAGTACTCCCAGCTCTCCAGCTTCCTAGCTTCCTACTTCCCAGCTTCCTGCTGACCCTTTGATCCCTCAGAAGGCTTTTATACTGAGCATGATGCGGATGGGATGGAATACCCTGTTGGTCAGTTTTGGGTCACCTGTCCTGTCCGCTCCTCCCTGCAGGTGGGACCCCACTGTGCTTTTCCGCTTCCAACCCTCCAACGTGGCAAGTAACCAAGTTGGTTGGCCTTGGCTATTATAGCAATAAGTATAAGCAAGAGCCTCTCCGCATACCACGTCTGGACATCAGCCATAACATTGGTCTTATCACTCTGATACAGCGAACATAGTCTGCACAATGTGCTGTTAATTTCAGCAGTTAGAAGAGGCCCAGCTAAGAAGCAAAGTTACTGAACAAAATTGGTCCCGTTTTACCTCAAACCAGGACAACTCTACTTTTTCCCTACAAAATATTGCTTCCATCTATGACCAGATTTCCTAGCATGGGTAAGTTGAAAGGTGCAGGCATGACACAGTATTATTAAACTGCATTTCTCTTAAATCCCCTTACAGTCCCATACATCCTTTCAAAAACCTCAAGTGAGAATCAGGTCTTCATTCTTTGAGGTTTAGGTATTCCACACCACATGATTTATCCTATGTGAAAGGCTTGAAGAGAAATACAGTAGGTATCTGCTATGGGAATTTCCTCCACATTTTCCCATAAGAATAAAACTTGCCCCTCTTAAAAGCAAAGATTTGCATAGTTATTTGCATCTATAGCCTTCTTGAGATTTACCAAATGCAGATGATCAACAACTCTATGTACAGTTAATTAATGTTACTTGACTGAAGACAGTAGAGACACAAGGAGGTACTCCACTTAAAACCCAGACTGTGATGAGTTTTTATTTGGATCTGGACATGAAGTGATCCAAATCTGCTTCCCAAAAGCATAATAGGCCGACATAAACTCAGACTCTCGTGACTTAATATTTTGTTTCATAACTTTTGCTCTGATCTAGAAGCAGCAATACGTTGCAATTAAGCTAAATTCTGTGTGTCATTTCATTTCTGATAGGACTACGAGAGGCCCATGGGGAGTGTTCTTCATTTCAATGGATTCATGATCTGGTTGGTTTAGAGACTACACAAACAACAGTCTAAATATTCATGTATATTTCCTCCTTCATATAAAGACATTAAAATAGCGCAACTTCAATTTTTGTGTAAAGCAAACTAATGTTGAACAAGTGTAATCTATGTGGTAGTTTTTCCCAACCAAAACTACTCATAAGTGGTATTGCCAATAACACACAGAATATTTATTATAATTCTAAATACAAACCAGGTCTATCCTTCATCATTTTTAAGAATGACACATAAAACCACTTTCCTAAAACTGATGCAAAAATATTTTAAATGCATTATTTGCAAACAAAAATATTCAAAGATATTAAAAATTCCCAAACTCTGCAAAATATCATGAACTGAAAAAAACCTTAGCCTCTGGCTAGATTAGACCATGGTTATCATATAAAACTTTATCTGGAATGAGGCAAGAGCATCATTTTATACCGGCCTAGTGATATGCCAAATTAACTTAACAGATGTTCTGCAGTAACTGAGATAAACAGTTATCAACTCTTTACTTATAAATCTATTACTTGCAATTTATATTCTTTTGTATTTATACTTTTTATAAAGTAATGCAGTAAATTAACTGTAGTAAAGCACCCTTAGTGAAGGTGTTCCTAAACAAGAAAATCAGGATAACAAATTAACATTTTGTTCATTAACATTTTACTTTATCACTGGCTAACAAAAATGCACTTCGGGGAAGCTTCTCTATTGCTTCAAAATAGTTTCATGAAAAATGCTCTTATTCTTATTCTGCAACAGAACCTAGGGCTTGATTCCCTTCCTGTCACAGATGTGGTTATTCAAACAGGCATTCCCTCTAATCTTCAAACTGAGTATCTTTCAAACACAGAACTCAGTAACATGACAGAAGCTTGGTTTAACAATTATCAGTGCCACAGATCACAAGTGAATCAAAACTGTTGTCTATTCCTGTGCTCCCACTGATGGCTGAAAGAAATCAATAATTGCTTACAATGCAAAGGATGTCTACTAGCCTAAGGCTACAGATTTCACACTACCAGCCCTTATTTCCCTTGAATTTATGAAATTGCTTTACAATTACCTCTTTCATGAGAAGAAATACTTTCTATTTTAATTTATATGGAAATAATTTAACCCTTTCTAAGTGCCCTATGTTAACAAGTAATTAAAGCATGCAACAGCTGTTTCCAAGTCCTATGAAAAAAGGTGTTGGTAGCCCTTAATAGGTTTTTAGAAGACCTTTCAAATGTTGTAGGCAAATAAGATCCTTTAGTGCAGTTTATGCTTAGATCTTTATTCTACAGTAGAGAGGGAAGCAAAACCAGTCATTCAAAGACAGAGTGCTCCAAACAGAAAAGGAAGAACCTCAGGTATAGAGGTGGTTCAGATGGCCTTACAGAAGGAATAATAAGTAACAAAATAACAGTGGATAAATGGAAATGAACACTGGGGAATGGGATTGTCTTGGCCTGTTGTAACTGCCAGGTACTTGGAAATATCAAGCTCTGAAAGGAATAAGGAAAATATGGCTTCAGATCATGTTAATTGCTAGGTACAATCGAGCACTAAAAAACTGTGGTTTGTGCATAGCTCACTCATGTAAGGAAGTGTGAGGGTTTTTATTATTTTAGAATGTATTAAAGTGTTATCCTTCCCTTCTTGCCTCAGGTCAGGTGTTTGCAATATGAAAATAAATTAGATTTGCATATTCATTGTTTTTTAATCATCCTTTAGCATGCTAATATTATCTCCCCACTCCCAAGGAATACATTTTGGGAAGGAAAATCTTAACTAGCTGCTGCAAAATAATGTATTTTGTGAGTGTCCAAAAGGTAATAGAAATCTCCACCAAAAAGAATACTTGTTGTAAGCAATGACTAGTAAATGGGCCAACTTTAATATTCTTAGGGATGTTTCCCTGGAAAATATTACCTCAAGGTTGATGTTGTGTCTAGAACCATAAAAAAAGAAAGGGATACATTTATTTTTTTCAAGGGTGCATCATTTACCTCCACTGGGTACAGATAATTACATAGAATTCCAAGTGATACAGGATACATAAGGCTGATAGAGCAGAACGCTAGAAAAAAATGCTTTTAGGTGGACTTTGAGTGAAGAAATGTGCAAGAATATGGCAGGGAGAAATGAAAAAGGGATGCTTCTGCACATAAACATTTGAAAGCTGGATGGGAACAGGTATCACAAGTAATGTAAACTTAGACATAAGATTAGCACAAGTGAAATACATGAATTAAATAGAACCTTATGTTGCAATAATTATAATAAAATGTAAAACTGGAATTTAACTAAAATATTTACAACATGGAAGGGGAAGAGTCTTTTGCAAAAGCGTTAAAGAAGCCCTTGTTTAACAGTGCACGAAGCCAGCTAGCACCTAAAAGCAGCACACGGGCAATTTTAGTAGTAGTGTTAGTTCACTTATTTCTGCTGAGCATCTTTGTTTTATTGTTGTTTCAAGCACCTCTTTTCCTTTCCATTGCCTGAGCAGTTGACAGGATTGGGATTTCTTCATTCTTGAACTAAATGGCAAACTATCGTATGGAAAGTGATGAAAAAGCTCTACATTTTTAAAAAGGCATCGTCATAGGTCATGCTTTCTGCTTTTGCTTTGAGATACTCGAGACAGAGCAATCGTATTAAAAATAAAGAAAAAGCATTTCACCAAGAACAGCAAAAAACTCTAACCAAACAAAAACAACTCCTACACATATCACATACCCCTGAGCATGCTGTGCAGCTGTACACGTTATACTTAGAAAATGAAGAGTCATTCACACAAGCAAGAAAAAGAAAAACCCAGAGCTGAGCCTCAGACATCCCAAGTCTCCAGCACCATCCACATGAACAGTGCAGATTTTCCAGCTGATGAGACATGGAGGGGATGTGCCAGCTCACTTTGTGAGATGGGGCTAGATTGGATCTTTGAAGCAGAGGCACCTGTGGAAAACATCCCCTGGCTGAGGAGTTGTGGCCTCACTCAAACCATGACTTCCTCTCACTCAGCTGCTCACCCTATCTAGGACTAGCTGAGTCTACCAAGGAGCAGAAAAGATGTGTGCTGGTGAACCACGCGGATTATGGAAAGGGTGAATGAATAAGTAATTAAACATATCTGTAACAACAGTCCTAATGTAATCAGGTATCTTATGAGGTGACTTAATGTACAGATCTGAAGCTTATGACATTTTCATAAGCTTTGGGTCAGAACACTTCCCAAGCGGGAAAAGTCCTTGGTTGGTAAATAATGTATTTCAACAAACCAGCACTTCTCTCCAAAGCATTAAACAACAGATGTTTCACTATGCTGCATCAAGAAATCAGAAAAGAAGCTGTATAAAAAGATGAAGACTACTGCTGTTTAATATTTTAAAAAACAAGATAAAAATCAGTTTCAATGACCTTATGCTGGGAAAAGATAATTCATGATTTATTTGTACATGACTGGAGATAAAATAACATTAAAAGAAAAAGAAATGAAGCTGTGCAAGTCTAATTCTTAAATATAATATAGAGGGCAACAATAACTCAACCCTTCTCTCTAGCACTGGGATAATCAGATGTATAAGGGACAAATTGCAAAGCATGAACAAGAACACATGTTCGATCTTAAGGGCATAACTTGTCCTCAGTCTAGAAGAGGAAAGTGACATTTACTCATGCTTCAAAATGATAAGGGAAGCAATAATGTGCAGAATCACTGCTACAGATGGCAAAAGTTTGGAAAACAAATCACACAAATGTTCTTCACGATGATAGGAATAGTTGTTTCCAGAAAGTCTTACTATTTTATGGTAAGTGCCTTGAACACTTTCAAAACTATAAATATATAATATTCAGGGCCCAAACAAAAATGTTCAGTCTTAAAAACAAAACATAAATTCTACTCTACAGACAAACTGAATGGTGCATGTTTTTGCCAGCTCTTAAGTTTTCACTCTATTTTGGCTTTACAAGAAATATGTTACTTGAAGGTCAGTAAACAGTAGACCTTTTCTTCCCTTGATGCTGATCTATAAATATTAGCTTCAGTCCTGGTTCAGTGACAAGATATGGCCAAGAGAACATTCTTAACATCGCTGTGATTTTCTCACATAGGTATAACTTACAGACAATAGCTTCAGGTTACTCTTGTGAGAAAATGCCAAACAACAAAACAGTATTTGTGTTGTGCAATTGTCCCTTAGAACAAGCTCTTCTAAACATTAAAAGGAGCATACACACAATGAGCATGTATCTTTTTTTACATGAGTTCTCCTAAAATTATTCCAGAACAAACTCCTATAACTTTGGAAAAAAAAAAAATTCAGTGAAAACCATCTCATAAAGCACTTTCATAAAGAAAATATTTCCAATTATTGTGAATTTACCATTCAGCTAACATGCTGATATCAGTCATCATTTCAAGAGCTAGAACATTTCTGTTTCTTTCTCTATCACACAGAGAAATGAGAAATAAAATCCATATTAAAATTAAAGAAAAAAAATGTGTCAGAGACCCAAGCCTTTTGCAGCTTTGCATATGCTGCCAGGCTCATAGAAAAATCTCACTGTGTTAATTCTGATGCAACAATTAATTTCTCCAGCCTATTTCCATTTACAGAAGCCATATGTAAGAAAGTTTTAAAAGGCAAGTTCAATCCCTGTATTACAGGGACCTGGCACTTTTAAGAGGAATCACATCTCAACTACATATCTTTCAAATTTTGAGAACAAAATCTGCAACACAGCTTTATCCAGAACTAAAGAATGAACTAGTTAGTCTTCTGTTGAGCCTACACACAAAAGGAAGAGCTAACATAGACAGCTTTTGTCTCCTATATCATACCAACTGTGTGGCCCATTTATGTAGACGAAAGTTAAATTTGCTTCACGTGCACATACATATCACTTTTCAAAGGCCCATCAAGATTTTGTCTTCAATTGACAAACCACATCCCCATGCCAATATACACATCCTTTAACACAACAGAATACACTTCAAAGACAAACTGAAATAATGAAATACCTAAATTTAAATGTCTATTGTGCAGTGAACTTTGGAAGGAAACATGGAAAACATTACAGGGAATACAAGATGTATCTCATAATTTGCCTTCTACATATACAACATAGTCCCTAAAGACAAGCATTTTCTGATGACCCCATTAGACTTGAGCTGACTCTTTCTTTCCACTTCAGGAGATTTTTGCAGTTTTTCTTCATTTTAAGAATCCCACAACTCTTTTCCTGTAGAGCCCAGCCATCTGTCCTTTCCCTTCTGAGTCTGTGCTCAGCAATGTTCTGTGATAGCAGCTTCTTCCTGGACAGGTGACGTGTCCCACACAACAGAGCTCTGCTGAGCAATGAGGATTCATCCTATCTCAGTGCTACCTACTCAGCCTCTTCAGCAGAGACTGACACCTAATTCCTCATCTGAGATCAGGAGTACAGGGGTGTCTCCACCAACAACTTTTGCAGGCCAACCCTCCAAACCTTACCATGCCTGAAGGTGGACCCTGAAATGGTTAAGTCTCTGCCATGTTTCACAGCCAAGGGGACATCTTTCTACTGCATTGTAACTCAGAAACCTAACAAAAGGCTTGTCAGTAAAGATAGAAAGCAACTAGAATTTGTCTTATGCAAACTGTGCTTTATGTAAGCCATACAACAAGTGTCATTCTCCATAACGTCATGCATCTGACAGCTTACAAATGCTGAATCCCCATGGTGTTCTCTGCTCTCGCCGTTTCATCAGAAAGGCTATGCTTTTAACAAAACTAACTCAGAGTGAGACTCACAGGAGAGGCATCCCACTGCTTTTACTTAAGAACAAACTTTCAAGCGAACCTGTGAACGAGAAGGTTTCATCTATGCCATAAGCTCAGCACAAACTTTTCATGGGAAAAGCCATTCAGTACATATTTATTGATTTCTGCAGCAAGGCCTTTCTCCTTGTTACTATATGTCAATTTCATAAACCAAGAATATATTGATTGCCCAGACTTAACAACATTTTCAAATGATTTACAACGCTGTAGGCCCTATGAAGCATTCCCAGCATATTGGAACAACTCCGGTAAAAAGAATGTGTAGATACAGGTAGATATGTACAAATATATTTATGTACTTGCATAAGAAATTGAACATAGACCTAGAATTTTAGATATGTTAATTTCGGTGAGAGTACATTCCTTAAAAATTAAAACAGAAGAGTAAACAAAAAACCCACCAATCCTTTTTATTTTATTACACCACTTTCATCTTTGTAAATATTCATAGATCCTAAAGGGAAGCTGTTTTTTAAAATATTTTCTTTCAAATTCTATAAAACCCTAACCATATTTATAAAATCCCTGTATTTTACATAACACAGAAACAAATACACAAAATGTGAAACCCCTGCAAAATAGGAAAACAGCTATAAAATAGCAATTATTATCAATTAAGTCACATAAGAATTTTCTACCTCAACACATAAGAAATAGAGTAGAGAAGAAGCACAGCACAACTGAGGAATAGTTAAGTTAAAGCTATGTTTTGTTCCCACCTCATAACGATAACATTTTTATATAGCAGATAGCATTTTTTTGTTGAAATACTTTAAAGCTTTTGACAGGTTTAAAATTCATGAAGCAGAACAAAATCTCAGTGCGAGATGGAGAATGGTGACAAACTATTTTTATTGTGCATCAGACTCCTACCGCTAAAAACAGTGATGAAAACAGAAGCCTCATGTGAATGCCAAAACACATACCCTGGAAGCCTCAGTATGCAAACTAATCTTTCCCATATCAATCCATTACAACATTTTAAAGTAACCAAATGAAAAAAAAAAACAACCTTCAAAAACAATATTCTGTTTGCACTTATTCATTGTAAAAAAATAAATAAATAGAAAATGTTTTCGACAGTTTCTCCACTTTCATAATCGCTTTCTCTCTGTGCTACGCTTCATATAAAGAAGAAATACTGGAAGTGAACACCAAGACATGTGGAAGTCAATCAAAATCTTTGTCTTTACATAAAGTAACCCTGGCTGACACCCCAAATACTTTTCTTTCTGCTTTATATCTCTTTATATCTCCTCTCTTTATATCACCTCTCTCTCTTCAATGCTCCCCTGTACTGGTTAGAGCAGATCTCAGTATCATCCTGAACACTTAGCTCATGCCCAGGTTTAGGGATATGCCCAGTCTGTCTGCAGTCAGGACATATTCGGAGTTCCCTGTTATGACGTCCACAATATTTTTAAAATAAAAGAAAACACCCTTCTTTCCTCCAATAATGGACAGATGAGCAAAACCCCCCCAAGTGCAGCAGAACTCCTTCTCTGGCTGAGTGGTGGCCATCATTCCTTGTGCAGTCACAGCCTCCTTAAAATTCACATTTTATTCCTATTGTTCTGTCCTTGGTATTGTCATTTTGCATATGTCAGAATACATCTCCGATTCAATCATTGCAAGCTCACAGATACTGTCATTCTATGACTGCCTCAATGATGTAACTAAAGGTTAAAAAAAATACTACATGTATTTTTTTGTCAGTGTTACTGTCTTTTACTGAAAATAACACTGACTGTCATAATGGAAATCTGTAGCTTGCTAAATTGACCCCAAGCCAACCCTCTGTATCTGGAAAACTTTGGCAAACTACAGTTAATTTTTTTTTTAAATTTGCCTATATAAACCTGAAAAAATAGTTTAGGTGTAATCCCTGCCTCCAGCAATGATAGTCTGAAAGGTGCTTATTAGGAAAAAAAACAAAATCTGCAGCACAAATTGACTTTCCATTGATAACAAATCAGAGAACATAATCTCTCACAGCCTGCATAGTTTTCTAAAGCCTCCTTTGCAACAAAGCTTACCTTATTCAAAACCAATACCACAAGAGACTTACTGTTCAAGAGAAGATTGAGTCTTAGATAAGGAAACAAGAGCTAACAGGTAACCTTGTGACATTTGGCACAACAAAATTTCTGTTGAAGCATGATATTTAATTCTTCTCAAATGACAGTAGATAGTATTCAGCATCACAAACAAACAAAACTATTTCGTAAATATGAGAAAAATTTTTTTGTTACAAGTGATACACTGACTTGATTAAAGCTTAAAATTTAGAAACCACATACAAACCTCACTTTTAATACAACAACAACAACAGTCAGGTAAAACCGAAATCTTGCCTCTTTTTTCCTTTTAGCTTTTGTATTGCAATATGAAACAGCTTTTAAAAACAAGTGACTTAGTGAAAAAGGTCAAATATTTTATTTTTACCTTATTCAATGTGATTTTCTATTTTTAAGAAAACCTGTCCCCAAAATAACACACTTTCTAAGTAGCATCAATTTCAATGAAAAAATGTCTTCCAGTTGCAAGAATAGAGGGGAAGGAATCATCTGGAAAGAAAGACTACTCAATGGTAAATCACCATGAAATCAAATGGAGAATTCTTTCCCTCTGTCTTGTGTTATTATATTTGCTCATTAACACAACACATGTAACTCCAGTAAGCAACCCATAGTATAAACTGCATTGATACAGAAAAACATCATCACCTGGTAGAGCATCTAACTGTGTACGTGTGTGTTGACTTAAGCTCACCAAACAGGTAATTTTTAAGGACACTGACATTAGATACTCAAGCTGGAAATTCTCAGATCTATAGACACTTTTCCCTTTTCAGTCCTTTGCAATTCATTCTTTCCTTTAGATGAAAATTTATCTTTCATGAAGTTATTTGAGTTCAGCTAATGTAGCTTTTCATCATAGCCTACATATATTTAATCTACTATTAAAAAGTCTCAAACCCTTAAAAGTTTTGCTTGTTTGCCACTATACTGAGCTATTCTACCTCCTAGCAGAAAAAATAACTCATTTAACCAACCCACACACCTCCCTTCCACAAAATTTCTCATGAAATGTAATTAAGTTACCATCCTGTGCTGAGGGTGAATCACCACTGAAGACAGAATTGTGCGATTAAGTCTGGCCTTTTTTCTAGATAACTTGTTATTTATGAAACTGCCAATTAACTGATTTTACAGGATTGCTAATGACTGCTTAGCTATATGCAACTGCAGTTTCAAAATCAGTTGTTGGTTTCAGAAGATATCATTCTGCCCTTTGTTAACTTATCTGATGTAGAAAAACAACCTGGCAGATAAAATAGTCCAAAATCCAAGTTAGAATAGTGCTATACCATTAATAAAACCGATTTTGATTGTTATGTTTGGATACTGAGTAACATGTCATTGGCTAGGTATGCAGTGTTTTATTTAAAGCTGAGACTTCATTGCCTGAAAAATACCAAATCAGAATATAATCTAAAAAACAATTATCCAAGTTCTGGATTTAAGTTTAAAACCTTGTGAAATTTTGAATTAAGGAATAATATTGCTGATGCAATGATTCTAATTCATCAGTTCTGAACTCAGATATATTATCCGTGAAAAGACTTAGTACTTACATATTGTTAAGAAACGATTAACAAGTACAAGAATTTTCAAAAAACTCTGTTGTCAGCTTTTGCAAAGATTCTGTCTGTATTTGTTTGAACAACACTATTTGATTTATAATAACTAGGAGTGATGTGTACATTTTCCTTTCCTTGTGGAATTCATGAAAGATGAAGGTATGTAAACAATTATATACTTCAGTTCTTTCTAAATTAGTTCTGACATACTAAGATACTAAAAAAGGGACTCTGTAAGTCATCCAAAGATGATATTGCACCTCTAGTATCTCTAAGCAAATTACATACCTTCAATTTTGAGACTTCAATGTTAGAATGGTATTATTTTAACCATGCAATATCCCTCTTGCTTGTTTTAATGAATCAAAGATCTTAGGGAGTACTGCAAGGAGCTTATTAAATGAAACTTAATGAAATGCCTTAAGGCAAAAATATGTGATTGATTACAGAATAAACATGTTTTAAATCACAGTGTTTGTTCTGTTATAAGCTATGAAGTAGGAGGAGGACACTGCTGATTCAAGCATCAGTACAGAAGCAAAAATCTATTCCAGGACCAACAATAATGCAAAATTTTCCTTATTTTCATATAATCATATACTCAAAATAGAAGCTTTCTCAGCATACTTTAACCAAGTTATCAAGAATAACTCTAGTGCATCTGGTGGCCTGAAGGATCAGCAGTCACTGAATAACAATATATTTACTCATCTGCCATTACAGTGCCATAGGTCCCTTGTGCTTTGATTGTATAGGCTGCAAAGCATGTTATTGCCTTAGTAGAGAGAACAGGGTTGTACTAAAACTTTCACAACGCTTCAAGTAGGAAACAAGACAGACAAACACTGGATGACTGAGAAGCACCTAAATTATCATCTCATTAATACAAGATATCCTGCTACTCTGGTTGCTGACATTGTCCAAATTCTTAAAATAAGCCAGTGTCATTTTGCCATAGCAATATTGTTTTCCAAGACATCCTTTTAGAATCAGCAGCCTGAATCAGCTTTCTTATCCATTTGAATTTTGTTTTTGTTCTCAGCAAATGTCTGAAAGCTCAAACTGACATTTTATGTTAGGTCTTCAGTGGTCTTCAGCCGATGTTTGAATGCCTGTAAGTTGCAGAAGGAAAGTAACTATGGAAGGACAAATTACTAATCAACATATGGCAAAGAGATTCAAATTCCAAAAACCACTTCCCATTCCTTTCTTAAGGCTCCAGGAAGGGCAGTGATTTGTGAGAAGTGATGGACCTACAGAAATACATTTAAATGGAATTTATGGTGTGGTAGGGAAATGCTGATGCTTAAGTAGCCTGAAGAGGGACATACTGGTATCACCTGTCCCTATATTTCCACACAAAACCCTATATAAAGTTGATGGAAAGGATATCTCCACACGAAACCCTATATAAAGTTGGTGGAAAGGATCAGCCAAAAGAATTATCATAGGTAGGATGATCAGCTAGTTGTAACATGGGTATTCCAGTTCCAGCATGATCTTGTTAGGAGAAAGAGCATTTTAATCATAGATTTGTTGCAAGAAGATTTAAATTAAACTACCAGACATGCACTTAACATATAAACTAGATATTAGGTTTAGCAGCACCTGAGGAGGTTATATCCTCTGGAAATTTGCCATAATGCATAAAATCTCCCGAGGATGTGAAAATCACGTTGCGTGTTTAATGATAACTGCCTTTTTAAATCTAATTAAAATCAAATCATCAAAGAGAATCTTTCTTCCTGAATACATAAAAGAGAAGTATGTGCCTGCAACCTATACAGTCAGACTGGAAAAAAAACACACTATCTTTATGTCTATATATATACGGTCTATACGCAGTTTATCCATACTTTACATAAGCTGGATTCTCATTCTTTACTATGTTAACATTCCCAAAGAACTTGTCATAAAATGGGCAATTTCATGAACTCATCATTTCTGGGGTTTATTCTAAATTTATGAAGTCATCATAACACCCAGAAAACCCACTTAGATGATACAGCCAACAAGGGTCCTCAATAGTTAAATCCACAGTAGCAGCTTTCCGTAACACTAAATTGAAACCGTGTCATGTGATTTCTGATGTGATTGTTAAACAGGCCTTGAGGCACAGAAGGGCCAGTCAGTATTTTTGTCCACTTTTCTATCAGAAAAGGTTTATTCCATGTGGATAAATGTAGGGGATTTTATGAATACTTATGTTATTTTTTATTTGAAAGCATCAAAATTAATAATTCCAAATTTTTCTTTCAGAAATACTTCAACTGCATATTTGAGTAATGGTCATATAATTAAAAAAAATTATCTCATTACAATGTTTTCACATAGAACAGATAACTTCGTGAACTTATTATTTTTTTTCCTCACATGTAACTTCATAAAATAGAAATGAAAGACTTTTTATAGCTGGAGGAGCGAAAGCATGCATAGCAGCACCTGTGCATTGACATAGGTGTAGATGCACATCAAAATATGGCACAGTCTTACAGAATGACCCATATGCTAGAAACTGCCCTCTCTGTCCTGGAAAGCAGATGACCATTTATAGTTCCACTTTGTTTCTTCTGAATTTCGAATGCAAAAAAATAGCAGTAGGAAGGATTCTTTTTCTTAATAGATTGAAAAAGCTGAAGCTTTTTCCCATACTTATTAATGTTTTTGTGGTGCATGGGACAGACAGCACCATGAAAGTGATTAGGCAGTAAAGTTTCCAATAGTGGGTAATTCTCTCTTTTTCCTTCAAAGATGTGAAAGCCCATCTCTTAAAGAGATACCTAGCACCTCCTTGTGCAGCTGTCAGACCCCACTGCTGATTCTTGCTCAGGCTTTCTTTCCTGTTGGGCAAGAACAGGTAAAAGGAGAGGAACTTTCCCTTTAGGTCCAGCTCTGTTATAAACTGATGGCAATAGTGATTACAATGTCATATAATGAAAGAAAACTATCTTTTTTCAATTTCAGTTAAACTTGGAGAATAATTATCTTATAGCACTTTGGTCTGTTTTTATTTAAAATGTCATTCATTTTTCATAAATACCCTAAGAAAAAAGTTTTGTGTAAGCTAACAGTGAACACTGGTAGAAAAGAAACATCTAAACCGTGATAATGAATATTACAAATCCACAAGCTTTCTTTTTAAGCGTTGGGAATTGTTGATTTCAGATGTTGATATTCCAAAGTAAGTATCTTGCTGAACCAGTCTAACTGTGCAGAACTACTACATCTGCATGTAGTACGTAAATTAGATATTGAAACACTTTTTTTTTTCTGCACTTAAAATTGGTATATTACAGACATTATGTAAATGAGATGTGGTACATATAGTCTTTTTTTTTTCAGAGAAATTCATAAAACTTTGAAAAACTCAATAAACTCCTGAGTATATATGTTTCAGCAAATTACAGCAAGAAAATATTTAAGATATTATTTTTCTTCTTTCCATGTTAGAAAAGAAATACTGTCATGGTTAATAAACGTTCACATTCATAATAATTTTTGTCAAGGCCAAAAGCTGAATCCAGAGTTACAGGGAGCAATTGTGCTTATAAGGTAATTTCTTCTTGAGTGAATGGTAGTAAAATTCTTTTAAATGGATGTATGCTTTTATAATCCAAATATTGGCTTATAGACTTGCAGTGCTCCGACTGAAGTCACAACCATTTTAGCTTCTCTATAATTGCTACCCACACTAACAAGATTAAAGCAAATGAGAAATGCTCACTTCTAACAGTAAATTAAAGATCTGTTGATATACTAAATTATTGATATGTATGACTCCATGCACATAAGTATGATATTAACAACTTAAATGATTGCTTTTGCAATCCTCATGAGTTCAGAGAATATCTTAAAAAACTATCCTCTGGAATTTCCTGTATCCCTCCAGTAACTATTGAGAGACAGCCTGGACAAATAGCATGTGTTAAAATTTGATTGACTAAAGATAGGTAAAACAAATCCATGCCTTGGAAATCATTGTCTATAGATACCTCTCAAATTCAAACAGAAGCTTTCTTAACAACTATCAGGTTCATAGCTAAGATAAACACGATAGGTAAGTTCACGAGTCAATAGATAAACTGTGAAGAACAGAGGAAGTTTTCATGAGAGCTGTGTGTGGGAAAATTAAATAAATCAAAATTTCAGTGTCTTTTCTGATTTATGCCAGATTTTGTCTGCCTATGTCTGTAGTGACTTGCCAAACAGATCTGTTAGGCTTTAGAGTACAGCTTTATAACACATTTAGTAATTAGAGAATTACCAGTGCATTTTTTTCCTTTTTGCAGACTTTTCTTCAAAGAAAAAGAAAATTATTCAGAAAAAGTTACAAAGAAATTTTAAGCTAGAACAATTCAACCCCCTGAAGCAGAGATTACTATTTGCAAAAGGTAGATTTGTAAGGACAAACAATTTAGAAAGTGAAGTAATCTTAATTTCCATAAGTTTTCCCACCAAAATGAAAGATACTTCTTTAAGAGTTTCTTAATCAAACACGGACTATTGAGCTTAACACAGGAACGACTGGATGCAAGTGAAAGGCTTGTTCTATACATTTAAACCAAAGTGATCTAACAGCACTAGTTTACTCAGTTGCAACTATATTTTCAGAGAGTGCCATTATGGAACAAGTTGCAGAATACTTTTCCTTAATTGAATTACCTTACTCCTTGAAATCACAGAAAGCATATCATCATCCACTTCTACTAAATTTGAAAGAGGTGTATAAAGATGTACTACCTAATTTATAACTGCTTTTAGCATCTCATTTTCGTTGGTTTTAAGTCCCTTTAAACAAATACCTACAGACATCCCTATCTAAAACATTGGAAGTTAAGTAGGAATTCCTGGATTAATTGTTTGGCTTGTTAAACAACTGCTAGAGGAACGGGTTCTTTCTGGCCTTAGCGCATGGAGTTACGTCAGTCAAAGGAGCTTATGCTGTTAATAGTATAACCATTCTGAGAGGACATCATCTCTCACGGTACTGCCAACTACAGTAAGACTGCATGGAATTTAATTTTTTATATTATGGATTGTTTAATAAGCAATCCATTCAGAAAAAAAGACCATTAGGACAGATCATAAAATAACATTCCTTCCCTTAGAAATTCCGACAATTTGAAATCTGGTAAGACACCAAGTTGAACAGAAATTAAAAAGACCATTTAGAAACACAAAAATAATTTTACTGAAATACTTCATGTTCTATAATATCAAAAGATGTATGAAATACTGTCTCCATTCAAGAATAAAGTGATAAAATTGAAATTAACAGCACCAGTGTTGGTCTAACTGCTTTGGAATTTTGCTGCTAAAAATCTGTCAGAATCAGCACATCATTGGTGTTTAGATTTCAGAAAAAGGCACAGTTCCACTGGGAAGTCATTTTCCTGTAGGCTTTCACAGCCTCTCCTATAAGCCATAACACCTGTGGTAATGTTAAACAAAGCATTACATTTGGGAAACCAAATCTCTCCAGCTCAGAATCCATTCTAAGAACAATTACAATAAAACAGAAAGGCTTGTAAAAGAACCTGTTTCAGTGTCAACTGTTACCACTAGAGGTAAAGGGTCAAGACTATCTGTTCCATTGCTTATCTTAAGCTCTTATACTGTAATAGAGAAGTTTGATTTAGTATTCAACATCAGTTATTGCTACTCGGTTTCAAATCCAGCTTTGTTGAAAACCATCTGCTCTTTATTAAGTTATCAAAGAACTTATTGTTTTATCTGAGTCTTAACTTGTCTCAAAGGAAAATATTATGAAGTCTTCTGACAGCTTTTAATTTAATTATTGAGAAGACAGTGCTGTTATATCCCTGTATTTGAAAACATGGTAATGATTTAACAGAAAAAGCAGCAGCAAACACATAATTCTTGGTGTGACTTAGGAACATAAGAACAGCTATCATGCATGCTACCAAAGGTCTTTCTAACACCAGGCTGGTTTTGGAAACACCACAGATGGCCACAGAAAGGTAAGGGCAGGAAGAGCCACAGATGGCACCTCTTTTTAGCGCTCTTCCTGCCTTGAAGATTTGAGTTCTGGGGCTGCCTTAGTGGAATATGATTTCTACCTGGTAAGTAATTTCCTAGAAACTTCTCTTCTACAAGTTTGCCTAGTGTGAAGTTTTATCTGATAAAGAAATCCCAGAAAATATTTTTGCAGTGTTTGCCCATTTCCCAAATTAAAACTTTTTTTTCAGACTTACAGCACATGTAAACCTGTACACATTAGGTTTAGCAATCTTAACTGTGTAACTGCAGCTATACCATGGGCCTGGGGATTATGGATCAGTGTGTAACGCACAGAGTTTGTCTAATTAAAAACAACCCTACAATTCCCGGTAGAAATGATATTACGATAAAACTGTTCCAGCCAGTTTCTTTTGACAAGTGAAATGCACTCAGTTCTTGCAAACTTCATGGTTCCAAGAAGCTGCCTGTCATCAGAAATGGGGCTCATTTAACCAAATAAGTCAGATGTATTTGGGACCTAACACAAAGCCAATTGAAATCAATAGCATTTGTTCCACTGACTTCAGTTTGTTTTGGCTTAAATCCTTAGGCTCTGTTCCAGCTGTCCATTGACTTCCAAAAGCGAATTTAAGCATGTGCTTTTGTGATTTAGCTTTTCTGAAGAGGGATGCTTTTAAGTATGTGCTTAAATAATGTGTTGAATTGGGATTTTAAAAGCTGAATGGGAGTCCAGGTTTAATTTTCAGTGAATTTCCTAATAAGCTACAGTAAATTCTAAAGGAAGTGTATTTGTGCATGTAAATTTAGACAAGTGATAAAACGAGTGAGGATAATGATTCTCTTATGATACACTGAGTAATTTGACACATGCTTTTCTCTTTTAAGAAGTTATTTTTTTTGAGAACAACAATATAAAGCTTAATGGTCAAGAACAATACACTGACAGTTACAATATAAAAAACACATTGTTTTTAAGCAATTAATGCAACAAGGCAAGCCATTACAATAAAATACCTTTAATTGCAATAGTGGGTGATAATCCATACCTAATTAGCTTTAACTATATAAACCTGCTATCACTATTAACTTTAGATGGAAAGCATAAATGCTAAAGTGTTTTTTTATATCTTTAAAGGACGCAAAGTCCCAAAATAGAAGCACCCACATGATTGTCCAGATGATCCACTTTCATCCAACCACTCCTAGCTGCAAATTCACAGATTTAAAAATAATATCTGGGGCATAAGAAGAAAGGGCTATAGCTGATACCACATGATTTAAAAGACATACCTTTTAGCAAACCCCCAAATTTTTTAAAAAACAGTCTGGGAAGTATTGTGTAGCCTTATTTGCAATACGTTTTGAATATTAAATAATGGCAGATGTTTTAATTTGTGGTTTAATCTGACATATCTAAGCCTGAGAGAGTAAATTGAGTGCCAAAAGAATATTGATTCATTATTTTTGTGCTCTGACAATATCTAGCTGTTTCAGGCCCAGATCAAGACTGCAGTGTGCTATAAACCAAAGAAATGGTACCTGTTCCAAATGAATAAATGTTGCACTTTCATTTCTCATTACTCTCTAAGAATGCAATCATTCAGTTTTTAAGAGAACTAAATAAAGGATATACTCAACCCTGGAGAGCTACACCTTCTGTCCTTCCTCAGTGATATGTTTTGACTTAGTGCCACCTTACACGTGAGAAAAATTGTTAAGAGTATATCATTCATAGTTACATATATTGATTGATACGGACAACAACAATCCAAAACATCCCTTCAGTTACCAGTACATGACTTAGATTTTGAAATTATTTTTAACTGCTCAGTATGACTGCACCTCTGATAGACAGTTTAGTCTTTCTGAATCAAATTATGCTCTTGATTACGATGGCATTAATGAGTCATTTTCATTGTCTTTCAGGCATTCCTCTGAAAGGTGGGCATAAGTTCAGAATTTGCTTTATAATACATGAAAAATACGATCCTATAGAAATCATCAAGAAGGTCATCAAAGCTGAGGTATGTGTGATGGAAACTAAAACTCAAGTTCTTGGAATATAGGGGTAAACATGGAGCACTTTAATATGTGGTTTTTACTATTAGTCCATCCAGAGAGAGTTCGCAAGTTGAAGTCAAGAATTAAAAAAGTAGAAAAAATCACAACAAAATTTCCAAAATATATTTACTGTAGCTGTATTTCCATTACAATAACTATATTCCCCCATTATTTCTGCTTCACGTTACATTTTAGAGCTATTGTGTTACTAATAGATTCCATGGAAATGACATGCATTGAAAGGAGAAAGATTGATTGAGTCATTTTACTTTTTTTCAGAGAAGCTAGTGATCACCAAGTGCCATGCACTGTTAATCATATTCGGATTGCCCAACTCACAGTCTTCTCCTGGAGAACATCTGGTTATGAAAAACTATGCTCATCAGTACCAAAACTCACATGGACTTTAATGTTACTGGGACTGTGTTTGCTATAGCAAAAGATTTTCAATGGTGTTGAACATGTGGGGCTCTCAATAGAGGGATGTATTTTGAACAGGCACTTCAGGTTGTTCTTGAACCAACATAAGAAATAAAGTGGTAAAGCAGATTAGAAAAGCAACTGCTGAATATTAATTTTAACTTTTCATGAGAGATTTAAAAGTCCATCGTAGACAGTAAGAGATAATAAACTGTAAGAGTGCAAAAGCAGCTTCTATCTTTTTTTCTTATTTTGTAAACCAGCATAGCCAAATATCTTAGTATTTAAGCTTTGTACACTATCCATAGAACCAGTGAAGATTATGGTCAAGGTCTTTTTCTCAATCAGAAAAATTTCTCTACAACAGAGCTTTCAAAATTACAAGGGCTGAATTACACACTAAAAAAGAAATAATGGGTGTAATAGCTCGCTTGGCCCTTCACTACCTTTCGTCAGAAGTAAATAAGGACCTAAGGGACTTTTAATTCCTTCCACCACATACAAAATTTTTCAGTGTGGGTGGTTTATCAGTAACACCAATTGTCGTCCAACAGCCTGACAGTACAAGCGTAACATCAACATTTAATTCACAGCTTTGTTATGTAAGTATTTTTTTAGGACACAGCTTAATGTCATAAGAGGCCTCTTCTTGAAGGTGGGTTTCATTCTCTAAATGTCACCTTTTATTGAAATACTGAATACATTCCTGGTCATTTCAGTCATAGAATGGTCCTTGCTCTTTTCTCTGTGTTTTTCACACACTCAGCTTTGCTCTTGCATTTCTGTGTTGGAGAATGACTTCAGCAATGCTACTAACTTCGAGAAACACAGCAGAGACAAAGAAACTACTCAAAGGTGAAATGAGACTTCCCTGCCTTCAGGACAGTTCAAAAATATCCTATCATTTAATACATTTTTACTACACCATGGCAACAGATGCTGATAACACTCCTACCAGCACCTTTAACATTGTGACTGAATATTGTCATCTGACATGTTGCCGCTCCTGGGGATTCCTCTTGCTGCAGAAAGGACTTCCAACCACTCCTGCAAAAATCGGTCAGTCAGTATTAGAGGGAATTATGGCTGTGCCCCACACCTCACATTGAAGAAAATACACTTGGGATAAAATCTGTCAAACCCCTACTTTATGCCAAGATGTTTTTAAAGATGTTTTTTCCTGTCACAATAAAGTTTTAGTCACATATGATTTCTCTAAAGCTTAGAATTAAAGGTTTTCATCTATTTCTGACAAAATTTTCTGCCCGTACAGAAATCCGTGCCAAATTTACAGATATAAATAAGGGATGGGCTCTTAAACGCTAATTGCCATGAAGTGGAGCATAGTCGTCCCAACAAGATATATTGCCTGTAAAGGAACACATACTGCCAAGGATTTTCTTGCAACTTCAATGCCCATCAACAGAAATTTGGACAAGGCAATAAATCAATCTGATGGCATCCATCAATTTAATCAGGCACCTACGCAGAAAAGCTATGAGGCTTTGAAGTCTGTAAAATGGCATTTGTTCACAACACTTCACTCTGTACTCAAATGTGTAGACAGTGGTATCTTAAATGTTTGCCCTAGTGACAAAATGAAAAGAATAAAAGTTAAGAAGAAAAAATAGGTCATTTTTTCTACAGTGATATTAGGAGGAAACAGGATGCTAAACTGAACAGGAATTGCCATAGCCCACTGAATAACGTACATGTCTAAAGCTACAAATAAACAAAACATATTGGCTAGGCTTGAAGTAGGATTTACTGTATTCTGATAGTTCCCCTGAGTATTCCTTTAACATGTATTGCAAAGGATTTTTGTCAACAGTCATTCAGGGGAGCCTCACAAATGTCAAGAACGTTTAAACATCAGTGATACTTGACAATACAAGGTAGAAAAACAAAGCTGGTGTGTGAAAGGAATGTAATAAGACTTTTGCCACAGTGAATATAAAAGATATAAGATAGATCAGATATGTTGTCATTCATTTCTGTTAATTAATTGTGACATGACAAAGGCTACGTAGTTTGCAGAATTTATTAAAAAAATACAGATCTCTTACAGAAAACCCAGCTTTCATCCAAATCTGCAGGTTTTTAGGATCGAACTGACCTGAATTAAATTTTCAACAGAAAAAATTTAAATTATTTTAAACTATTTTTGGGGGTCTGATGTAATGTTAATTTTGTGGTTTAGTGTTTTCTTTCTTTTAATCTATTGTCTATTTAACTAAATTATAATTTTGATATCATCTAGACATTCTATTGTTTCCAAATAAAATATCATAGATGTTTTGTTTTGCAAAATACAGATAACCTTCTAAAGTACAAGAAGAAAATAAAATTTTGCAAAGCTCTAATATTCCAAACAAACAGAACCTTGACCTCCATTTCATATTGGCATCTGTGTGCATTTATAAGAAAATTAATTTGTGAAATGAACATTCTCCCCCACCATTTTATCTGAAGGTGTTGAAGCAATCTCACTAACTACTTTAAAGTGGAAGCGATATATAATACTAAGGATGGAGATAGCACTATAGTGTATAACAGCTTTTCCCAGGAGAAAATCTCCTGTTCAGAGAACATACAAAAACAGGATAAGAAGGCAGTCTGTTTTTCCAAATTGTTTTTAATCTAGAATAAGAGACAGACTGATAAAACAATAAAAGTGAACAGTGATAGAGTATTGGTCACGCAGTTAGAAAGAATTTGTGTGTAATGAATCACAGAAATAGAAAACTTAAAAGCTAAGCTCAAAGGCAACTACCATTGTGATTTCATACAGTTTTGGAAAGCTCTTTTCAAACAATAGGGACAGGCAGGAGGATAACACAGAAACGTTTGTCTGAAAATTAAAAAAAGGGATGGTAGGGTTTCTAGATGGTAAGTCAGTCCAGAGACCAAAAAAAAGTGAATAAATTATGTCTTGAAAACAAAGGCAAGTAACTGAGATGTGGTATGGGAGAGCTGAAAGACAGAACAACCCTTACACGGTCAAATTCATAAATGGGAAATAGTCTGTGCTGTGTTCTGAGCGGATGGCACAGTGGTGTCCTTTAACCCTCGGATACAGCTGGTGAACTAGTGATGGAAGTAAAGTAGTGTTATTTATCTCCTGCCAGCATGGAACTAGTATCAGCAGAATTACTAATTACCTATTTACTAGAGAAATAAAAGTCCTTATCACTACCTTTTTTCTCTGCTTCTGTGGCCATCCAAACTTCAAATATACCTAAAGATAAAAAATATAGGCTCTAAGCAAATTTAATTAGGGAAAGTAAGGTCCATATTTATAACAGAAAATAAGTTTGACTAAATCTTATCTTCCAAAACCCAAGCCATGTTTTACTGGAATCTTAAGAATTGTAAAATTGACGACATAGCACCCCCCTGTATCAGACAACAGGAAGTATATAATAATTACTGCTGCATCTAATAGACATAAATAGGAAAGAGTGTAAGTATGTTGCTAACACATTCTGATCTGAAGTAGCAGATGATCTGATCTTACAATACCTTATGTCAAGAATAAAAACTGCCCATGAGTAAAAGGGTGATATGTTGAGCCATGACGAGCAGAAGATTATATATTTAGTTTATTGTTTCATCATACTCTAGTAACCCAGCTACAATAGCATCACTATGTTGTATATATTTATACTGTTGGAGGATTTCCAGTATGTCATGCACTTTCTGTATTTTTCAGGGAGGACAGCAGAACAGAAGAGGTTGGGAACTACTGAAGTGATGATGAAAACCGCTAATTGTAACTGCATTCAGGGAATTTAGACATATAAATGACCTTAACTGTGATTTCTATTAAGCTCAAGCAAGGTTGTCAAACACTGCAGTTCCTTTTACTGTTCAACTCCTGCTTCATGTTACTCAGTGTCCATCATAACGCTGATTATGAACTTGGCAAATGTAGTTCATCCAATATCCCAGAGAAAATGACATGTCTTTCAAAATAAAATTACAGCATTCATGAATGATCAATCAAGCATACCTCTTGCTGGTCTGAACACACTCTACCTGTATAGTTTTCTCACAGTACAGCCAATTAGTCTTGAAATGGTGTGTTTATAGCACATACTGAGGTGCAAAGATTGCCAAGCTAGTGCTGCTTCACTGGTTAATTCTAGGCAGTACACGGCTTTTTAGCCTGGCACAATGCAAATGTGGCTATTTTACTTCCAAGCTCATGCTATCTTTGCCTGAGTCAGCTTGGGGTTCCTTGCAAGTCACTTTCAGTTCCATGGCGTCTTTAGAGTGCTGGCATCTGCAGTGCAAGGTCATAGTAAAGGACATCAGACAAAAATGCAAGGCTCAGGATGAAATGAAACAGATTTAGTGGGTTTTGGTGGGTGGGAAAATGATAATTTCAATACATTTCTAACTTTCTGGTATTTTGACCTTCCCAAAGTCTCAGTAGTCCTGCTTGACAAACTACAAGAGTCTCTACCCTGAAGTCTCATGCAGGAGCGAGGAAGCAGTGGGAATTCCAACCCCTTCAGCAGGTGGTTGTGAGAGTACAGCCCAAAATTGATACTGCTGAGAATGAGTCACCTTGGACCCTGGTGACCTACAAAAGCAGGACTCCGCTACAGTCCCCACCCTCCAGCATCACAACAAAAACCAGGTATGAAGCTTTAATGGCTATAGACACCCACAAGCAAGGTCTGCCAGGAGAAACTATACTAGCAGCACACAGTGGATACTGTAAAAATCGAGTGCTTATAGTGGATGACCCTCTGTTAAAGGGCACTGAGGCACCCATCTGCCATCCTGACAGGGAGTCGTGTGAGGTATGCTGCCTTCTGGTCCAAGATGTTGCCCAGAGGGTGCCACAAATTGTCAAGAGCCCAGACTACTATCCACGGTTACTTTTTCATGTGGGCATGAATGACACCACAAGCCAAAACCTGGGAAGAATCAAGGAAGACTATAAAGCCCTGGGGGTGCAAGTGAAAAAAAAATGGTGCCCAAGTTATCTTTTCCTTCATTTTACCAGTTAGAGGAAAGGGAGCAGCCAGAAACAAATGGGTAATGCTTATCAACTCCTGGCTACATGGGTGGCGCTGTCATGAGAATTTTGGCTTTTATGACAATAGGACATTCATGGATTACTATAACCTGTTAGAGAGGGATACAGTCCACCTGTCTAGAAGAGGCAAAAGAATCTTTGGGAGCAGGCTGCCCAGCTTGGTGAGGTGGGCTTTAAACTGAAGGACTCAGGGGCTGGGGTCCAAAATGGCAATGCTCACTCCGTCACATCCAGCTGGGGAATAAGCCAGGCCAACCAGAGCAGTGACAAATGTTCCTTAGCTAACTCTCAAGAAGACAACCAGAAGGCCAGCCACCTCAAGGGTGTGTATCACTATGTTCCCCTCCAGGGAAAGCTGCATGCTCAATTACCTCTCTGAAATGCATGTACACCAACACATGCAGCATGGGGCATAAGCAGGAAGAACTAGAGATCTGTGTGCAGTCACAGGGCCACCATCTCATTGCAATTACAAAGACATGGTGAGATAGCTCGCATGACTGGAATGCTGTCATGGATGGCTACGTACATTTTAAGAAGGACCAGCCAGTGGGGCGAGGTGGTGGAGTTGCTGTCTACGCGAAAGAGCAACTGGAATGTATTGAGCTATGCATAAGGGTGGATGAAGAAAGTGTTGAGAACTTATGGGTAAGAATTAAGGGGCAGGCTATACGGGTTACACTGTTGTGGGTGTTTACGACAGCTCACTGGGTCAGGAAAAGGAAGTCAATGAGGTCTTCTACAGACAGCTGGAAATAACCACAGGCCCTGGTTCTTATGGGGGTTTTCAACCACCCATTTTCCAGAAAGGCAGCACAGCCAAGCACGCACAGTCCAGGAGGTTTCTGCAGAGCATTGATGATAACTTTTTGACACAGGTGGTGGAAGGGCCAACAAAGAGAGGTGACTGCTGGACCTTGTGCTAACAAACAAAGAAGGACTAGTTGGGGATGTGACAGTTGGGGGTAGCCTTGGCTGCAATGATCATGAGATGGTGGATTTCAGGATCCTGCATGGAAGAAGCAGGACAAAAAGTAGAATTACAAACCTGGACTTCAGGAAAGCTGACCTCGGCCTCTTCAAAAACCTACCTGTAGGAATCCCATGGGTTAAGGCTCTAAAATGTAGGAGAGTCTAAGAGAGCTGGCTAATATTCAAGCACCACTTCCTCCAAGCTCAAGATTAGTGCATCGCTAGGAGTATGAAATCAAGCAAAGGAGTCAGGAGACCTGCATGGATGAGCAAGGAGGTTCTGGAAAAACTCAAATGGAAGAAGAACGTTTACATAATGCAGAAAAAGGGACTGGCCACTTGGGAGAAGTATAGGAGCATTGTCAAAGCATGTAGGGATGCAATGAGGAAGGCTAAGGCCCACTTGGAAATAAATCTGGCAAGAAATGTCAAGGGCAATAAGAAGAACTTCTTCAAGTACATCAGTAGCTAAAGGAAGACTAGGGAAAATGTGGGCCCACTGCTGAATGAGGTGAGTGCCCTGGTGACAGAGGATGCAGAGAAGGCAAAGTTACTGAATGCCTTCTTTGCTCCAGTCTTTACTGCTAAGGCTGGCCCTCAGGAGCCCCAAACCCAGGAGATAAGGGAGAGAGTCTGGAGAAAAGACTTTCCCTTGGTCAAGGACGATCAAGTTAGAGATCATTTAGGCAAACCTGACACCCACAAATCCATGGGCCCTGATGGTGAGCACCCACAAGTGCTGAGGGAGCTGGCAGATGTTATTGTGAAGCCACTGCCCATCATCTTTGAAAGATCATGGAGAACAGGAGAGGCGCCTGAGAATTGAGGAAAACTTGTCACTCCAGTCTTCAAAAAGGGCACAAAGGAGGACCCAGGAAACTATAAGCCAGTCAGCTTCACCTCCATCCCTGGAAAGGTGATGGAACAGCTCATTCTGGGTGTCATCTCTAAGCATGGAAAGGAAAAGAAGGTTATTGGAAATGGTCAACATGGATTCATCAAGGGGAAATCATGTTTGACCAATCTGATAGACCTCTATGATGGCATGACTGGCTGGGTAGACGAGGGGAGAGCAGTGGACATTGTCTACCTCAACTTCAGCAAGGCTTTTCACACTGTATCCCATAATATCCTCATAGGTAGGCTNCACCTCCATCCCTGGAAAGGTGATGGAACAGCTCATTCTGGGTGTCATCTCTAAGCATGGAAAGGAAAAGAAGGTTATTGGAAATGGTCAACATGGATTCATCAAGGGGAAATCATGTTTGACCAATCTGATAGACCTCTATGATGGCATGACTGGCTGGGTAGACGAGGGGAGAGCAGTGGACATTGTCTACCTCAACTTCAGCAAGGCTTTTCACACTGTATCCCATAATATCCTCATAGGTAGGCTGAGGAAGTGTGGGTTAGATGAGTGGACAGTGAGGTGAATTGAGAACTGGCTGAATGGCAGAGCTCAGAGGGTTGTGATCAGCAGCGCAGAGTCCAGTTGGAGGCCGGTAACTAGCAGGGCTCCCCAGGGGTCAGTACTGGGTCCAGTCTTATTCAACATATTCATCAGTGACCTAGATGAGGGGACAGAGTGTACCCTCAGCAAGTTTGCTGATGACACAAAACTGGGAGGAGTGGCTGACACACCAGAAGGCTGTGCCATCATTCAGCGAGATGTGGACAGAGACCCCGCTACAGAGTTTGTCGGGGAGAAACCTCATGAAGTTTAACAAAGACAAGTGTAGGGTCCTGCAGCCAGGGAGGAATAATCCCATGCACCACTACAGGTTAGGATTTGACCTGCTGGAAAGCAGCTCTGAGGAGATGGATCTGGGAGTCCTGGTGGACAGCAAGTTGACCATGAACCAGCAACATGCCCTGGAGGCGAAGGAGGCCAATGGTATCCTGGAGTGCATTAAAAAACATCTGGTCGGCAGGGTGAGGGAGGTTCTTCTCCCCCTCTACTCTGCTCTGGTGAGGCCACATCTGGAGTACCGCGTCCAGTTCTGGGCTCCTCATTTCAAGAAAGACAAGGAACTACTGGAGAGAGTCCAGCAGAGGGCTACAAAGATGACCAAGGGAATGGAGTATCTCTCTTATGAGGAAAGGCTGAGAGACGTGGGTCTGTTTAGCCTGGAGAAAAGAAGAGTGGGAGGGGATCTTATCAATGCTTATAAATATCTAAAGGGCGGGTGTCGAGAGGATGGGGCCAGACTCTTTTCAGTGGTGCCCAGTGACAGGACAAGGGGCAACAGGCACAAACTGGAATACAGGAAAATTTCATCTGAACACAAGGAAAAACTTGTTTACTTTGAGGGTGACACAGCACTGGAAGAGGCTACCCGGGGAGGTGGCATAATCTCCTTCTCTGGAGATATTCAAAACATGCCTGGATGCATTCCTGTGCAACCTGCTGTAGGTGAACCTGCTCTGGCAGTAGGGTTGGACTAGATCATCTCCAAAGGTCCTTTCCAACCTCTACCACTCTGTGATTCTGTAATTCTGTGATTCTACCTCAGGCCTTAGTAACATCTGAAAACTCCCTGAAGTTTGTGAAGTTTTAGAAATCTATCAACATAAGCTTCATTCTTCCACATGAAATCAGTAAGTTAATAAATTTCCAAGTAAGCATCATGAAAGGTTTTCTGACAGAATGATTTGAAAGAAAAGGAAAGAAAAGGAAAAAGGAGACAGAAGGAAAAATAAGAAAAATATATTAAGCAAGAAATTCAAAGTAGGATAATGTTTCATAGCATATGAACGAATAAAATCTAACAGTATTTTTCAGAACTAAAGGAAAAAATAACGTGTAATCTGACTTGTTTTAAGACTTTGAAGAACTAAAAAATACATATTTAGCATACTATAGTGAGACTCTTTTCTATTAGTTAACATTTTGGTCATAAATAACAAAGGACGATTTTTCCAGTGCTTCAATTTGCACTAACCTTGCAGGATCAGTCTTTTACATATCATAATTACTAAAAAAAAGAAAATAGAAAAAAAAAGTTTTTAGAAGAAATCTTTGATTAGACAAAAATGTAGTTCTCCTTGGGGATATACCACCAAGTCCGCGCAATGACTCAAGCAAAGGAAAATTTTGACCACCACCATTCTCAGATGAACAAAATTACTTCAATGTTAGTTATTTTGAAATGCTGGTCTCTCCAACTCTGCATGGAATGGTTTGGTTTTTACCTGAGATGAAACGGGAAATATGTGAAATTCTTAAACTTCGATGAGATGAAAAGTAGTTTTCCATCCAGTTCTGTTGTAGCGCACTGAGTGGTATCTCTATCACATCTGTGACTTCTGGTAGTGACAAATCTCTTTTTGCCTCAGTAAAACGAGTTGGCTCCGTTCAACTGTGAACCTCTATTCCATATAGGTGTAGAATCTGCTACAGGTTTTAGTGCAAACTTTTCTTAAAGAAAATAAATACAACACTTTCTAGGGATTATCATATTATACTGCCTTCTGTAGGTTAAAAAAAAAAAAAAAGATAATCACAGAAGATTGAGGGATGATGCATATTCTGTTTCAAAAAAGAAAGTCAAATTACCTCAGTGGGTATTCAGGAACTGATTAAACTTCTAAAACTTCAGTGACTACAGTGAGCCTTAGTGACTTCAGCACTTGAAAAAAGTGTGTAATTGTTTATGGCTGTTAGAAACTGACTGATACAAAAAGTATAAAGCAACATTTTCCTGGAAGAGTAGGAGACAGAAGTACTTTGGGCAAGTTGGAGATCATGTATGTATTCATTCCAACCCTTATCTGCCGTAGTTTATGCTGATGGAAAAGGAAGCAAATACAGGAAGCTCTTACTCATCACGTTACAGAACTATCGGCAACAGATCAGGGAACTGGAACTCTCATCTCACAAGGTAAAAGACCTTAGCTGGTGAAAGATTCCTGTTCCTATTCACATGAATGTAGTGTCTGGATTAGTGATAGAAAAACACTTCAGTAAGAGTTGTGATTAATATTGTTCAAAAAATTATAAGTCAGAGTTAAGGCATATAGAGAAGAATTTGTTTGATGAATGCCTACCATTATCTTCAAGAAAAGTAAGGTTGAAAAGAATTCAAAGAACATTCTTCAAGTTTTTGGTCCAGCTTTTTAAAAATTAGTTAGGTCTGCCACTTGTAGACATAACTGAAATATAAAGAATAAACACCTGGGGCTGTTTTAGTTCATTTATCTTCTGTTTAAGAATGAGATCTCCTAATTAGATGTTTTGATCACCTAACTTTATAAGTACAAAAAATATCACACCATCAGGAGTTTTCAATATCTCTGAACTGGTAACTGAATCAGTTACCTGTTTTTACTGGACTGTAAACTTTTTACCCTCTAAACGTCCTTCTGATAATAAAAAAATATAAACATTGTACACAACACGACAGCTTAGCTCCATGATGCTCAATGAAGCATTAGTGCTGCATAATCTGATTCTTTTGATGTTTTAATAATGCAAAACATGGTTTCTGCTTTATTACATAGCTCTTAATGCAGAAATGACATGCTTACAAAAGATTTACTATATTACTATTTGCATATAGACTTCCTTAATGGATGAGAGTGCTTACTGCTCTTTTGAAATCAAAATATTTAGTCTAGGCATTCTACACTGAATAAAGACTGCCATCTTCTGCTGCAACTGCAGCAGATATAGATACCCAGGTTAACATCATAAGAGGGCAGTGTGTTATATTGGACTTGTCTTAGTAAGTATTTTAGAATAAGTGTCTCCTTTTCCATTAATGTAATAAGAGATGTGAATAGAGATATTAACAAAATATTTCAGCTTTTTACAACATGCTTTTTAAAATTACATATCTTTATGCTTTTGACCCCTTTGTGAAGAACAGAGAGGTAGGAACCTGGAAAAGGATTTCACGGATTACAGAAAACATTCACCCCCACAGTCATGAAGAACTATGGTGGATTACAGCAGCAACTTCACTGTAAGACATCCTTCTCTAGTCTGGCAGCATTGCTGCTATTACTAATTCCTATTCAAAAATGAAGGTTTTTAACTTAGCAACAGTTGCATGTGGTTCAAAAACTTTCAGTTGAGTTTTCTGAAATGTCATATGCTCCAGGAATGATGCGCAGAAGAGCAGCCTGAGACCCAAAGAGACGATTTACAGTTCTGAGGAAATTGTTTTGTTTCAGCCTGTAATTGATTAGGTATCTTATCAAATCTGAAACTCAAGCTAATTAAAAAAAACTAGCCCAAAGAAACTTTACTCAAAAGTTAGCAGGAATATGATCTCAGAAATAAAGAGACTTTAATATGAATTTGGCACCTGATATAAGATGTTTTCAAATTGGCAGAGAATTTGGTGAGGATGTTGCAAGCCTTGAATGAATGCCTTAGATACATTCAGCTTTGTTTTTCTTGGCCATTGCAAGATCTTTCATGTTTATACAATGCAATCAAGTCCCCTGCAGTCCAGAAAATTCCTGACAAAATGTTTTCAAATGAAATAATGCCTATTGGTCAAATCATATGTTTCACAGAAATTTGGAGAGCTCTGGACATAACAGTTTCTGTTCTTCCACCTGCTCAGACTTAATAGTACATTCTAAATACTCTAAACCACTGTAGAATGATACTTTCATACAACAAAACTAGAAAAGCAATACTTCTATCTTGAGGGTTTGGGAGGTTTGGGGGAGAAGGAGTCGTGTCTTAACAATCACCAGAGGAACGTGGTGAAGTATTTAAGAGTTTGGGCTTCTTGGAGATATTGCTGGATGAATTTCTATGTCCTATTAATATGGCTGGTTCAATAAGTTTCTCACAGTTGCTCTATCAGGCTGAAAAAAGACCTTCCCATGATGTGTTTCTGACTTATTCTACTCAATATGAAAGATAATGTATAGCAAACCCAAGCATTGCAAGAGACATTTCTAGAGGTTAACCCAGTTTAGAAGTCTGGCATGCTGATATATGCCTTCTTATAGACCTATAAAATCTAATTAAAAGCACACTGAAGTAAACAAAGTTTCCCATGTAATAGGAATTACAGCTGGTTAACTGTTATGATTAAGTTTTTTGTTAGAAATACTAATTTCTTCACATAGAAATAATTCTAATGAATGTATGTCCTAATTTCAAAGGGATAGATTGTTTCTAAAATCAGATATTGGCATCTACAGGAATCCTGATTCAAATGGGCACAGGAGGAAGACAGGCAAACTTATATTTGTGTTGCATGGTGGAGAAGCTCACAATGCACAGCTGCTGGTGATGTCCCCTCCATGTTAACAATAAGTCTGTATTCAAACATTTGTGAGAAGCACTCTGAGATTTTCCCCTACAAAAAGGATATTCATAAATTGAGAGTAAGAACTTAAATATACTTTACACATCCAAATCCAAATTCTGACCTTCATATTTTTTTCTCTTCTTTCATTCACTGAATGATTACGTCTAACAAAATAGAACAGCTCCAGTAAAAGGCAGAGACTTTCATTCCAGAAAGGCTATTTATTTAGGGTATAAATCCAGAACCTGAGTAGGAACAGTAGTTCAACCTGCTTGTTATGGATTACGTAGAACAGAAAATTGAAGCAGCCCACAGATTTATAGCTGGAACATGGGTCCCTGATGTCAGCACTGAGTGCCCTAATAAAAAAGCTACTGGATATTCTGGGAGTGGGGAAAGGTGATGAACGTTGTTCTTCACCTTCCCATTTATTTTTTTCTTCACTTTAACTGGATAGAAAGGAAAAGCATTTTGAAAACCTCAAAGCTTCCACAGAACAAACTTCTGTATAGAGAGATTGAGCACTACTGACCTCTGTGAGCTTTGGATCAGTGATATAAGGAAGGCTAGCAATGACATCAAAATCGGGGAGAAATGAAAGAATAGAATAACACGGACATGAAGAAAGCAGATGGGCAAGAAGAAAGAAAATTTCCTTGACATTAGAAATGCTGAGATGGAACAAGACACAGGAGGGGAAAAAGAAAAAAGAACAAAAAAAAAAAAATCACTCTCTCTTATTTGAGGCAGTGAAGATTTCGCCTCAAAGATATTCATAACTTCAGTAAGTTAATACGCTCTCCCCTCTGTTTACCTCAAGGTGCATATAAGTGCACATCCAGGAAAAAAAAAAAAGCAAACAACGAAACATAAACTAGATAAGCTGCTTGCTTTATCATAATGACAGGCCACAGACAAGACCTAAGCATCTGACCACCTTTGCTCATTTTTCTCCCCATGCAATAGGATTCTTCACTACATACCATGTTCTTGCAAATAAACAAATAATAACTCGCTCCAGATGAAAGCATCGCAGCCTTGAGAAACAAGGAAAGGGCATGGAAATCAAATAATTTTAACACTGACAGGTACAACTTCCATTTCATTTTCTAGCTTAACATGCAGGGCAACAGGCAATGCCATACAAGGATACTGAACCTACCAGCATTATTCCTTCCAAGAGACAACAAAGAAGAAGCTGGGGCCTGGGGAGCATTTGCTTCCTCCCCTGCCACAGTCCAGCTGTATGCACGGAACTTATTCCACCACTTTTTTTTTAATTCCTCTCCTGAAAGTTACTACCAAAGGAGAGTCATTTGAGAAAGGCTGACGTTTTTGTTGGTTTGTTTTTGTTTGCTTTTTAATTTTACTCTTCAGAACAACCTGCATGAAAGACATTCCCTCCAAACAAAACCATACTAGAGCCTTCCTTAAAACGATCTGAGGACCCAAATCAAAAGAATCCTGTTCTGATTGAACAAAGTTTGATGTACCAAGGATTTGATTTTTTGCAGAGTGGCTCATTTTTTTATTTTAAATTTTTAAATTTTAAATGTTTTAATTTTAAAATTTTTAAATTTTATATTTTTAAATTATTCCTTAATCTCTAACAGTAACCTCCTCTTCAGACAACAGAGTATACTGTGAGCCCAAGTCATCTTTGCTAATGTTGTCTGACTAAGTTGGTCTACAGAATCATATAAGGGGAGCAGGCACAACTACACAAACAGTGACGATAAATGGGAGCCGAAAATAAACTGGCTGTTTTAGCTCGTTTCAACAATCAAAATGTGTGACTCTGTAATTATATCAAAAATAATTATTTTCATCCTGAATCAGTATGAAAAAAAATCAGAATTTCCCACGAGACAAAAATTTTATATTTCACTAATCTCTGCTTTCACCTCACTTCAAGTAATAAGGTGCCCTTTACATTTCTTTGCCTAACTACTCTATTGAATCACCCACAGCCCCCAAAAAAGGCTTCCAGATCTAGTAACCCAGCATCCTTTCAAGTAAAAGTACCTTACAAGGTTTTTCAATAATACATATGGCACTTTATTAAGTATAGTGAATAAAATAAGGCAACAATTGAAAGTAATGATACTAAATTATGTTCTGAGTTTCAAGAGTAATACTCTAGGAATCAAGCAGAATTTGTAATTATGGTATTATGTAATTATGGTAATTATGGTATACAACCATAGCAGGTCTACTGTTTCCAGCTATACTGACTATACATGGCGTTAACTTTCAATCTGATATTGACTGGACTCCTTCAGGGGTTGTCAGATACTGATAAAGGAAAAAGTGGTGTAAAAGCCATAACTGATTTAACTCAGAACTTCAAGACTTAAAGAGTCACTAAATATTATATTCTGTTGAGCCTGCTTCTGTGACATAATCAAAAGAAGTTTTAAAGGTTCTAAGTGGCATCTTTGTCTTTGGAGAGCTGTGATGAATTGTCTAGAGGGAGGCAAGTATATAGAATTTTGCTACACATTGAAGAAAACAAATCAAGAATAAAAACTTATTTTATCATTGATGCTTAACTTAGTTGAATAATAACCCACTTAATGCATTAATAATGCAGTACTAAGTCTCATTAAAGTCATTTGATGTTTGTCATTGACTTCAGCAACGTGAAGCCTCACCTCCAAGCCTAGAATTCGTTGGTACCTTTGATGACTTATGGGCAGAAACATCAACATGAAACAAACTTGTCCTTCATGACCCTGCTCTGGCCGGGGGGTTGGACTAGATGATCTCCAGAGGTCCCTTCCAACCCTGACTATTCTGTGATTCTGTGATTCTGTGATTCAAAAAAACATAATCAACACAGACTTTTTTAAAGACAGCTGATGGATATCATTGTGCAAGCACTCCAGTCAACACATTCTGTTCCTTGAGGTTCCCTTCTAAATAACTATTATTTCAAAAAGCAGAAATTATATAAAAAATGGTTATAAAAATCAATAAGTTACTTGGAATATTTGTCATTTGGCTCAGTCTTTCCATGAAAAACTGAACTGTCATGTTAGTAATTACTTTTTCCTTCTATTTTTTTCCAATTATAATTTCTGTTAAGGTTGGCATTGATCAGCAGTGTTTAAAAAATTACAGAGGAAAATCAACTTTCAAAATGAGTTCTTTTAGTGTGAAAAATCTCTTAGGTATTCCTTTATTTTAAAAAGGAGCCTGCCACTATAAATATAAGTATAGCATTATGTATTTTCAGGAATTACATTTTAAAGAAGATAGAAGAAGAAGAAGAAGAAAAAAAAAGGAATAAAATTTGACACAAGAAGCAATGTTTCTGTCTAAATAAAAAAAAAAAAGGATAAGATAAAGAGAGCATAGGGGATTGTCTAGCCCAAATGGTAATTAGAGGAAAAAACAGAAGTCCAAAGCAGGATACGCAAATTGTTCAGTGAATGCTATAATAAAGAGTGAAGATATTCCTGTTAAAAAAAAAAAAAGAAACCACACTGTTTTTGAAAATTGAAATATAGAAAATGATACATTACTTGAAAAAGAGAAAAATCCCAAATCTCTAAAGAAGCCTGAAAGAATTTACCAATTTTTTTTATTTAGGTAAATGTCTTTCCATAATACTAAGAAAATGCTGACTATTCAGGGGTATTGTTACATATTATGATAACATGAAATTATCTAGCAGAGAAAAGAGATGCTTGTATCAGGTTTTATACTGATATTATAACTACAGTTTTACAAAGCTCTCTTTTCTCATTGCTTGTGGACAGCTGTTTCCATGAAAATAGATTAACTGTAGTTTAAAAAATAAAAGTTGTAATGTATGAGTAAAACTGAAATTTTCTTAAGATCACATTCCACATACCTTCTATGACAGTGAATCTTCTCATCTCAAAAGTGCCAGTTCACCTGTCCCATTCCTAGGATCATCAGATTTGCTGTATTCTCTCACTGCAATGTGTATATTCAGTTGTTAAATAACTGATCAAAAAGTACCACAGTAATGCAGCTCAGAGGGTGCTAAGAAGCAGTTTAATAAAAAAATGTTTACAAAAGGGGACCTAAGACCACGCAAGTCTTATTTCCTAATATTAAATTGTGATTGTGTCATTTGGACTAATTTTAAAAAATGGCAAAGCTCCTATTGAGTTTGACAGACTTACACAATGTAATTGTAATGGATTTCAAATGAACTAAAGATTATTTTACTCGAATCATAGAACTTAGAATCTCACAAAGTTTCTAATTCCTTGAGAATCAGGAACATACTCGTCTCAGGAAACAGTTTTGAATAGATCTTTACATTTCTTTTAGTAACAAGAGTTGAAAATAAAAGCCTTGATGTCAGAAAACAAAGTGCATTTGCAGTTAGTATTAGCTTGTACAACGATTTAAGAACTTCTCTGCAATACGAAGTAGTGGAGAGGATGCTAAATGGTGCTATTTTAGGTCCTCCAAATATCAGCTATATCCTTTGCATGACCAGAGCTAATCAGGAAACTCAAGTTTTGGTTTGACACTAAGAATAAAAAAAAACCTTGTTTTATAATTTATTGAAATAGCACTGTTTCAGTCTGAATTATTTACTATGGATTTTGTATTGTTCCATAATCATATAAAACATTAACTTCACTTTCAGGTGAAGACAACTATTAGACATTTTTACTTCAGTGACAGACAAGATGATTCACCTGTCAAGGGACTCTCTTCACCTCGCACAATTGGAGTATTTTTTTTGAATGCTGCCAGTTCTGCCGACAGCTTCCTGCCTCCCAGCAGGAGTCACTATGAACCAAAGCCATACTTCCTTTCTTCGGTCAGTCATTTTATCATGCACACTTGCAAATACTCTTTGAAATGTACTTTGGATAAAACTTCAAAGTAGCTACCCTATGCCTAGGGATAGACAGAAAGCTTAAAAGCTTAAATAAAAGCAATATATTTCTGTAAGTACATTTTTCCATAGTGATAAAGGGGTGTACAATGAGCCCTTTTCTGACTTTCACAGCATTTATTGTTACATAGAAATATTCATAGGAGAAAAGAAAATAATGATTAGACCTACAATACGTTAGTTTATGACATCTCATATTTTTTGCAGGAATGCCTTCAATTTTCAGACTCAAATTCTAATATTTCTTTGCTATAACGTGCTTTTCTCAGAACAAAAAAAAATATTTTTAACAATTTCTAGGCTGTAAAAAAGCCGTAGTAGTAATACCACAATTTCAGAATAATAATATTCCTACACAAAGGACTATTCCAAATCTTACGCGTGACTTAAGAATAATGGACTTCAAAAAAAACAAAACCTCAATATACTAAGGTAAGTGGCAGTTAGAGATCCTTGAGCAGAAAACCTAAGAGAGGAAAAAATATAGAAGAATTGGTGTTTACTGGAAAACAGCACTAAATGGAAAGCTATCCCCATACGGAGGGAAAGTAAGAAAGAGTAAGAGAGGAATAGGATTGCAAGAAAGGTGTTAAATAATTTAAAAGATCATAAACAGGAAAATCAGGAATGAAGGTATGAGTTTAAAGAGATGGCAGAAACACTGAATAAAATGACCGAGGCAAACATGAAACTAGTTATAACTGTCAAGGGATATAAAGCAACAAAAAATTATTTCATGAATAAGCTAGAAGAAAACAGAAGAAGATGGAGATCTGCTGTTTAAATATTGACCAAAAGTAACAAGCAAGAGAAGATACACTAAAAGCTGATGTTTTCTTTTTTTTGTTATTCCTGCCACTTTTCAGAGAGAAGCCAATTTAACCAAGATTTGGAACATTGTTCTAAAATTATTTTGGCTGGTTTTTTTAATGATTCTCATGAGAAATCCAGTGGGTCTTTGAGAACATTTTTAAATATCTAAACATTGTGTAACCTATTCCCCTTTTCTCTCTAGACAATTAATAGTCATCTTGAAATACGCATCAGAGGATAAGGGAGATTAAAGAACATTGTCTTTTACTAGAATAGAAAAGGCAGAGATGAGTAAAGAAATACGAATCAGTCTAATTTCGATAAATGAAAAGATGATGGCTGAAATTATTAAACAATTTATTAGTACCTAGAAAATAAGATGACGGCATAGATTTGTCAAGGACAAATCTTCTTGTCTAAATATATGGCCAACTTGACAGGATACATCTTTGCAGAGATTTTGGTACCTTCTACACACAAACACCTCATAAATTAAGAATATCTAGATAAGTAAACAAAACAAAACAAAAAAAAACACAAATGAAAAAATCTCAAAGCAATGCAGATAAGCTTATGCATCGTTTCACTGTCAGGGCGCTGCAGGTGGTTTCCAATAGAGATCTACTCTGGAGTCTATTCTACTCAGTTGCCCTTGAATAATGGAACAATTTTATGAGAAAATGGAAAACACATTCACAAAAAATATAGACAGTAACAGTCTAGGCAAGACTGTGAATATTTTAGTAGAGAGGATATAGATTCAGAATGATCATGACAAACAGGGGGAGAAAAATTAACAAGCAGCAGTAAGAAAATCCAAGTGGAGACCAAAAGACTGTATTTCAGAAGGGAAAATAAAATGTACAAATAGGAAATAATTGGCTATGCAGAAACATAGAAACTTGTCAGAAAAGGATCTGGGAGGATTGTGGATCACAACTAAAAGCTACAAAAACGACAAAGTAGTTCTTTTATATATTAGCAAGCATTACATGTGTAAGAGGTATAAGAAAACTATCCCTCTCAATTTAGTTCTAATGAAGCCTCAGATGCTGTTCAGCATGATGGTTTAAATGCCAAAAGACAGACACTCAGCTTGTAAAAAAAACACTGGAGTATGGTTTGTTCCACTTAGAAAAAAGGAAACTAAAAAAGATGTAGATAAGAAGGAACAATCTTCTAGTAATTAAATTTTTCTTCAAGGACTATGATTACTTACTCACTGCAAAAACATTTTCAGGAAGGAATATTTAAATAACATACGAAGGAAAGCTCAGATAAATCTAAACAAGTTTGTGAAATATCCTTTGCCAGAGGTGTCCAGCACAAATAATGAAAATATGTTTTGTGAGGAAATTGCCAACTGCTTTTAAATGCAATTTTCTTAATCTCATGGCATTGCACATTGACAAGACTGCTATTAATGATCATGTTTTTCAGGACATGAAGCCTAAACCCAGGTTTTACCTAGAGGTGCTTAGGAAACCCACAAGTACAATTTATTGCTTATTTTGTTAGAGCCTCCTGATGATCCACAGTGTGTTAAATTTGATAATGCTTTGTTCAAACTCCATGAAATCAAGCTATTTTCAAGAGTGAAACATTAAAAACATAGGAGTTTTAACCTGAAATTGATATATCTTCTACAGCCTTGAGCAATGACTGAAAAAAAAATCACCCTGACAATCTGGATTAAACCTTATTTAGCTGATTGTGAAATTGACTATTCCCCTGGTAGGGAATAGGATGGTCTACACTGTTAATAACATCTATGATAATTGCTATGCAGTAGTTATGCACTTCAAGAAATCCATAATTTTTCTGCCTGGAGAACACTGTAACTGACAAACCTCCTCAAAAAATCATTTGAAAAAGAACATATGTTGAAATCCCTCAGATTTTAGAACCTTTTCTCATAATATACCTGGAAACATTCAGAAATGTCAATACTGGGGATTTTTCAAGTGTTAAAGAGAATTTGTTAGCAGACAAAGACTCTGTGTTAGAGAAGAGAAAAATAAAAAACAACTTTGAAGTGTATTGTGGGGTTTTTATTCAATTTATTCAATTTTTTTTCTTTTTTTCTTCCATTTTCATTCAGAGCTTAAATAGGGTTGCAAGAAAAACGCAGCAGTTCACATTATTCTTAATTGAAAACAAAACAAAACAAAAATCCGACATACCTTGAGGATGAAAAATAACTTTTGTTTCTGTACTGAAGCATCCACCAATGTGAAGAATATGTTCTTCCACCAGCTATCCTCAGTCTCTTGCTATGAAATGTAAATGCCTATAAGGGGTATTTTAATGCTGGTAGGAAGAAACCCATCCTTTTGCGGCAGGTCTCCAGTATTCCATAGGTTTTCCTCAATCCGAACATGTCAACACACTTTTCTATGCGGTTTTCTCTTCTGCACGCTCAGGATTTACTTGTCTGTCTCTCAAACATGACTTGGGAGTGGAAAGTGCTCCAGACACTGCTATGGAGAAGACAAGATATTTAGCCTGATAGATATCAATAGATATGTAGCCTAGATATCTATTGAGACTTAATATTCATTTGAATGAATACAAAAGATATTTAAAGTGAATATTTTTAAGTTGTCAAAGCTGCTGGTTTGTCAAGCATGGAGAAGATGAGGTCTATTACTATTTATATATTTATATTCTGCCAATATGTAATATTCTCACCCAAAGCCAAGTCTTCCCAGTGTTTTTAACTCTATGTATACCAAAAATGAAACCAACAATGGATCAAAAAAAAAAAAAAATCAAAAAATTAAAGGTGAAGAGAAAAGGATACAGCTATAAAGAAAAAGAAAAACATGCCAACATGTATATCTTCTAAGGTATAAGAGTTGATTAAGTTCTTACCATTTTCCCTTAGGTATATCCTTACCCTTTCCTTACCAACAGTATCTTTCTCCAGCACATACATTTTTATTGACTTCAATGGACATTAAACTGGTGTCAGCCAATAAGTAATTAATCTTATATAAACTGTGGTTTGGTCACTGTTGTGAAGTTGCCTGCCTGCTCACCAGATGAAAGCTTTAAAGAAAATGGGCAACTTAACATGAGGAAAGAAATTGACAAAATGCACTTATTCATAAAGACTATCCTATAACCTAGCAAATGTCAAGACATTTTCAGTTTCTTGCCAAGCTCTACTACAATCCTAATCCCAATGTTCTAACTGTGAAAACTCCATGTATCAACTAACCATAGATTTCGATAAGAATACTCCAAAAAGTAATAATTACGGTATAGGAAAAATATATTTTTCTCTAATATTCTGTTATTACCTTCTTGAATATTTAATGTTAAGTAGAAAGTACTAAACCCAAGAGCCATAAGAAAGCATTATTAATCACAAGTTAGCATATAATTTCATACTTATCAATCTTACTATTTTTTTTCCTGAATTCTGTGTTAGATTGCTTCCAAAGATGGAAGTACCTATGTAATTGAATTTTGTGTTTAAGATGACTCAGTCAGGAAGCTTCAATTACATTAAGTGACTATAGCTCATATTTGTTATTGTTGAACTTCACAATGAGATCTTGTATGCCAGATTTTAGGTAGCAGTGCTGTGCCATGTGATCTTTCAGATTCAATTTTGATAAACCCTGGGGGGGGAGGGAAAAGCACTAAAATGTTACCTAAAATATTACTTGCAAGGAAAGTAAAAACACATTTAATAAATACACTTTTTTTCCCTTCCTGAATTGCAAAGCAAAGGCAAAATTTAAAGCACAATAACTTCATTCTACAGCACTGAGTGCTGCACATTGTGTGTACTTAATTTAAGGGAACATCATGCTATTCATGCCATTGGTAAGACAGTAAAATGTTTGTTTATTTTGAACACAAATTGTATCATACCTCTGTGCAGTAAAGTGTATTCTGTTTGCTTTAAGTGAGATAACAAGAAAATGCATGGAACAGGATCCAAGTATCTCCCTCAGCTTTAGTTTTGTTAGAGAGAGACTTTGGCCAAAACCAGATTTGTGATTTGGTTGAAGACAACCTCCATTGTCCTCATCACTGAGACTCCGCTCAGTTAAATAAAGTATATCAGCAACCATTGTTTGTCAGGATTTTTCCAAAGAAATAAGCCTTATGAAAATCTGCTTCTCTATCATCCTGAAAGCAGGGAGCAAATTTGCTGTGATGCCAAATGGCAGGGAGCAAGGCAGTGACAGCAGGGGAAAGCAGCAGACATCAAGGACAACAGACTGCCAGATTTGGCTGTGCCAGAGGAGGATGAGATTGGCCTTTCCAGAACAGCAGCCAATACCATGGGCACAGCTTCTCCCACAAATGAACATCTCTTTCTCACCCAGTTCCACCTTCTTGCTCTTCCTTTTACCCGCAGTAAAAACAGGTGCCAGCCCTCATCCCTTCCCAACAGTCCACGAGATACAGGGCTTTTGTCAGGGAAAGAAGACATGAAAAAAGGAGAGTTCTTGTACCCTTGGGTAAAAGAAATACTAAATAACCAAGCAAACATATTCTTTAGTGGTATCCAGCACTACCTTTGTATTTAAAATAAAACATCCATTTTGGCTTTTTTGTTACTGAATAATAAAGTGACACACAGAAACAGTGACCTCCCTGCTATTAAAAAGATCTCCTTTGCAAATCTCTTTTCTCCAGATTTCTGATTCTTAATTGATATTTTTGTACTGCTTTTAGATTTCAGTTTGTACAGTGCTGAAACACCATTTTAGCACTGACAGGTAAAACAAAAGATGATTGATGTACTGTCCTCCCAAACAGAAAAAGACAGCTTGCTTTCCTGAGGTGATACACTTGTAAAAGGGTAGTGGTATTTCCTTCAGCATGCTTGCTTCCAAGGAGAGCCCGTTCGCGTGGACAGGTAAATTCCTAAGCAACCAGCAACCGTCCCTCCTGCCTTCCCCCCTGACTCAAGGACGTGGCATCTTTGCTGATAGTATCCCTGACATGGGTGTAAGAAATGTACACCCAACAAGCAGTCTAAGCCACTAACAGGAAATTAAGGGGCGGAAGGGGCCTTCAAACTCCTATCACCATGCATTTGCTTTATCTATTTATTCACAGTAGTTAGCTAAACAAAAAAGGCTGTGATACATGCCAGACGTGGTACTTCCCTTCTCTAAGTGAGTGAGATGAAAACATAACCTATAATTTTAAATAATGAAGGATTTTAATGGTATGAAGGCATGGATGAGTTCATTTGTTTATAAAAATAAGATTATTTCCCCACCAGTTCTAAAATATCAATCTGTTACTTTTTTCTTGAGACTGAAATGCATATAGCCCTGTATGCCATGCATCATTATGAGTTACAATACCTCCTGTGTAAGGGTTTAGTCCTACAGCATGTGTATCTATAAATTAACATAAATTGCCATGTGGAAAGTCACTAAAGCAGTTGTTCTGCTTAGTTAAGATTGATAATTGGACTCTGAGCTATTCAGAAATTCATGGGATGAAGTACATTGAGCTGATCCCAAACATTACACATAGACTGAAAATAAAAATTTGACTTTTTTGTGTTAACTACGCATCACATTTTTTGAATTAAACTGTGTCAACTTGTTTAAAAATATCTATTATTGTGCTGAAAGAAGTGTTAAGTCTCATTAGCCTTTCCAGAAACCACATTTTTCAATGAAAAATGTATATGCTGGTTTAGAAGTAATTTCTAGTCTTGAAAAACAAGCACTGTTAACTTTATCAGCCATTCTTTTCCATTCAGAGATTGGTCAGCTCTTCTGCCCATACTGAAAAAGGTCAATACTGACTGGCACCTGGGAAGTCACATCTACACGAAACCCAAACAAATAAAATTTTAAAAAGCACCTCTGTTTTGACAGAGGGGAAAAATAAATGGAAAACTGATATCCTGGTTCATAGCAATACCCTGAGATATTCCAGAGAATATTCTATTTTCCCCTCATAGCTTTTTCTCATCGTTGTTTGCAGGAAAGATATCATTTTTATTTATTCATATCACAATCTTATGGTCTTATCTTGAGATTGGGATCAACCAAGATCACACAGAAAGCACACGAGGTGGGGAATGTTTTCAAGATCACATATTCTGGAGTCTCTTGACACTGTTGGAAATAGCTGAGTTAGCAAAGTGATTATTCAGGAAAAAATCTCCATGCCGTCTGCAAAAATTGCTGCTACTTTAGCCTATCTCTATTTCCTACAGCATTCCACACCCAAGTGACTTTTGAGCTCTGTTTTTCATTCCTGTTTGGGAAAAACTGAGGATCTCCTCTTTGCTCCTTCCCTTGTATGCCAGAAGCAGTGAGCATAAGAAGTGTGTACGTACCTCTAAGTGTTCATGTCACCAAGGGAACTGGAGAAATTAATTAAGGGGGACAAAGTAAATTGGACTGCCAAAACTGGTGTGAGAAACAAGCAAAGCATCAATTATTGGAGTCAAAGACAAACAAATGTTGTAATGAATGAGGAAAATTAATGCATTCATTTTTCAGGGATCAGAAGAATCTGAAGCTGTAGTTGCAGGCAAACAAAACCAATGCTCTGCAAGTGGTGAAGACACAGAAAAAGCACATTATTAAAAAAAAAAAGAATGTACTGGCAACATCGCAGTTGTGTGACAGTAGGCTTTAGGAGGTAATACACCTATAAGTAGAGACAGATTCAAATGAATTTTTTTTATACTTTAATCTGATAAATTTTTAGTCTTTGTTACGCATTTTGAGGGTCAGATTTTGAGATTATCAACACTGGGTGTTCACAGTTCTTTCCTCATAGATTAGCTCTCTAAATGTGGGGTTTAGACAGCTTGTTGACATTCTGCTCATTCTCTCCAGGAAAGAAAAAAACCACCAGCCAGAGGAAACAGGTGTGAGAAGAAAGCTAAACAGTATTACAGGAGCTGTTGGGATCCATTTCTGCATTTTTTCTTAAAATTATTTTGGAGCCAATATGCCTACAAAGAAACCAACAAAAAGTTGAAGGAAGAGATAAAGTGTTATCTTATTTTTCCCCTTTTCTGCAGTCGGACAGGGGAGAAGAAGTGAAAATTACATTCACCAACAATTAAGTTTTTAAGGAAAGAAAGCAGAATGTGTGTTTTGGTTTGGAGTTCTTTTTTGTTTGGCTGGGGTTTTTTTTATTATATCACTACACTCCAGTTTGAGTAATATTGTGACATGAGGACATTATGATCCCATATTTTGTGATGCTCTGCAACTTTAGGATTCCTCTGCTTTTACAACCAGAATAAAAGATTTTATTATGCTTCTCACTACTTACAGTGGAAAACCAAGACAAAATAAATACATAAGCAGAACTGTCTGTCAATCAAGCTTTTTTTTTTTTTCAGTCCTCTAACATTTGACTTGGGAGTCAGGAACAGAGAGCTAGCAAGGGAAAGATATATTTCCAATTGTCTTGCACACAAGCACAATTTCGTGTTTCCAGAAATGCCAGAAGACTTTTCAGAGTGCAACTGCACCTCTGAGTGAGCTACTTGGTTCAAAATGTGTTATTGGGACTTAGCTGTACCCAGCCTAGGTTACTCCTCATGGTGTCTTTCAAAAGAATGACTCTTCCTCTGAAACAGGGTTGACTATTGGGAGTAACATAGTGAGGAAAAGAGGATGCTGTAGCTTAGTCACTCAGCTTTCAAAATAAAGGTTTGAGTTACAAAGCTGAGCCTTTTAGACTTTTCACTTCAAAATGTGACCCTGTTTGTTCTGACAATCTGCCAGATGCAGAGTTGAAATAGATGGGAATACATTTAAAAATGACAAGTTTAAAGATCCTCAGGGCTGTCAAGAAAACCTCAGTTTTCAGCATGGATACAAACTATGCACAAGAGCAATACTACAAAGTAGAAAGTCCAGCCATCAGAACAGGAAAAAATAAAATGCAGTTTTGGTTTTAGAAACTGTTTAGTAATTTCTACCAAAACCTCAATAGCTTCAACATTATGAAAAAAAGCAGACAATAAGACCACTGAAGGAACAACACATACAGACAGAAGCCCCATTATATAACAAATGTATACCAAAAGCAATCCTTCCCAGAGGAAATACCTTCACCACATAATTCAGCTAAAAACAGCTGACAATTTATCACTATTAACATGTATTGTGAAGAGGGCAAGAAAAATCAAACCTAGTGCTTTGGGATACAAAATGACATATTCTCTCATTTCAGCCTTGATTCTCTTCTGCCATGTCTCAACCATTGAAAAAAGCTTTGCAAATAACAGTCATTTGGAAAAAATAACTTGGCAAGAACGCATTTAGTAACTTAGCAAGAATGTCTTACCAAGAAGACATTTAGAAGAAATAAATCAGTTGGATCATGGAAAGTGTAATTTTTAAAAGTTATGTATTATTTGCTGAAGAAGTAGTTTCAGAACTATATTCTGTGAGTATTTGTCTTGGTTTCAGCTAGGAAAGCGTTAATTTTCTTTCTAGTGATTGCTGTGACAGGAATGTTAATAATGTATATTGTTTTAGTTGTTGCTAGGCAATGTTTATGTTTTTCAAGGACTCTTTTCAGCTTCCCATAGAAGCTGATAGGAAGCATAGACAGAACAACGGAATGGTCAATGGAATATTCCATACCATAGACATCATGCTCAGTATATAAATGGGGGTTTTCTGGGAGCGAGGGGGAATCCACAATCACTGCTTGGGAAGTTACCAATTCACCATGTGGTGAGAGTGACTCCTGTCATCATTATTATTATTATTGTTATTTTCTTTTTCTGATACTGTGCTATTAAACTGTCTTTATTTCAACCCATGAGTTTTTTCTTTCCTTTTCTTTCCTCTCCTTTTCTCCTTCTTCTGCCTACCCTTCTGAGGGAAGGGGCAGAACTGCATGAGTGGCTGCATGGTCCTAGCTGCTGGCTGGGGTTAAACCGTGACAGTATTTTAAATAGAAAAAAAATATCTCAAAAATACTGAAGTGCCACAGTGGTTTGTTCTAAGAGGAGATGAAAAGAACTTGTCTCATTTTATCTACTAAAATGTAATCTGATAAGGGATAGCAAAATTTTCCATAAATGTACAAGGGAGAAAAACCAAAACCCAACCAAAAAGTTTGTGTGGACACTGGAAGCAAGTAGTTTAAGCTTAAGCAGAAGATCAGGAGGAAAGCAACACTTTAATGTTATGTTATTATAAGACTTAAACAGTAGACAGCCTTCCAATGGGCAAATACATTACTCCCTTTTTCACTTAAACTTAGAGTATATATAGAGTGGATCCAATGACACTGATGCTTGTGAAAAGACAAGACAGAATGGTATGAGCCAAGTTAACCCTTAGAACCTGTTTTAAAGTACCTAACTTTGCTATTCAAAGAAGTTTCCTCTTGGGAGTGTAATCCAATTTATTCTGACTACAAAATGCTCCTCCCTCAAAAAAGTGCTTTCTCTATGTGCCTACAGAGAATGTGTATTTCTCTATGTTTTCTCCTGAGTTGTGCAATTTTTCCTTGAAAAGATAAAGTATTGAGACAGGTGGAAGCATAGGGGGAAGAGACACACAAAGAACTCAACAATTCTTCAACTCCCAATAATAAAACTCATCTGGGATAAAGTGCAAGACAGATTACCCACTTGTTTTCCCAAGGAATTCTGAATACTTCTTTAACTCTTCATTACTTGTTCTTAAAAAAGTAAAGTCAAATAGCAAACCAAAACCAAATTAATTCCTTCTCCTACTTACTTATCTTGGTGATCAAAAATTACTGTTCTTTTCCCACACACATTTTGACACTACAAAAAGTCTTTGTCACCAACTTCAATTAAAGACAAAATAAATAAACTCTGCTTGTGCATGCTGTACTGCAGAATTAAAATTTCTGGCAAACAGATTTGCCACCGTGGGATCTATTATATGCATAAATATAAATTTCTGTGCAGACAACCTTGGGTAAGCTATAGATGAGGTTTCAGGCGTTCCATAAATATCTTTTCTGAACCCAAATTTCTATCTTTTTTTTAAGTATCATTAGTAAAAAAAGTCTTTTATTCTTTTATGCAGTTGTTAAAAAGCTGCAGGAGCTAATGCTGATAAAGCCATTTGAAAAGGTACTGATCATCTACGAATAGCTTTTGAGAAAATTACATTCAGTTGAAGAAAAAAAAATCTAAATCCCTCAACTTTATGTTTGCCTAAAGCAGGCATTACTAAACCCAAAGAAAGCAGCAGTTGAATCCTAACCAAATGACAAGAATGCATCCTAAGGGCATCATAAGGGTGTGCAGTTTTAGAACTAAGTATAGTAACTAAATACAGAAGATCCCAGCCTTATTTGTCCAAGATCCAAAAGAAACATTTTGGCTCTATCATGAGAGTATCTTCCCAGGGTATAGCCTGAAAGCAGAGAGGAATAGCAATCCAAAACAAAAACCAGAATGTAGTATTGTCACTGCATTACTGTAAAAAGTAATTTCCAGCCTTAGAAGAGCAGCAGAAAAGAGCATTTTGATTCTGTTTCAGCAGAGGAATGAGTTGTAACATGAGCCTTCCAGGAGGCAGTGATACAAATTTACAAGCTAAACTTGCAATACTCTCTCCCCCTGCTATTTCTTGTTTAATTTAATTTTTGTGTGTACACTCTTAAAGCCTTTTCCTCCTCCTCCTCTTAATTTTTAAAAAAATCTTTAAGTTTGTTAAAAAAGTAGGGAAAAAAAGCTTTCTGTTCATTGACTTTTTCTTTGACGTGTGATTCAACACAGAGAAGACATTGGTAATATAAAACCTGTATATCAACATGCACATTGTTAAAACACTTGTTACTGCAATAAGACAACACTTCCTCAATTGTAACTCACTTTCCCCATTACTGGTAATATTGCCAGACAGAATCACAGAATCACAGAATCACAGAATAGTCAGGGTTGGAAGGGACCTCTGGAGATCATCTAGTCCAACCCCCCCGCCAGAGCAGGGTCACCTACAACAGGTTGCACAGGACAGCGTCCAGGCGGGTTTTGAATGTCTCCAGAGTGGGAGACTCCACAACCTCTCTGGGCAACCTGTTCCAGTGCTCCACCACCCTCAAAGTAAAGAAGTTCCTCCTCATGTTAAGATGGAACTTCCTATGTTCAAGCTTGTGCCCATTACCCCTTGTCCTATCAATGGGCACCACTGAAAAAAGACTGCTCCCATCCCCCTAGCATCCTCCCTTCAAGTATTTGAAAGCATTAACAAGATCCCCCCTCAATCTTCTTTTCTCCAGACTAAAGAGACCCAAATCCCTCAGCCTCTCCTCATATGAAAGATGTTCCAATCCCCTAATCATCTTTGTAGCCCTTTGCTGGACCCTCTCCAGCAGATCCCTGTCCTTCTTGAACTGGGGAGCCCAGAACTGGACGCAGTATTCCAGATGCGGCCTCACCAGGGCAGAGTAGAGGGGGAGGATGACCTCCCTCGACCTGCTGGCCACACTCCTGTTGATGCACCCCAGGATGCCATTGGCCCTCTTGGCCGCCAGGGCACATTGCTGGCTCATGGTCATCCTGTTGTCCACCAGGACTCCCAGGTCCCTTTCCACAGAGCTGCTCTCCAGGAGGTCGGCCCCCAACCTGTACTGATGCATGGGGTTATTCCTCCCCAGATGCAGTACCCTACATTTACCCTTGTTGAATTTCATTAAGTTCCTCTCTGCCCAACTCTCCAGCCTATCCAGGTCACGCTGTAAGGCAGCACAGCCTTCTGGCGTATCAGCCACTCCTCCCAGTTTAGTGTCATCAGCAAACTTGCTGATGGTACACTCTATCCCTTCGTCCAGGTCATCGATGAATATATTGAACAGGACTGGACCTAGTACTGACCCTTGAGGGACACCACTTGTTACTGACCTCCAAATAGACTCTGCACCACTAACCACAACCCTCTGAGTTCTATCTGCTAGCCAGTTCTCAATCCACCCCACTGTCCACCCATCTATCCCACACTTCCTAAGCTTGCCAGTGAGGATGATGTGGGAGACAGTGTCGAAAGCCTTGCCAAAGTCAAGGTAGACAACATCCACTGCCCTCCCCTCCTCCGCCCATCTAGTGACCTCATCATAGAATGTTATCAGATTAGTCAGACACGACTTCCCCTTAGTGAATCCATGTTGACTACTTCTGATAACCTTCTTTTACAGCTGCCTTTCAGTCAAATATTATTCATGGTCATTTTTAGTCCAGAAATGAGAAACCCACAGGGGAAAGTTGTAATTGTGGATATTTCATTTTTCCTCCTTTCTTTCCTCCATGTTCAGAAAAAAATACCTTTATTTATTATTTGTGCATCTAAACAGATTTGCTTTCTATTTCAACGGATTAAGACAGTAGCCATGACTTTGCTCTAAATTTGACTTGATTTACAGATTTTTCTTATGAAGATAACAAAAGCATGTATGTTGCGTATATTTGCTCTGTGTACATACATATTCACAGGGTAGAGCTATAACAAAGAAGCATAACTCTTGTTAAGCACCTGAATCTGTACCTGTGCTTGGCAAAGTAGAAGTAAGTTACAGCTGGCAGAAACCACTTTTAATTCACGAGCTGTGAATTCAATCTCAATTCAACAATTTTTTCATGATTTGGTTTTGTTGTTCCTTTGGTACATAATACAGCCCATTTTAGTTTTCACAGTAAGTTGGGAATATGCAACAAGCTCAACCAAATTATTAGCTCTCATAAAAGAAATCATAAATGACATCTGTCTTTATATATCCCATTATATTAGTAAAAATGTAAATTAAGAACATGAAACATCGTAAATTTCCTTTGTGCAGAAATCATGATATATTCTCCCCAAAAAGGTAACTACTAGGAATTGTTTGGCCCTTAACTGCTTCAATATTTGCATAAATATATATTGTGTAATTTTAGCAACATTCTGGATGCACTTCGGGGCTTAACAGAGCAGCCTGTTCTGCCTTCTGTGCAACTGTTAATATAATATGACCACCGTTACATTTGTTAGTGCTATACTCTGACTTCTTTAAGAAGCTTTAAAAACGGGCAGTTCATTGAATGAATCATAATATGAATTTACACTTAATGAGATTGAGTGTAAGTCCAGAAGTCATGCTAACTGGGTTTTTGAAAATATTAGCTGTGCAATCCTGTCTATACAGTAGCTCACATGATACACTGATACACGCAGTTTCAGAGTTGCAAAAATGCAGCAAAACATGAAAAGAGTTACAGCTGTAGAATACAACTTACTGCATTTTTATTGACTTCCATGAGACATCCTCTTCCATGTAAGGGGTGTGATAGGTTTGGCAGTGGTGGCCTTGAGCCTATAAAAGCAGATAAAGGTGTGAAGAAATACAGGTAGATCAGCTGAGCCAGCAAAAATGCTATTATAGAGTAATATGGTTTAGAAAGCCTCGATACTCTATATTACATTAGATACTACCATTTTGTCTGTGCTTGCATAATCTGTTTTCCAGAAGCATAGAAGCATAGAATCATAGAATCATAGAATTGTTAAGGTTGGAATGGACCTTTAAGAACATCAAGTCCAAGCATTAACCTAACCTGACAAAACCACTGCCATATGCTCCTTCTCCAGATCAAGATCACCGCAAGGCAAGGTGATCAGTGTGAAAACAGAAGCTGTTTGTGTTTTCAACATAATTAACAAGTTTTCGAATTCACAATAATAAAAACAGTTCTTATTTTTTTTAGACACTCAATTAGCTATCCAGTGACTGGATCAAGTAATTAGTTGGTCTTACTCTAGCTTAAAAGTACAATATGATCCCATGAAAATTATCATCAAAACCAGAAATGCTGAGAAAAGACCCATTAGCCAGCAGAACAACCCTATACATGAGGCCACATTCAAAACTGCTGAGTTAAACGGTTTTCATGGTTCATAACCTCTCCACCAGATCTTTCTTCATCTTTCTGGACTAATTCATGAAATAGTAATTTTGACGCAACTAAACTTCATAATTGCATCAAAGACTTGTATCCTTTCTCTAATCGAGGCAGTGGAAATTATTCATGATGTGAAATGTCTAATACGTTACTGTATTCAACAACCCACCTTACAAAGTATGAAAATAAGTAAGAAGACTTATGGTAAAATTTAGTTCTTTAATCATATTTTATTACGAAATGTTACACCAATTACCTGATTCTCTAGTATGTGAAGTTTGGAGTTTTACTCTCCTCCCTCAGTAGCAAGTCCTTAATCTTACTTTTTTTATAATGATCAACTCTGTTTTTTACAATACATACTGTTTCTAAGTCATACTGGGCACAAAGATGAGCCATTATTCTGCCCAAACTGTGCTAGATATCAAGAGAAATTCAAAGGACTGCAAACCAGGCTCTGGTACGATGTGTGTTATCTTCTTCGCACAAGTTGTGCCACAGATTTAGTGAACATGATCACATATAAGATGTAACAAAATGCTGATCACATATTATAAGAATATAAGTAGATTTTGAAGAGTTAGAACTGGTTAGAGGTGTCACCACGCTAAGGTGCATCTGAACCAATTGTTTGAAAAAGGCATGATTTTCAGACCTTTGAATGTGAAGGATCAGACTCAGAATATATTTCAGTTTGAACCTCAAAATTATTCTACCAGTTTGAAAAGAGGTAAGGAAAAGAAGAAGAAAGAAAGAAACTAATCATGCATGTAAAATACAAGTTTTCACAGGAACAAGAACAGTGGTGCCAAAATTTTACAAAGACTGCCTCTTCTGTGGAAAAAAAAAAGCAAAGGAAAAGACTAACATGCAAAAATCTATCCTATCTTTTTTCCCAAGTACATAACGTTAGAGGAGAACCAGACATGACAAATAGATAAAATAGCAATCGTAGAGAAGGCACATAAATTTATTGAGTTATTTGTTTTAGCTAGAGTGGTTTGGGTATATAATTATCGTGTTGGATCAAATTCTATACATTCTAGCCATCCTCAAAATAATAGGAAGTCAGCTTTTCCTCCTCCCTCATACTGCACAGACTTAGTCCTTTCCATTTAACAGTGGATTATGAAATTAGGAGAAACAAAACTAATTTTCAAAACAAAGAACATGACCCCTGGGGAAAAGCTATGTGTATCCTGTCAATATTTGAGCAATTAGTATTAAATTATCCACACACATGACAAATGAATGTCTTGACCTTCTACCAATGTGAGAAACTCAAGTATAAAAGCAAAGGAGGGAGTCAATCTGTATTTGCTGTCCTCTGAACAGTTCGAACAATTATTCTTAATAAACTGGCTAATCGCTGTCATACCATTTATATGCAGACAGAACTTGTCACTGACACTGTCGTTAGTTATGCCTAAGGAAATACCTCATTAATAGACACCCAACATTCAACACAAGCTGAACTCATTGAAGAAAGCAAGTCTACAATCTAATGACATAACTATTTAAGAGGAATCCTTTCCAAAAGTTTCTGCTATTTGAAATAAAATATTTAGGTACATATGACCTGATGACTATTTTTTTCTCATTTAATTCCTGTGAAATTCTAATCTGAATCACCTGGCTGTTTGTGCATCAGTTCACATGGCCGTGTCATCACTGGCACCTGCTAATGCCCAAATACCTCCTAGACCTAATGTTTCCAAAAGCGCTGTGGCACTGACCTGAGCCCTCACAATTACACAGACAAGTAGCATGCATCACAGAGCAGAGAGTGAATAGACTATCAGAATAGAGCTCACCTATTTTTATGAACACTTAAGGTCACAGTTTACGCAGACATGAGAGAAAAGTATTCACTGCTAAATTATCTACATCTTAGTTCCTCTGTAATGGATTCCTTGATTTTGAGTAAGAGTGTCATTAATCTTTACCACACCAATCTGGGAACATAATTAAACTCAGATAGACTAAGGGACTGACACGACGGAGATTGCAAAGTATACACTGGGACTTATCCAGCACTCTGTATATTGTATGGATTTATATAGATACCCCACAATTAAGGAACAAGACATTTAGTTCGCTGATACCAGAAGCTGGGACTTCCAGAAGCAGAAATTATATTAACAATTATATTAATAATATTAACATTAATGCCTCTATCTGCAATTGTTCTGTGCATAGGAAGAGCCGACCTTTTCCTGCAAAGCCCATAGCACTTTCTCCCTGTTATCAGGTACGTGAAAGCTTTACAGGCTTCCCTTTTGAGTTCACGGAACAGGAAAACATTTCTCCGGTAATCAGACCCAATCTCATGCTCTGGCAGGCAACCAGGTCATGTAGCTCTGCTCAGAAATGTATCAAGCTTAAAATCAATTATGTTGTTTGCCCCAATGCTTTAATGGAAAGGCAGTTTCAGCACAGAACTTTGAATTATTTAGAAGCTCCAAGATGATGAGCCACAAGAGACAGGGAAAACACAAGAGTCATCCTTGTGATAGAAGTCATGATAAAGCTAGCTAACAGCACAAACTCATGTTCCTTCTCTCAGGAACATACTAATACTCCCAGCACTTCTTGAATAAATGGTGTTTATCAGATAACAGAAACACAAGTATTCTGAAGAGCTGAAAGGAAATAGTCGCTTGACTTAAGAAAGCGGCTAATTAGCTAAAAATAAAAACATACAATCCACAGTGCTACCAACTTCCTGAACAATTAGTTTATGGTTGACACATGGCAGTGTAAGACATGTCAGACACTGCAGAATCATCCTGAATCAAGGAGAATTTCCTCAAAGGTCATTTTCCCTGGGTAAGTGCTTCAGGATTTGGTACCAATTTAAAAGCCTTAGAAAAACACCAAACTGTGTTTTACATGTGCTCATAAGTATGTGCCACTAATAGAAGCAATTATTTGTTAAAATATTGGTGAGGGGAGGAAGAAATCACAAACTAGTCTCAAGGTGAGGTTCACCACTAGCAAAGGTTCAGTAGAGATACTGGTCTGAGGCACCACCATGCCCCCATACCCATCCCTTCCTCCCACCAATTCTGTGTCATGGCATGCTCTACCACAGAATCACAGAATCACAGAATCGTCAGGGTTGGAAGGGACCTCTGGAGATCATCTAGTCCAACCCCCCCGCCAGAGCAGGGTCACCTACAACAGGTTGCACAGGACAGCGTCCAGGCGGGTTTTGAATGTCTCCAGAGTGGGAGACTCCACAGAGTAGAGCACTAGAGTCACTGTGTAGCTCTGTTACAAATGTCGAATCAAGAACTAATGCAGCTAAGAAAAAAAAAACCATCAAAAAAGCAGTTCGGTCAGCACAACAGCGGTGCCAAAGGGGCTCACAAGCAAGAAATGGTAGCAGCACCACTCTAAGCTGGTATTGCAGCCAGGTGTAAGGTAAAGCCACAGGCTTACAGTGTAGGAACTGTAATCGTCATATAAATGGAATGCAGTTTCCTAGGCCGTTGACCTCTTATCCACTTCCAGTATCATGTTTCTTAAAGATATTCACAGTGTGTTACCATCTGGGCCTGGTCTTTGGCTGATATAAATCCACTGAGATCAGAAGCCTGTGTTGCTTCACATCATGTCATCAATACCTTCGCTGCCCTGAAGTATCTCAGAATAGATACACATCAGCAGAAGCCATAACATGCTGCAATACCTCCATTATGTTTATTTCATCATACCTAAATATGTTTCAGACAGCTTCATTTTCTCCAGAGAATAGTTTTCTTCTGTGCTTGGAAGGTAAATTTAAATATATTAAAAGCTTTGCCCTCAGCAAAGATGCTTTCAGAACAGGAATACTCATCATTCAAATAAATGATAATGGGTTTTTCCATCAACCTGTTCATTTATCCATGTCACTGTTTTTATTGATGCGTTTCTCCTTCTAAGCAAGGTTGAGTAGAAATCTACATTCTAATTAACATTTTTGATATGACTATGCTCTGATTAAAACTAAATGGCAACAGAGAAATTTGCATTGATCATTCAAAACTAAGGTGTAATTGCTCCAGAGCGATTAGGAATGGCTTTTCATTTGGGTTTCTTTGACAATTATTACATCTACTTAATAAAAGGAGGCTTCATTCTGGAAAGGGAATTCCTTTTTAAATATTTTAACCTGACAAGAATTTACAAGCCTAGCATGGTCTTGTGTGGCACTGACTGCATTGAATATATTACCTCTTTTTTTGTACCAGAAATATTTGTTATTTCTCATCAGGTCCCAGAAGAAGGTTTGTATCTCATGTCCTGACCTTTGATATATGTGGGAGGGGTTTCTACTGATACAGCGGGGCTTACCAGCTGCAACAGCATTTGACCTCTCGGCTATATATACGGAGTTAAAAGCGTAACTCATGAGTAGGAATGACGGATATTCACTACAATAGCTCAGAGAAGTGCTAGTTACTGATGCAACTCTTTATTGTCCAAAGGAATTTAACTTTGAGGAGTAAAGGTAATCCATTGAGGCCATTTATACCTACAGCAAAAGAGTGTCATCCATCCTAGGTTTTATCTTCAGAGCAGACTTGCTGTAACACACAGTTTGCATCAAGGCTTATGCTGGCAGAAGCCAGCGTAAATCCTAAAATCTCTGATTTTGTGAGTGATGCTGGGAAACCAGAACAAGGATACAAGAATTTTGCCTGTGCTTTGTAATAACTATTGGACTGTGTTCCTTTTAAGAAGTTATTGCTGCATCTTTTAAGATTACAGCACTAATGCAATCCACTAGGACATCTAAGCACTTGCACATTAGCATTCCCAGTACCATATAATATTACTTGATGGTTTTGTATTAGAAATGCCAATTTCTGACAAAGTATTTATGAAGTTTTATCATCAATCTCTTTTATTATCTACTGAAGTGAGTGTTCAAAACACAAGAATGAATACATCCATGTTAACATTTTAGTTCAGGTCACGAATGTATTTTTGAAAGGAACCTCCTGATCATCCCCACTTAGAACATTTCTGTTCACATCGCAGTGTAGTCTCTGCGCACACAAACTGTACTCCTTTCAGATGAAACTGTACCAGAATCTCATCTAACATGCCAAAAACACTGAAGGACATTCAGTCCATAGGGTCACACTAAAGCTTGTGCAAATTCAGTCCCCTGAAATCAGTATGGAATGATGCCAGATCCTCAACGCTCCTATTTCACCATGGTAATGTGTGCTGAGGCAGTGCTGTAACTGACCTAATTTCCCTTCACTTTTACTACTTCAACAAAGAGTAGTATATGAATTGGCAGACTAAGAAAACTGTATCCCTGTTGGAATATTCCATTAGTTTAACAGGTAAGTTAAAATGAAAGAAATGGAAAAAATTCCTCAATGGAATTCCATACAGCTCAATAGAACTGGATGAGCAAGGGGATTATTTACTCATTGTATGTTTTGGAAGGATTCTAGGACAATTCAGATTGGATAGGACTCCAGGAGGTCTATAGTCCAACCTCAGGGTCAAAGCAGGGTCAGCTCTGAGCTTAGACCAGGTTTCTGAGGGTTTTATGCAGTCTAGTCTTGAAATCCTCCAAGCATAGGGACTGTAAAACCTCTCTGGACAACCTACTCCACTGCTTGTTCATCCTCATGTATAAGAAGTTTTTCTTGTAGCCAGTCTAGAACTCTTTTTGTTTCATTTTAAGCCCGTTGCCCCTTATTTTCCCACCATGTATTGTTGTGAAAAGTCAGCTCTGTCTTCTTGATAACCTCCTTGTAGGTACAGGAAGGAGGCTATTGGATCTTTCTTCAAGGTGAACAAGCTCGGTTCCCTCAGTCTCTCCTACAGGACAAATGCTCCAGCATGACTAGCTTTGACTGCCTTCTGCTAAACTGGTTCTGGTCTGTCTATGCATTTCTTGCATTGGGGGACCAAAAAAGGATGATGTATTCTCAATGCAGTCCAATGAGTGCAGCCTAAAGGGGAATAATTACTCCCCTCAGTCTGTTTGCCGTGCTGCTGCTAATAGAGATCAGGAAGGCCTTTACTGCTGCCAAGGCACACTGCAGGCTTCTGCTCAGCTTGCTGTTATCCCAGAGCCCCAGGGCCTTCCACAGAGTTATTCCTCAGCCTGTCAGTCCCCAGCCTGTGCCTCTGCCAGGGGTTCTTCCTGCCCAGGGGCAGCACTCCGCTCTTGTCTTTCTTGAATTTAATATTTTCAGTGAATATTGCAAACAGTGGAATCAATTCTTCTGCACACACTGAGGAGGGCAGGGATGGGCTCTAAGGCAGTCATTACCTTTGTCAGTGCCTCTGTGGCTTAGAAAGTATTCTTTCTATCTTTGGGAAACAATTGGTAGCAACTGGCCTTGCCCAGCACTTAAAAAATAGGGACAGAAACCCCTGGCATGAAACTCTCGCTTCTTTTGTGCTGTTTGCAACTCAGGATGGTAATTTGTCTGCATGGTTAATCTGCCAATGGTAAAGAGGACATTTTATGCACTTCTTCCACACAGGTCAGGGGTAATTTAAAGAACACCATAGAATGGTTATCCCAGTTAGACAGAAATTTAAAAAGGAAATAAAAATGGCTTTTGTGTTTAACCATGTCAGGCCCTCAAATACATCTGCATGAACAGGTTTTTCCACAGACCCTGAAACCACCCAGCCTTATCATTGGTGTAATTTTTGTATGTTTCCAGAGCAACCCAAACTGTTTTGGTTCCCCGTTTACACAGACGGCAATGCCATAGCAAAGGTCAGTAAGTCAGATTTGATAGCTGCAATGATGATTACACAGGCAAATACATGATAAACACCTCCTGACGCAAAATATAAAGCATTACACAGTATGAGTTAAATCGCTGCTAATGTTGTAGGTCACTTAGTCTTGGACAATGTTTCTGTTTGAGGAGTTTGTTCTTTGCCACATCTTGCCATTATATTGCTGCTTATTTACTGTTTGAAAGTCAGAGGAGATGGTGACTAACTGGTATTCAGTCACTGGCATCTTTGAAGATCATTCTAGCAAGTTTTCTCACGTTTCTTATCATTTCGGAAAGCATGAAAAGTTCCTAGCAGGACCACAACTCGTCTGATCCACTGAAACTGAACCTTTGGTCTTAATTCCTTAGTGGACAGACAGCCATAATGCTGCTAGGATTGCACAGCAATCATACTGCTTGATCATACTGCTTTATGTGGAGTAGGTGCTAAATGCTACTAGATGAACTTCCACAGCTGATGAATGTTACCTACACAGTAGCATGACAACCACAGTAGGCTCTTAGCATCTTCTACCCATGATGTACCAAGCAGCACCTCCAATGGGCTGCAGACACTAATGGTTATTCAGTTCCAACTCTCTGCCAAATGCTTCCTTTGTCAGCACTGACATGGTTTTGAATCCTGCCAATGAGCATAAACTTCTTAACAATGACAATTTTCATTCTGTTTGTGTAAAAATAAGTGATCTTACATGGAGCTTGCCTGACAAAATATCATAATTTTGTGGTCTACTATCCACAAAAATAAAGTGATCTGTTTATGACTAAAAATTTCATGCAAAATGAACTGTTAGTCCCTAGTCAGCCTTTGAATTCTTGTACAGTAACCTTTGATAGAGCCTGCAATCTAGAAAGAATAAGCAATCCTATTGAAAGTTAATATCAGCAGCAGCTTTTAATCCATGTATAGCCATATTTGAAACTGATGCATGAAATAAAGCAAACAAGAAAGGCTTTTAGAGCCATTCTTTTTTGTCCCCAGCCATCAAAGACAGAAGATTGAAATCCGCTGATCTTTGCTCTCATATACATCCCATGGTGCACCGGTCTCAAAACATATAAACAAGCTGCATAGCAAATCATCGCATGTGATTATAAAGCCCAGATTAGTTAGCATAAAAATAGCTATACTGAGGTCAATGAAGCCAATATTTTTCACATCTAGATTTCCTAAGCAGCAAAATGCACTTGTTTACAGAGACTTGTGAGAAAAACTTTAAGAATTATATGAATTATGTATAACTAGGAACATGTGAATGACAGCACTAGAAGAAATGACATGAATAAGAAATAGAGAAACAGCGGGTGTCAATGGCACTGAAATCATCAGGTCATCAGATATCATGGCACATATCTACATACAGCTTCAAGATACTCAGAGCAGGAAAACAAAAGGCAGACTACACTCAGAAAAGGAAACCATGCCTGTGAGTAGATCAGCAGAATTCCCTGACAACGTTCACAGAGAGGGATGGGATGAAAAGGTAAAAAGATTGCAATCACTATCAGCTACTTGAAAACACAAAAGGCACATCCAAAAAACAAGCACATAGTTGCTAAATGAAAATAGCCTATGAGACATGATGAGATCCTTCACAGTTGATGACCCTTGTCCTCTGTGCTGTCACGGGTAATCCTGCCCAGACTACTTAGACAAATATCGTGTTACTTGTAAGCATGAAGAAATTAGTATGAAAGCATGAGAAAATGTGCCTGCAGTCCCATACAAGAATAGATATGATTGAATAAACCCAGTTCTGTTTAAAATAAACAAATAGAAAACTTGCCTTCCCACACAGCCTTCAATGAGCTTTGTTACACTCACTGTAGTGTTGCTTTGTCTGTTAAGCACCCTCAGCTATTGGAAATGTATTACATAAGGTATAAGAGCAAGTATTTGAAGAAAGTCATCAATGAACATGGATTTCTTCTGTAGAACTTAAATTGTGTTTAAGACACGTTACATTTTCTTTCTCCTCTTTGCTACCATTTAATTATCATTATTATGTACTCAAATATTTGAAAATTCAGAGTGACAAAATATTTTTCTTTGATTCTGTTAGTTACCATAATCAAAAACACATATTTCCACCAGCAAACTATTTCCAAGACAGTCATACTTCTAATTAACTTCATATTTCAATGCAAACCCTGTCCTTCTCTACAAGCAGTAGTCTTCATAGGACAAACCATAAAACACATTTGAGCTAAATTGGATATAGAGTCAAAGAAGACTTGAAACAAGCAAATAAAAGTGCTTGCATTTTTATTTCATAAATTTAATGATATCACATGGCTTTTCCCTGGATAGTAATTTTTATTTTCCTTTTGACAATTCTTCAATTTAAGTATGAAAGGCCCAACAAGTGCCATTAAAATTTTTAAAGCATTTTTTTAAAGCAGATAAGGATGAAAACAAACTATTCCCATTATTCATATCTCTTGTTCCTCAACTGAAGATAACTTAAAAGTGGTATATTTGACAGAAGAATATAGACTAAAGACGCAACTGAAGTAATGCATGAGAACTGAGAAGAAAAACTGGTGTTTTTTGAAAATTCCAATAAAATTACAATATGCTTGTAAGGTTTATGTGAAGTGCCATCAAAAAACACTCTTCCCTCTTCAATCCCTAAAATATTCATGGAAATCAAAAATAAGTAAAGGTATGAAATTTCAGTTTAAAAACAACACTGTGGTACACACCTGAAAATATGGCAATAAGTTTTATTTCCCTGGATAAAAGGAGAAAAAAATCCCAAACCTTTCCGGTATTTGCTATGTTTAGAAATTATTTTAAAGGTTGGTTCATCACATTAAAACAGGCCAGGTATTGATTGTTATTTCAGTTCAGATTAAAATAACAAATACATAAAATAAAGCAATTCTTCCTCTTTCAATTCAAACTTATGCAGGCCCAAGAGCAATGAGCTGATTGGCACTTCAGTGTGAAGGCTTTGTGCTGCTTGTTATGCATGAAGGCTACTGGAATACTTTTGTCAGAGACAGCTATAAGCTGCCAAACAAAGATTAGCAATCATGGCAAAATATTACATTTCCCAAAAGTCATGGACATTGTGACTTCTTTGACAAATGGGACTTATTTCAGTTTTAAATGACACAGGAGCATTGAAAAGTTTTAGGCTTTGATTGCATCTTAATGTAGAAAAAGAGCAGAGAATCCTTTTATCTTATTGTAATGAACTTCAATTCATAATTCATAATTTTTAATATTTTAATAGATTTCATGCTTTAGAGCCTGCCCAAGCAAACTGGAAAACCACGGGGTATAGAAGCATCCTCACTACAGCACAACAGTAGCAAATAATATTTCATAGATCCCTGAGCAATGAAGGTTTACCTCAGTAAAATTTTATGTACCCTTTACCCTCACACATAAGGGAATTTGTATCAAGAAGCTAGTCATTACATACTCAGAGACTCTCTACCAGTTTACCTTCGTATTCTTCTCTCTAGAGTTTCTAAACTCTTAAAACTATGAGAAAATTTCTCAGTGAACAGCAAAGAAGAACAAGTTCTTGGTCTAAAGAAGTCTTTAGGCAGTAACGAGAAAGTGAATCACAGTAGGGAAATCCCAGCTATTAAATAAATAATTAAATATAATGAACTGTTCTAATTTTATTTATTTAGGCAAAAATACTGATGTTAGAAACGTCCTGATTCATTGAAATCAGCACAGTTCCACGGGCTTGCAAGGCAGACTGCCAAGGATAGGTTTCCCAGCCCTGGGATAAAATAGGGGTGTCTCTACATGTGTCCAGAAGCTGTAATGTAGTCAACAGCATGTCGATTTTATGTTCTCCTTTCTGGATGATGGCAAAAGTCCAAAGTTTACATCCAGACCTACAGCTTCAGCTAATAGGTTTTTAGTCCAGTGGAGGTACCAGCACATGTTCCAGTTCACCGCTCCTATTACAAGATTAGTAACCTTTGGTAGATTTTGCACTCAGGTGATTCGACAAGATCGTCCTACTTACTATCTAGGCTCTCCTGGAAAACACCTTGTAAAATTATACTGATTATAAAGCATTCTCTGTGGATGCAGCGAAAGTCACAGAAGGTGACTGGATGTTCAACACCCTAATGACAAAGCTACAGGCTGTTCTGGATTTTAAAAGTGTTTCTGTTCTATCCTAATTCAGGACTTTGCAGCTGTTCTCTAAAAACTGCTCTGTGATCTCTCACTTTCTTTTTTTGCTCAGCTTTCATCTGTACAGAATAGGATCTTTGGGAGATGGTCATCAAAAAGTCCCCTTCGGTATTTCTGTTCCTATTTGTAGTGGGGAAACTCACAGCCATTTGCTCCTGAGTGGATGAAAAAAGTTGAAAGAAAGAAGGTACAAAGCGAAGAAAGAAAAAAGCACTGGTTAGCAAATTGCAAAAGAAAAAGTTGTAGCTGACAAAGTTTAACTCATTTGACTTTTATTAAGGTAGTAGGTTCTAACAATCCAAGAACTTTCTGGTTTTCCTTATGTAATGCTTTCCATTCCTCCACACAAAAAAATATGTCTTTATTCTATTCATTGCTAATATTTTTAAGTGGGTTTTAGTATTTATTCTGATAAGGCATTATAAAAAACATGTAAAGCACTCACATTATACTAATATGAAGAAAGAGAGTTTATATAATTGTCAAGAACATACACCAGCATACATACTAGTCCCAGGAATGGAAAATCAAGTGTTTTGATTTGCAAAAAGATGCAAGATAACTTTACTTGTACTATGTTCTTCCATATTGGCACTTGAGATCTTTGGAAAGTATGTCTGCTCATTCTTAACCATCAAATGGCACTTCTTCTTGTGAACATTTCAAAAAGTTTAGTAAAATTATCTAATTTACCCTAATTAGGCAATAAGGGAGAACAGGCTAGAAGGGTGATCAGAGGAATGAGAGTATGTATTAGGTATGTATTACACAAGTTTGCCTCCTATAAATCTGTAGGCTTATAGGAAAAATCTTAAGAACTTGAATAAATGAGTCGACTGATAAGGGAACATGTTAGGCTTGTTATGAAGTTTTCTAAACCTCGGGAGACTTATTTTTAAGTTCCAATAGATTAATGGTAGCAAGAAAACAAAATGCTTTTTGGAAGATACTTCTATGGAGACGTTATAGGACATAATTGCTATTAGGTAATAAATGACTGTTGTCCAACTTGGAAGATCTCTTCCAGTCCTCTTTCCTAGATCTTTGACTATACTGTACTGACCAAAAGCACTATTAATATTTTTTCCTTTCTTTGAAATCCTACAATGAAAATATGGCAGAAAGAATATCTAAAAACCTGTTTATAGTCTAAAGAAAGGGAAAAATGTGTCAATAAGCTTAAACATACAAAATCTACAGTTTCCTGTACAATTACTACCTACTGCAAAATTTTCATTACTTCAGCTGCAGTTGTCCTGCTCATGGACGATATTTTCCTTTGCACTCATGCCATTCTCAGAATTCCTCATGGCATCAGTCCAGTAATGATACAAGAACTGTAAATGCAATTTGGATAACAATTTTCAAAGCAAGTCAGAAAGAGGCAGAACAGCAATGCTCCACACGTCCACAACTGCAACTTCACTCCAGAAACAGAAGCACATATGAGAGCTCTGTCCCAGCTCAGCCCTTAGCAAATCTGTGTCTGACTGTAGCCTCCAGACTGGGAGAGGAGGTCTAAGTGCCTAAACTTCCAGAGCAGATGCACAGTATAAATGTTTTATGAGTATTCAGCTTTTATGAGTATTCAGCTGACTAAACATGCAAGAAAGCATACCACTAAACAAGTACTTCAATAATCAGCATGGAGAAAGACTAGTTTTCCATCAGATTTCTGTTCAATTTTAAAAGAATTATAGCAAGACCTTAGTGTGAACTCACACACTAAAAGACATCAAAGAATTCACACAAGAGATGTTTCAAGTGCCATAAAATCTTCAGATGATATTTCACATGCATTTATAGTCCCTCCTACACCCACATGTATTTTTTATAGTGCAGTGATTTTTCACTAGCTAACAGTGGCTCATACCTTGCACCTTGATGCCTATTTCCATGACATTGTAAAAAATTCTTGAAATTTCTGTCACTGTCATACCAGTTGAAAATAGCACACAAGTTCAGAAGTTCATTTCAAAGAGGAAAGGAAAAAGGAGAAAAGAGAAAGAACTCACGAACTCAGTATGAACATTCCGATTGTACATTATTTATTGAGGAAGGTATTCTTAGGAGATAACCTAAGCCATTTGTACTATATTTTTAAAAAACTATAATAAGAAAATTATTTCAAACTACATAGCCAGGATGTTTTTGTGCAGTCATTGATCAGTGTATTGCAACCAGAGGCAGTTTTTAAATCTAATACGTTGTCAATATAAAAGGGATAGAGTATCATCACTGTGTAACCTAAGAACATGCTCTTGTTTCAACATTGTCTTATGATCTTCCTTATTAAAAATAAATGGTGTCTCTGAGTAGGTAACTTTGGCATGGAAGTCATTGCCCAGCAACTCTCAGGGTTCCCACCAGGGTGTTCTCACTGGTCAAAATACCTTGGGACTCAGGTTAGCCCTCCGAGGACACTTTGGAAAAAGAGCAAAAATAAAGGGCAGGGTTTTTAATATAAGTGAGATAAATATTTTCCTTGTTAAAACAGTAGGAAATTCTTCTGAAAGACTATTATCATTTCAGGAATAAGAGCAAGCATTTCTCTTCCACTTCATGCTGCTTCAGTGATTCCTTCTGTGTAACAATGACCATCTCCTTCACTAAGTATAACCCTACCTTAAAAAGGAGTTGCTTTTGACAATCTTACTTGTACCACAAGTACTCCATCCTTTTACTTCAGTAATCCTCTTCTGGTATTGTAGGCACTTAACAAAAGTTTCCATGCAGCAGAAATAGAGCTGAGATGCAGATTAAAGGATCCTCTTGATGGGTGCCCAATGACTTCCACATCATGAGGCAGGCATTTTTTTTCCTTGGTACCTTCAGCAATGCACTCTGGTGCCTTGTTTAAGTTTGGGCATACATTCAGACTATAGCATCAAACTGACACAGAAAGAGCCTTTGGTGTCACCTAGTTTTCAAGAATAATTGGCCTAAAATTTAAGCAGCAATTACCTTTCTGTTCAAAAGCAAAATGACATGAAGTACATGCTTAAAAAATTCTGTCACATGCAACTTACTGTCAATCTTGAAACTGAATAATTTAGGCATTCTTCTACTCGTCATTCTGCCTTAACTTCATTGTCAATGATCTCTGAATGCACTTTTTAATTTATTAATGTACAGTTTATGTTAGTACCCTTTCTAAAAATTGTTGGAGTGAAATGAGAGTATTATCTTTTTTTTTAACAAGCTCTTAGACTATTAGAATTGTCTCTTAGAGTTTGTTAGGTTATAAGGGCCTTTTATTTTAAACTAATGTGATCAAAGTACATGAAAGTAACCAAGTATTCTGAACGTTTTAATAGCGTTGCTATTAGATTTTAAAAGTACACATAGATTGGACCAAAAAGTTTATGCTATCTTATCACAGTTCTCTGAAAGCCTCTGCTGCACAGGTTTTAGTTTGAAGGGTTTACAGATTATTCTGAAGAGACACAGAAGAGAAAGCATAGTGCAACTTGTACTTCACTAAAAATTAAGTGTCATAACAAGGGATTAAATCAAATGTGTAAATTTCATAATCTAAACTGTATCTTTGACTTTCCCATCACGATAGAAGAACAAAGGATATACTTCCAGTAGACAGAAAGGATTTTTACTAGTGCTTTTTCCTAGAGGCCCTCATTACATCCTAAGGGAAAAGCCATTTTCCCTTCAAAAGGGAAGCAGCACAATACCAAGTGACTGGAAGTTATGATTCCCCTGCTCCTTTACTCTCCCAAGATGTCAGTGACCCCCAGAAGTGAGAATAAGTAGTGCAGCTTGCACCCTGCAGACTGAATACTACTGGCATCTAATTTTGTTTGTCATAGGAAAAAAGTCTCCTTTCAATCTCAGCTTTTGCACAACAAATGCCAGCATCAGTGGTAGGTAGCATCTGTACTAGCCAAAGAGGCATCATTGCAGAGACCAGAGGCCATTCATCACTTGTGAAGCTGACATGTTCATAAATGTTTAATGCACTTTCAGAGAAACTAATCACAACAGGTTGCTGTGTTAGTACAGAGTTATATTACACAATGGTTGTTGGAGAAGTATGGCCTGACAATAGTCCACAGTCCACATAGTCTAACTTTTCCCAGAGAAACACCTCATCAGGCACAGATGACCTGTCAGGAGTACCAGTAGAAGTAAAAAGTAACAGAGATGGAAGACAAGCAGTAGCAGCTGTTACCAAACAACTTTGTATATCCCATGTAATGATGGCTCATCATTTTGTGGATGAGCAGTCACAGTTTGCCTCATTTGACCCTCCCCTTCTACGCCTCATTGTTCTGAGAAGTGTTTGTAGACACAAGCCTTGAACTGAGTCTAGTAGAAAATGCTCTTTCTTTTTTGGCAAATTTTTTAAACCTAAGTCAATTCTTTTACCCACTTCAAATGACTGCTTTACAAACAGATCTTGACTAAGAACAGTAACTAAGCAGACCACACACTGTGATATTGAAAAAAAACAAAGGTGGCCTAAGGAGCTCTCTAAGCTGGTATTACTACAATAGCCTCCATATCATGGAAGCAAGAGGGTAAGCTTCATGACTTCTTTGATGCAAAAGTTAAAGGCTTACCTGCTGCAAGAAATTTCTGCCAGTGTCATCCATCCATTGTCTGAAAGTCCTAGAAATCTTCTAATTATTCTAAAATAACTAAGACAACCTGTCCTAAAGATACATAGTCTAAGATACATAAGATACAAGTCTAAGTAAACAATCTAACAAAGAAAGTATATTTTTAATCTCCTATAGATGAAAGGGTATATATTTAAGCATCCAGTGAAATTAAGGCACACAGTGAAACAAAACAACAAAACAAAAAAGGGGAATACATTTTTCCATTACCCAGAGGAGAGAAAATTATTAGTGCTGTAAACTCTGCTTAATGTTTTACAGCAGGATTCTGGTAAGAGTTCTTAGAATTAGAGAGAACCTATTTACAGGTGCATTCTTTTAGCATACTCCCTTTCAAAAACCCTAGCTCTGTGATGTCATGTGAGTGTAAAATCCAACTAACTGCAACGGAATTCTGCATAAATAGTTAATATAAATGGGGTTGGTCCATTCCCTAACCTCAGTTCTGTATTTCACACGACTTGGCTATCAATGGTTGCAAATATTGTTTCCCTATCTGAAACTCTTCATGCACTGTATACCTCTGACATAATTGGTCTACATAGGTTTGACTACTAATGGAAGTTTATATTCTTATTTTTTTAAAAAAAAGGTGCACAGGGAAATAGCTAAGAAAACACCTGATTTTGGTTGTTAAAGTATTGATACAAATGATAACTGATGAACTTGAAAATCAATCCATGTGTGCATCTTCAGGTAATCGGGTAAATATAAAGCTGTGTAAATTAAAATGGATAGAGAGAAAAAGTACATAGACATGGAGGAACACATGAAAATATAGAGAGGTGAAAAAAGTCAATTTGAAAAAATGCCTACTACAAAACAACAACAACAACAACAAAGACACAGTGCTTACCAGTATAATTAGAGTACAACCACCTATATGTATGACTTCAATGTCAGAAAAGATCAGCTCTGTCAGGGGAAAAAATTACAGCTTATTTCCAAACTTAAGAATTCAAGTCATACAAACAAACTCAGAAAACTCAGACAAGGAAAAAAAGATGTTATTCTCTCATATGCTAAAGCAAGAGAAATACAACTTATAATAATGTGAACCAAAATCCATTTCTGAAATTTTTTTTTTTAAATAAAGTTATTTGGCAGGAGTGAAGAACTATCAGAATCAGAAGTCATAGCTGTTTATATCCATTTGTGATTTTCTGACACTTCTCATGAAAGATTCAGAGTTAACTCAGTGTCTGGGCCAAATTTCAAGCGCAGTGATTACATTCTGCCTCCTTAAATCGCCAAGTGCCACTGTCTGCAGCTGAGCTACTGTTAAGATCCATACCAGTGTGTCTATACTTCTGCAGTAAATGACATGACATAAATTTCTATTTTAATCTTGTAAAAGCCACTATGAGGCATGGAATTGTTTAACTAGTTTCTGTCAGTACAGTACTTCGAGATTTCCACATAGACAATTTTCGATAAGACAAAAAAAAAATCATAATTCAAGGGTAGCTGGTTGCTCAAATGATAGGTATGTCTGAATGCTGTGATGAAGGAATTTCAGGGAAAGGAAAATGAAGCAAAGAAAAGGCCGTGGTGGATGTGTCATCTTGGATGTGAAGGAAAAGCTGAGGTTGGAATCTTGAGCAATTCTTATATCCACGTGCAGAAAGAAGGATTTATTAACTTCGTTCTGTCCTGGTACCAGTGGGGACAGGGTTAATTTTCACAAGAAGCTGGGAGGCGACACAGTCCAGAGAGCTGACCCAAAGTAGCCACAGGGGTATTCCATACCATGTGCCATCATGTTCAGTATATAGCTGGGGGAGCTGGCCGGGGCTGGGGCAGGAGTCACTGCTGGGGAGTGGGCTGGGCATTTTGGGTTCTGGTCAGCGAGCAGTTAAATTGCATAACAATCATAGAATCATAAAATTGTTAAGGTTGGAAGGGACCTTTAAGATCACCGAGTCCAACCATTAACCTAACCTGACAAAAAACACTTCTAAACCATGTCCCCAAGTACCACATCTACCCTTTTCTTAAACACCTCCAGGGATAGCGAATCCACCACCTCCCTGGGCAGCCTATTCCAATGCTGGATAACCCTTTCAGTGAAAAAAAATTTCCTAATATCCAACCTAAACCTCCCCTGGTGCAACCTGTACCCATTTCCTCTCGTCCCATCACTTGTCACTAGGGAGAAGAGGTCAATCCCCATCTCTCTACAACCTCCTTTCAGGTACTTGAAGAGAGTGATAAGGTCTCCCCTCAGCTTCCTCTTCTCCAGGCTAAACAGCCCCAGTTCCCTCAGTCGTTCCTCATAAGACTTGTCCCCCAGACCCCTCACCAGCTTTGCTGCCCTTCTCTGGACATGCTCCAGCACCTCAATGTCTTTCTTGTAGTGAGGGGCCCAGAACTGAACACAGTACT
>VZSZ01010952.1:573072-601682 GCA_013398815.1 Ibidorhyncha struthersii | reverse complement strand
CCTGTAGCGCTGCATGGGGTTGTTGTGACCCAAGTGCAGGACCTGGCACCTGGCCTTGTTGAACCTCATAACGCTGGCCTCGGCCCAACAGTCCAGCATGTCCAGACCCCTCTGTAGAGCCATCCTACCCTCAAGCAGATCACCACGCCCGCCTAGCTTGGTGTCATCTGCAAACTTACTGAGGGTGCACTCGATCCCCTCGTCCAGGTCATTGATAAAGATGTTAAAGAGAACCAGTCCCAGCACTGAGCCCTGGGGAACACCACTTGTGACCAGACAACACCCCTTGTGACCAGACTAATCACCTTTGTATATTCCTTTATCAGTATTATTGTTGTTTTGCTCTTCCTTTGCTATTCTGTTACACTGTCTTTATCCCAAGCCACAGGTTTTGCCTTTTCCTTCGAATTCTCCTTCCTGACAGGAGGGTGAGGACCGAGAGAGTAGCCGTGGGGTGCGTTGTTGCCGGCTGGGGCTACGCCACAGTACTTTCCATAGAGGCTTTTAAAAAAAGAAAAACAGAACTGTTTGAAATAACAGTTCTGCCCAGACAAAGGTATTTTTTATACCATGTGTAGCTGATGAGCCAGCAAGCTTCAAGACACTACACATTCAGAATAAAGTGTCTCAAAAAAAGCTTTTCAAGCACTGTATATAGAAGCGTATAACTTCTGGGTCACTCATCTTCCACCAAATGAAGGACATACTAGCCACAATGTACAAGACCCCTACCTGTCATTTGGGGTTTTTTTTCTCCTCTGCCTCCGTTAAATACAGTTTTCGTTTGTCTGAACACTCTCAAAGTGATCTTGTTTTACTGTTTGTGAAGGGTGACAGGAGATTAAGGGAGCAAAATTTCAAGCATTTGATTTTGAACTGTTTCAGTATCAAGGATAATGTATTAATTACCTGAAGTCATTTTAGCTCTTATTTTACTCTCTAAGACAAGAAAATAACTGTCAACTCTTTTTTAGATGCATGTAGCAATAATACAAGATCCTGTGACTGTGAGAAATCTCTATTATGCCGTATATATGGACAGCAAATATTCCTGATACAGGAAGCGTCAGCTGACAAAATCTCTAGCAGTGTTGAATTGCACATCCAGCAGTGACGGATCATATCAAAAGTGTAGTGGAAACAGGAAGTTTGCAATAAATTCCCATTTCTAAGATGTCCCCTACAGTTCTGTCCCCAAGGGACCATTGTAATAGTCCTGAACTACTAACAGATTAAGATTCAATGGGTAAATATCAAACTGTCCTGAAATCCTCCGAGATAAGCAGAGGTCACCAACACCACTCTTGGATACCTGCATCTTCAAAAGAGGATTTGTCTAGTCATTTTATCAGGGGTCAAGGAAAGTGGAAGCTTCTTCTGGGGGAAGAAAGGAAAAGAAAGCCCTGACTGGTTTTGCAAGATTTTTTCATTTCCTATTTTATGAATAAATACAGACATCTATCTATATATGCACATGTACACACACACTCTCACATATATGTATATTCATATTTTATTAATTCTACAGGGGATTATTTCAGATTTGTGGAAAAAAATCATTCAAACATTGTTGAAACTGACCCTTCACCCATCCACTGTACATTACAGTGCTATTTTCTAATAAGTAAAATAAAATTAAAAAAAATGCACTATAGATTTTTGAAGCATCCTTCAAAAGCATTTTGATCAACAGCAAGTCATTATCTCTTAAGGTACAGACAGACATGATCTGAAACAAATTCTTCCAGCTATATTTGTTGGTAGAAAGTTTGAATCAGGAAACAGATTCTTAGTTGATGTAAACTAAAGGAAAAAAACCCACCACACGATCAAACAACTCTCCCTAAAACCCACCCCCCAACAACTCTTTCAAACAGTGCAGTTACACCAAGTCCACTAGATGAAGAAAAGGCTCTTTAAATTTTGCATTTGCAAAATATTGTGAACCAAACCAGAAAAAGTCGGGAAGTTTCCATATTTTTTCACATATGCAAAGAAGACAAAATGGAAACTAATCTCCAAGTAAAAGTTCTTGCAAGATCGTAAATGAAACACCTTCCCCTTTTAAATCTACTGCCAATTATAACCATTACAAGAAAAACAAATGTTATAGTTAAGTTCAACAGCTAACTTAGCTATGTAATTATATAGGCCGTGTTGAGTGATATGGCCAAGTTCCCAAACTAAAAAGAAGTGGTTAAATCTCAAATTATCTTGTAAGGACCTTGCCTTTCACAACTAATTAAATAAATCTGGATAATTTCATCTCTATTAATCAGAGAAAATAAATAGTAGACTTTATTGCACCCTAATTAAGTTTACTTCACCGTTTGACTTCTACTTCAACTCCCTCAAAGTGTCTTTTCAGATAGACTCTATATATAATAGGTAATATTTCAGGTCAGCATGTGGGAGTACAGCTTTCATTAGCAATAATTGAACTTGTTTGCATAACTCTGTATAAACAATTCTGAGGACGCATGCTCTATAAAAGCTGCACCATTTTCAGAAGGAGCCCTCTTAGTGAAGGAAAAGCTTCCCCAGTGAGCTGGCAGCCAGATCACTGCAATTATTTCCACGTATTCCCCTCCTTTCTTTACTTCCAAAGTCTCTATTAGATTAATCAATTTTGGGTTACTTCCAGATGTCTGAATTCCAGAAGGCTCTACTTAATCTAATTAGCAAAACAACTACCAGTGGTGATTCTTAGTGATCTCACCATCATGACCACTTAGTTGACTGATAAAGTCATAACATGAGCAAGAAGGCAGGTACCTTTCAGGATGGCTGGAGAAAAAAACTCAAAAGAGCAGAAACTAATTTTTCATCAATTACTTCTACACAGACAAGGGAACTCACGTGTATTAGCTTTAATCCTTTAAAATGATATCCGAGTAAATCTCAATTTGAGCCACCTATAAATTTTGTAAAGTATTCAGAGGAATATAAGTTACACCGATCGCTAGTGATGTGGCAACTGCACATGCACATGCTTTTATGCTGTAAGACATGTGAAATCATTTGAACTGCTTAATTTTTAAAGAGAATGTACTTCGCCACCCCACACCAAGATGCATTTTAAATAATGGATAAATAATATTGTGACCCTTGGATATTAAATCCCTGAAGGATGAGGAAAAGAGGAGTGTTGGTTTCAGGGTAGATATCATAAACAATCTACTGATCTGAGCAGATGTTTAGGAATGCCAAGAATCAGAATCAATGTTTGGGATGTCCAAACCATCATCGCACAGGAGAATGTCTTCACTGTCAGGCTAATCTGAAAGAAGGATATTGGACACCCTCCACCCAACTAGTTAGAGATGCACGATGATGAAGAAGAAAACCCCTCCAACCACATCACCAGAAAGACCATGATTCTTAATATTCACTGGTAAGGCATTCCTATTAAGGAAAAAATGGGCTCTGGTCCTAAAAATCTTAAAGGCTTTTATCAAACAGTCATTGTATAAAAGTATTCTAGCTTTTGAATAGGCATTTAGTTCTTTCATGAATATTACATTTATTTAGTATGTTGCAATCCCAGAGAAAGTTGGTACAGATCTTTGGAATTGCTCTAATGCTTTTCATACTCAATTTCTGTGGTCTCTGTGGTGTGTAGTTGAATTAAAATTTGAATACACAGGTTTTGGTTCTTTTGTGGCTTTCAAAATTTTTGGTCCAAGAGACTAGTAAAACTCTGCTCTAACACTTCTAGTATCTGAGAAATTTTACTTATGTCCCTTGTCAGTTAAATCTCACTTGAAATCTCATTTTACTGCATCTAAGTGGCAGTACAAGCAATTATTCTCTTTCTGTAAATAGCTAGCAAAATTAATTTTAGTAGTAAAGAAGCTATGGCTCGAGTTAGCAACCCAGGTTCTAGGAAGAAAGCTGGTGTAATGTTACCAGAAGCCTGGGTAATCTCACTAAATTACTACTGTTATTTGCTATACAGACAAGCTCAACCAGCTAGTAATAGCCCCAAAACCACAGTAAAGCCAAATTTTAGCTCAGCAGTAGGAGACAATGGCACTACCCATTGTCTAGGCAACAGATGAAGAGAGACCTCTCCACACCAATCCCTGTTCACTTCAGTATGGTCATGATTACACTCTTTAAAGTTGTTGTTATTATTCTCTTCCCAGGAAGTATAAGCCATATTTAATCTCAAGTATAAAGCAAACTCTGATTTTGTATTCCATACTTAGAACTACCTCTTTTAACACCAAAGGTGTCACACTGATTTAATAATCCAGCAAACAGGTAAGTTTTCTGAACTTGTACATTTCTGCTGCAGTATATAATCGAAGTATTGCACAAGGTAGATAATATTTATGTACAGAAAATGCAGATGTTACATTTTCAGAAAGAAGCTATCAATCAATATTGCCTTAGTTACATGATTCAAACAGATTGATAATCTCTACCATTTCTTAGAGCTAATTGTGCTTCATGACCTTTTGAGTTCTCAGAACGTCACGAAACTTTTAACCCTCCTCGGTTTTCTCATCTATGTCTGCAAATGAGTCAGGTTACAGAATCACAGAATCACAGAATAGTCAGGGTTGGAAGGGACCTCTGGAGATCATCTAGTCCAACCCCCCCGCCAGAGCAGGGTCACCTACAACAGGTTGCACAGGACAGCGTCCAGGCGGGTTTTGAATGTCTCCAGAGTGGGAGACTCCACAACCTCTCTGGGCAGCCTGTTCCAGTGCTCCACCACCCTCAAAGTAAAGAAGTTCCTCCTCATGTTAAGATGGAACTTCCTATGTTCAAGTTTGTGCCCATTACCCCTCGTCCTATCAATGGGCACCACTGAAAAAAGACTGCTCCCATCCCCCTAGCATCCTCCCTTCAGGTATTTGAAAGCATTAACAAGATCCCCCCAAAGAATTAGTGATTAACAGCTGCTAATTATAAGGACTATAAAAATGCAAACTAATCTGCTGAATGGTTAAAACAGAGCAGGTTCTTACAGCGTGAACATCTCTACAGGACCCTTCCCTGAGGCATCCTCATAATCCTTTAGGAAACATAGATGGGTTGAAGATGTTGTTTATGAGAAAGCACTCTGTTAGGAAGATAACAGCCTAGAAGGTACCCTTTACTGTTTCTACTGGGTTTTGTTTGTTTTCTTGCAAATATCTTATAGCTCTATTTAAAAAAAAAAAAAAAAGTATCTTAGAAGTAGTTAGAGGTTTTTGCCTCCACTTTGACTGAAAAGATCTTTCACATCTTACACCTCTAATGGACAAATACCTCAATTGGAAAGTAAACAAACTACTGTTTAGTCCTTGTTGTTTTCTTTCCACTATTGTTGTCAGCTTACAAAAAAATTTGCCTTCTAGGTCTATGCCTGGTGATATATGCACAGTCAAAAGGCATTATTCCATTTTATGTTTTACATTACACTACAAGCCAACCTCTAACAATATAAGCACTCAATTTTCCTTGTAAGTGCTTCTGTGCAAATATTCTTATTATTATCACCATTATTTTTAACTGTGACTAAGCAGAATAATACACAGAACATAGATAAAGTCTACATAGGTCATTAGTAATCCTATAATTCTCAATACAACCTATAGAAGCCCAACTTTGGTATTCATCGTCACTATATAATGTGAGCACAAATACTTTCTCCTTAACTGTTTTAAATTGCTGAGCTCCTAAGCCTGTAAGTGAATATACTAGTTGGATCAGAGGAGGCAGCCTGTGCAAGCTCAAACAAGGCTGTGAACATCTGTTCACATTTGGTTTACAAGGTCTAATACTGTTTTACATGAGAAGATCCAGTTGCCCTACCTCCTGATGGATATCACAAGCTCACTAACAGCAATGGAGTTACAACACTGTAAATAAATGTACAACTCAATTTTAAGCATTCTTGTAAAAAGCTTACCTTCCATTAAATCTTCAACAATAAATTGAACATAATACTTGCTACAAATATATTAAAAATTATTTCTGACAATTTGTGCATCCCTTTTGGCTTACAAACTGCCTGAAACTGTCTCGATAATAATTTATTTTCTACTGTTGAAAACCATCTTGTGAACAAGCTTTCAGTGACTGATCACGAACATCTCAGAACTTCCAAGCCCCTAGGATATCTCTTCTACACCGTTATGTGGCTGGGGAGGAATTAAAAAAAATCAACACAAATGCATATGTATTTCATTCCAAGAAGTCAGTGTTTCATTTGACTTCGTATTTTCATCATATGGAACAGGTGTTAGCAGCTGTTCTGATGCTATATCTGTATTTTCCATTACAATCATTACACATTTGCAGCACTTAGTTCTTTCAGAGGAATAAAACTATGGTGCCTCATATTTACAAATAGAAAACAAAATGCCTACCCTAAGACCATATAAAAGTGTTATTGAATAACCACAGATATTCCTCGTGGCACATTAACATTTCAGAAGTCTGGTTTTTTTCTTTTTTTTCAATAAATATCTTTCTTTGAGAATGGTGACATAATCTGACGTCTGCAAATGGGCCATGTCAAGATGATCCCCAGAAAGCACCTTAGAAAAGCCAAACTTTTCTCAGTAGCTTAAATCCCCTACACCAGGAATCCCTTTTTTTTCTTTTTTTTCAAACTTTCAAGAAAACACAGCTTTAAAAAGTTTTAAATTCAGTGCTTTTGAGTTTGGAAGGGTGGACTGATTAACAAACAGCATGAACAAAACACTGCAGGTGGATTGGTAAAAGCTGTAATGGGTTTATGTGGCAGAAGAAAAGCTGTGTTTGTTCTGAACTGCTCTGGCCTTTGCAATATTTTCTGCTACAGTCATCCTGTAAGTAGAAACTAAGCATTGGCAAAGCTTGTTAGAACATGACCTCAGCTACAGACAGAAACTAAGACAAATGCACATTATCATCAGAATAATAAAGGATAGTGAAAGATAGTTTTTAAACATGGTTAGATAAATTACTTTTTTCCTTTCCAACTTTCTTATTTACCCTAGAGGTTTAGGTCTGTACAGAGCAACAGTCCAAGTATTAAAATAAATCACATTTTCTATTAGATAAAAAAGCTCACATAAAGCTTTTACTCAAATTAAGCTACCAGAACTGAGGTTTGGATGTGACCCAATTTTTCATTTTACCTGTTTGATTGTTATTTAGAAGTCTCTGGCTTTTCGTTCAGCTAAAAGAAACTGGTAAGTTGATTGTTGGTTTTGTCTTCAGGTTTTTTGTCCAAATTTGCAATTAAATGTTGGTTTTTAAAGTGCTTTTGGAGTTAGATTTCACTTTCAACTTGGACTTTAAACTGCATCTCAACTCAAATATTGAATTTGCCCATTAAAATGAAATGAGATTTTTTGAAGATCCCTTAGTTATATTTAAAGAAAACTTGACTATGGTATCTCCAAGGGCCCAGCTTTCAAAATTACTTGTCTGACCAACAAAACCATTGGCTTCATTGATATTCTGAATGTCACTCAGGAGGCTTATTGTACCAGGCCCTAATTAACTTCACCATTTCTCTTCTTTGATAAATAACTGGTTTCTATCAACTTACAGGTTTGAGGAATCATCTGGCAGGATGCTGGCTAGCATTACACAAGCTCTTTTTTTAAAAAAAAAAAACTAAAAATAGTCTTAGAAGCAAAAAAAGTTAAGTGTGTGCTTAACTTCATTCCTTTCATTTTAATTGTAGTTTAATTCCCAAATGCTAACAAGATTGCTGACTGAGGTTGTTACTGTAATCAGCAGCACAGGAGTGACTCAGGATCCTGGAGCTCACAAAACCATCAGAGATCCACAGATCACGTTGCTGTAATGTCACCTCTAAGCCATGCTGCAAGACAGGGATAGAAAAGAATGCCTAAAACTTCATTTTGTTGAAACTGATGATCTTGTTAAAGCAGGAAATATAAAGATCTTTTGTGATATTATTTAAATGCTAACACATTTTTACAGCAGCGTGTATGAAGTAACAGGCTCTCCCTGCGGTGCAAATAAAACCCTACAGCTCCACACCAAGGAGTTTAACACCAGTAGGAGAGATACCATTTGAAAAGAATGTCTGTTTTCCAGCTTTTAAGATTCTTACATCTTAACGTGCTTGGAATTGTTCAATTATCTTTCCACAGTTTATTCTATTGTTGTTGCTGTTGCTGTTTACAGGGTTTGATTTTGGTTGCATACATTTTCCCCTCCCCTGCAATACAAAATGACAGGAAACCACATCTGTCTGGATATAGTTGCTGTTAAATTCCAGATGGAGTATTGACTAATTACTCTACTGAATGCATAAAATGATGTATTTTCAATGTCATCTCTACTGTCATTTTTAAGATTTAAATCATACACAGAACTCTTCCTGATCTATAGATAAATATGAAAAAAGCACATATAAATACCTTATCTATACAGAGAGATGAAGAGATAAAATTACTTGCTCAAGACCACACACTGAGAACACAAACCTGTTTTTTTAATTCCCATTATTTTTAGAAAATCCACACAAACTCTTTAAAAAAATGTTGATTTTCTTGACTTGTATGACCTCATTCTTCTACCTACTATCACATAAACATACTGTGCTAAAAAGTAAGGAAAGAGAGCTTAGTAGATTGATTCATTTCCTCATATCTCTTTGAGTGAAAGAGTTACTGTACTTACTCTTAATGGAGTCTAGAGATAATTCAACATAATCTCAAAATTGCTTAGCCTATTCTGAAATGGATTATTCCTCCAACAATATTCATTTGGACAACAGATATTTATCCCTCAGAAGGAATCATCATTAAACATCAGCAGTGCCAAATGTATGTACGTATTAACATTAACAGAGCTGAGATATGAGGCTGTCTATATCAGCATCAAGGCCAAATTCTAGAGCTTTCATCACATATAATGCATAGTGAGGAAAGTACAGGCATGCTCAAGTCCTGTTTGTAGGACTACTCACAAACTGATGACCTCATTAATACATGGGGGACAATAGTTCCTACAGATTCAGCAAACAGCCCTGCTCCCTAATTGTCATATATATCTTAAATATGCTCTCTGCCCAGCAACAGAAATTATCCATAAACACTATCTAACACAAAAATTTGCCTAGCAAACTGTCATAGTATCATAGAATGGTTTAGGTTGGAAGCAACCTTAAAGATCATCTAGTTCTAACCCCCTGCCATGGGCAGGGGCACCTTCCACTAGACTAGATTGCTCAAAGCCCCATCCAGCCTGGCCTTGAACACCTTCAGGGATGAGACCTCACCACAGCTAGGCTGACTGTAGCTTTGCTGTGTATATGTCAGACTACAATTTTTTTCAGTCAGCAACTAGTGTGTGCAGGATCAAAGAATCCAACTTGAGTTGGAAGGCATACTCTGAAGGTCACCCAGTTTTACCTTCCTGCTCAATGCAGGGCAAGCTTCTGAGTTTGAGCAGGCCTCTCAGATCCTGGTCCAGAGAAGTTCTGAGTATTACCAAGGACAGAGATTATTCATGCTCCCTGCACAAACAGTGCCAGTGCTTAGATGCTTTTGTTGTGAAGAATTTTTCCCTTGTTTTCCAGCAGTATTTCCTCGGTTGCAATCTATGACCACTGCCTTTTGTCTTTTTACTGTTCACAGTCTGGTGACATCTCCCCTGTAGCCCCCATTAAGCAGTTGACAGTAACAATATTGACACCCTTTTTGCCTTCTTTGCAGGCTAAGCAAAGCCAGTTCCCTCAGCCTCTCTTTATGGGAAGTACACCCCAAACCTCCTGCTAATTTAGCAATCCTTCCCCAGACTGTCACCACCTCTCTTGTGCCATGGGGCCCAAGACAGAACACATTCCTTCAGATGAAGCCTCACAGTTGTTGAGTGAAGGGAATAGTCACTTACCTTGATCTGCTGCCTTCGCTTTTGCTAAGGCAAGTTAGTATGCTATTGGCCTTCATCACCTCACGGGCTCTCTGAAATTTGACATCCACCAGGACCTCAGGGACCATCTTCTGTGGAGCTGTTGCCTACCTGAGCAATATCAATGCAAAACAACTTGAAATCTGTAGTGATATCAATATAAGAATAATGAAAATACCAACTCAGGACCACACTGCAAATCAGGTTCCCCATTCATTCAGTCAAATCCTACATTAGCTCTACTGACCTGTGCTACATTTCATTCTTTCACCACAAATAAGAAGTAGCTACTGTTTTACTGCTAAATCTGCTGTATGTAAGGAGAAGGAAAAAAAACAGGTTCCTGGTGAATATTCATCATCACTTTTGCTTTAAACACCATATTTTGTGTTCAAAGGTTGTAATAGTTTTCTAATAAAGTAATAAACTTCTGATATTTAGTCCCTTACCTACTGTGAAGGAAAAAGTTGCATGATACTAATTATGATTTATAGCATGGCTGTATGCAGAATAGAAGTTTCCATAGAAAGCTGTTTTACTGAAATTAGTAGTAGACTCTTTTTGCTCTGAGAAGTTTTGCTACTGCTGGCACTTTGATGATCTTTTGTCTTGGGTATAGCCAAAGCTTTGCCTCTTCAGAGAGCCCTGGTCATGGATTTTGCTGCTGATCATCACCCTTGGCTCCTTCAAACTGCAGTATTAAAAATTTTGCATAGAATACACAAAAAGGCCCTGAACCTGTGGGCTGGAGAGTACAGCAAGCCTTAACTGTAGGTGAATTCTAAAAGAGAAAATTTTAGGGGGCTTTGTTTTTCACTTCATAAGATATCCTAGCTCCTTGATACAACTACATGAGGAAAAAGAAAACCCCGAATCTTGAGAAGACCCTACTTGTTCTGAAAAGGGCAAAGACAACACAAAGTCCTGGTTCTGCCTTGGTATAGAGGGAGCCAGGAAAAATTCCTGTCCTTAAATTTTGCTTCATGCAGCTACACAAAACATACCCAGACTGTGCATTCGTAGGAGGCAGGTGGTCTCTTGACCACATGGCATAATTTCTGCTTCCTAATTTTAGGCATTATGACATTATTCATCTTTAATTCAGCTTTGCTACCAGTTTCCCAGTGGATGATCCACATAATGGTCCTTGTGTCAATTTCTCAGATATTTTCACCAGTACAGGGAGGCCACAAGACTGCAAGTTAATCTCCTTTTTTACAGAAAAATGTAGGATATGTTCTTTTGTTATTGATCAGCTCTGTAAAAGGATGGAACTCTTTGTTACAAAATCTTTAAAATTAGAAGCGTAGTCTTTGTAATGGTACTATATAACCCCTCCCCTTTATCATGTCTAGATTCTGGTTACTCTACTGAATTCTATGCAAGGTGTACAAGCCTATTGTCTGTCACATGCAGAATTCAAAATCATGCATTTTATTCCTTTTACTTGAATTATTTGGCTTCCTGTTTTACTTTTCCATACAAAAGACTCAGCTCCAGCTCTTCTCTTTTTTTTCTTTTTTTTTTTTCTTTTTTTTTTTCTTTTGAAGGTAGGTCTTTCTTAATCCTAACAGAGAGGCTTTCATCTTTGCAGCAAATAAACAAGAAAAAGATAGATTTCTTTTTAAACCTACAGACTATAAGGGTTTGTTCAGCTTGTAACTTTTTTTAGTGCTCTAATCCTTTATGCTGCTTTTAATGTAATGTGAATTTACAGTTAGAGTTGGCAGGGAATTTTTTTTCCTTTAAAGTATGATGCTGGAAGGATGCATGTATCAAGGAACAGGTAATAGAATGTGGGGGGAGGAAGAGGTAGCGGCTTATTATTTCAAAACTGGTATATCTGGCAAATGACTTATTTAGAAATGAAGTTCAAATAAGTTTGTAGTAGTTATTAGGGTCACTAAAGCCCAAAGCAGATTAGTCAGTCAGGTGCAAACTCAGCTCCATATTCAAGCTCCCTAACTCACCGACATTACTAGCCTTGCCTGGGGTGGAAGAAAGGATCACACAGCTGTGCCTGTAATTCTGAATATATATAAGATAGCTATTGCAAGCTAGAGAAATTTGAGTCGCTTTAGCAACAATGTAAAATTTGAACCCCACCCCCCTTCCACCTCCATTTCATTCTTTTTAGAGCTGGGATTACTGGTTGTTCTTTCATTATGCATTCTACTGTACAGGCCTGGATATGATTTTTAACATACCATCTGCTTTTGATTTGCTTATTTTAAAAAAGCATTGCACAACAGAAAGAAAGCAGAGAAATGGTCATTTTGATGCAATTACTGAATGAACCCGATGTGTGAGAACTCCATGCAGCTACATCATGACTTTGGATTTATTTCTGTAGGGAAAAAGAGTACCATTTTTCACCTGGAGTTGCACACTGATCTGACCCTGAATAAAAGTGCATTCCTTCCAATTTATTTATTTAGTAATTATATTGCTCAGGCAGCTGGAGGTCAATATTGCTTTGTGCAAGTTCTCAGGTTACATAGCCCATTCACTACAGCTCTTAGCCCCTCTGGCAGAAATCCCTGAAGTATTCAGAGGCGTGATGGCTTTAAGCAGGCTGAGGGCAAAAATTTCGTTTCTTACTGGAAAATTAATTTTGTTGTGCATCAAAGGTGCAGTAAAACCAAACATTGCAATTACAAAGGGTAAATGATAATGCAGGAGGCTTTGAAGTTTACATTGCATTCATCAAGATCATTGTCATGTTTTTAGTTTGTTTTAAATAAAATGCATCTTTAGATCTCATTTGGGCAGATTTTTCTCCTTCTTAAAAATATGAGCAAATAATTCCATGTGGCCTGGGTACACAGTGCTGGATTTCCACACAGCTTAAACAGTAAAAATCCTAGGTGTCATAGTTCTTCTAGGCCCCAGATGAATTAAGAGGCAAGAGGAGCTAAAAGCTGGTGCTAAGAGATGCTCAAATCCCTACAGGAGCTGCTGAGAAGTTTGCCATTGTTTCTGCCATGTTTCAGAATGGAACCTCCTACTCTGAAAGGACCAGGACCTTCAAAACTCAAGGGGAGCAGTGGAAAGGCAACTTCTACCATAGTAAAGATACTGTGAGAGCCCAGATTAACCAAGTCATCCTCTGTGCAAAGAAGTGGAAAAAAGAATGTGTCTCTAAAGGAAATATTTCCATTAGGACCTGTACATTGTCATATCTTGTAACTCAGGAGTTTGGAACCAGGTAAGGCCAGGTCAGGCTAGGCCTAGGTGTTAGCCCATGCATGTAATTGTATGTAACTCACCGTCAAGCATGGCTTGCAAGAATAAAGGCAGCAACAACCCCCAAATCCTATGATCCTGTTAGGATCTTCTTGTACTCAAGAAGATACAGGTCATTCATTTACTTCTAGAGGTTTTTATATCAAGACCCTTGGTATTACCGTAATGTGGTAATAGTGAAGTGCAGGCAAATGGAGGAACTTCTCTAGCATTTTTTGTAGAGCAAAGGTGTTGGTGCCCAGCACACTGGAATGACTTGAGCAATTTCACTTAGACTAGTGGCCTTTTGTTACAGGAAGAATATAATAATATATTCTGAAATTAGACAGGCAATCCATAAAGTACATTGATTCACATATTTATTCCTTTCCCAAGTAGCATATCTCACAAGTACACAATACAGTTTACTGTGTCAAGCAATCAGTTCCATTAAAATAGGTCATGACATTCAAAGTCCAATTTTCTAATGATTAGAGAAGAGAAGAAAATGGAAGACACTTCATTTTTTCCAGCAGAATATGGCATAAATTAGGCCAGGTAACACATTATCATTTGGAGTGGCAGCTGGACCCCACAATTTCAAGAGAAACTGTTGTTTGTATGTCAAAAGTTCCTTCAAAACCCTGCTCTTGCAATATTGATTTCAAATTACAAAATATAATAAGGTACACTGCAGTATTCTTACCTGAAATTCAACCACCTATCTTTTTGAAAAATTACCAATAAAAACAATGCTTGATAGACAATTTCTTCCAAAGTTTAGAAACCTAAAATGCAGATCTAAGGTTATAGTTAAACACAAACTAAGAAGACTTTCAAGTATAAAAAGCAATTTGTTACAAGGTTAAAGCTCTCTTCTGCCATATCAATTTGTGGGTAATATTCCTAATAGGAATATCTTTCTCAGCTTGCATTTACAAAGCAAGATTTTGCTTGTTTGGTTTCCCATAAATTATTTTCTTTGCATAACATCTTTTAGAAATAACACCACTCTTCCGCCTAAGAAGAATTCTACTCAGAAGAAATGAAGCAGAACTGTAAAAAAGCAAGTCAACATAGTTTAGAATGTCATTTGGGGATTCTTGAGACATACAATACATCAAAGCCCATACTTCGGTTCTGAAATTAAATATGCTCCACAAAATCTGAACTAATTTTTTCGGTGGCATCCAAAAACCAGAAAAAAAATATTGCTCATCTTCAATTACCTTTTCACTAATGTAAAGTATTTCACATTTACCACAGACTGAAAAGGGAGTGGATTACAAGCATTTTCAAAGACTGTCACAAACTGTTTGTGCTGCTTTTCTAATGAACAAATGAAAACCCTTCAAAGCAAAACAGGATATCTTACTTAATACTATAAACATTGACCAAAATGGCGTAGAACCCCATTTAGTTTAGCAAACATTTTTATATCATTGCTCTTGTAGAACTGTTCTTGCTGTGTTTGTTTGAAAAAAATAATTTATAGCCTTTCCAGAAGAAAAATCCTGCCTACTGGTATTATTCACATCCTGAAGCTTATTTTCATGCTGGGCCAAATACTGCTTTACCTTGTTTAGATCAACAGCTCAAGTCACACAAGAGAAGCTGTTTGATAAGCGAAACAACTGAGCAGAAAATCATAGTAATATTCAAAAGGGCCAGTCCTCAAGACTTAGAATTTATATCAAGAAAACAGATAAATAAACACAAGCAAAATTAACAATAAAACTTTGCAAACGGGAGCTAAAACTCCTTCTTTCCCAAGGACAGTATTCTTTCCTTTACCATCACGTACCTGTGAAGGGAGTACTGGAGCTAATTTCAAGGTAACAACAGGCGTACCAAGGAGTGCACTATTTAGAAGTCTTGGAGAGTAGCTCTGACAGAGTTTATCTGTAGTTACAGCTGATAATTTAAATGTAACAGTGTAGGTTTACCTACGAAGAGTCTACTGTTTGCTCAAAATAAACTTTCAGACTAGATAACAAGTAATGATCATTAACTGAAAGAATGTAGTAATATATTAATGACTACCCTTTTGCAGTATAATATTAATATAATTCCTGTTTAAATTAATTCTTTTCATTCCTTTCCAGGTATCAGATGTTTTGCAGATAAAGACTGATTTTTCAAAAACTTACTGGGCTTATTAAGTTCTGTTACGAACAGGGCTTAAAAAGAAGCAAGTACCTGGGTGCTCATAAGATCAGGATCCTCTTTCTGAATTCCAGGGCTTCCCCTGTGAAGGTGCAGGCATTGTTTTTCCCCAAAAATCCCTGTCTTCGATGATATCCTGTATTAGCAAACCAATTATCAACTGTATCTTTTGTATATTTATGTTCTTATAGTATTTTTTCAGTGTATAAGCAACTTTAATACTTGTCGTCTCCTCCTCTGATATTTGATCTCAGTATATTGTATTTCAGGCCCTCATTTCACTGAGGCTTTGACCTCTGTACAGCCATGATGACAAAAGGTAGCTCCTGTCTGAGCCTTGTCAACACTGCAGCTTTTACAGGCATGTGTCCTGACTCAGCAGAAAGTACCGGTTTCTCCAAAAACATTATCACCTCCATTTTCTTTCCTGTTTTCTCTGTATACTAACATTTATTTTTCCTTGAAAGAGCAGGAAAATAGCTTTTCAGTTTTAGAACAATGAATAAACAGTGCCATCTTCTGTCTATGTCACTGCAGGAAAACAGGGCAGTATAGACTCAAATTACAAGACTCAGCTATACGATTCAGGTTGCAAAGTTTGATGTGAAATCACTGTGAGTTTTTGCACACACAGTATAACGCACTGTATCCTTCGAGTCCTTAATGATACTGAAAGCTTTTTCAAGCAATCATATATTTATGGCACTGTTTTAGAATTAATCGCGGGAAAGATGTACTCATCTCTTTTTTTCTCAGAAAAGTAAGCATAGGATCATTGTCAACTATTATTAATTATTTATCAATGTCCTTCGAAAACTTACATATGTCTAATGCTTTGAAGTTCACATTCATATTTTGCTGCGTAGAAACACTTGGCAGTTTAGTCACCATTTAGCCTTCTTAACTACATTTATAGTCTTAACTTGTGTGCCATGGACACAGAGGCTAGAACATCCAAGATATTTCTGAGTTTGAGTCCTTGCTTTTATAAACTACACCTTATATGTTCTTGGAGCTAGAAAGCTGCAAACATGCAATATGGCAATAGAGAAAGCATGGTGTTCTGCTAATTTCAGGCATTGAAGTATTGTGTGAATACATTAATTTATTTTCCTATCAAGCAGAAAGTAGAAAAAAACACATTTACAATGGGAAAATAATCAGATAACCACCACTGAGCTAATGAAATCTTACAGCAATCTGCATTAAAACCACCAGTAGTTTTGTGAAGATTCCATCAACTACAGAGCACTATATATTTATGAAATACTTTTCTAACAGGCTAATGGAAGTGGTGCCTGCTGCTATCAGTAGACCATACTTTAATTCTCATGGCCACCAGCCATTTTAGCAGTGGCAGTTTCCTGCAGATTTCTGCGTTTTAGTTTGCTTGAGCAGGAACTGGTTATTCTAAGGAATTCCCTGGAGCGGTTGTGAACTGAAGTGAAGAAATTAAACATCTCTAAACACCATGAGTTCACCATATACTGGGGCTCACACTCCACTGTCTCAAAAGGTATAATCACTGAGGACAAGAGTTGTTGAAGAAATAAAACAGCCATGGAAGTAGGGACCTATTTCCAGCATTAACAAAAGAGACAAATCAACATATCAATTAAAATTGTGAAGCACTTATTCCTTCTCAATTCTGCCAAAGATGGCCTAAGTGATCCTGAGCAAAACTTCATTTACAACATCCATTAGACATCTGGAACAAGATATAGGTGTTAAATGTTCACATAGCTTTTAACATGGTGCAGTCCCAGAGTTTGTTGGTTTTTATCTTGAGAAGGGGATGGGGAAAACAAGGAGAGAAGACTGGGCATGACTACATTTAATAATTTCAAATGCAAAGATTTAAAAGAAATGACACCCAAAACATATGTTAAAAGAATATTGTAGAGGGTAATAAATCAAGTATGCACAGGTTATGAAATGACAAAATTAAGGCTGTTACTGCAATATTCAACAACAATATGATATATATTATAATAGAGCTTAATTTCAGGATTACATACTATTTACTGCTTCTTAGTACAGATACTTCTAGAAATGCAGCCTTTGTAATGGTTACGGGTAATGGTCTACTCCCTCCTTCCAGGCCCTTATGAAGGTATTGACCAACTTTAAAACCAAATTTAAAAGAGGTGAAAATCTTTGTGGTTTTTAACATCTACAGTTCTCCTGAACACAGGTTGCAGTACAGTTATCTTAAAAGAACACATCCTTAAATTAGCCTTTTCAAGAGGCATTAGCCATCTGGTCCATTTATATATGTGCACTTCTAACTCAACCATAACGCAATTGCCCTTGTCCAGCCAAACAGGAAGAAAACTTGGAAGGAAGCAGGTGGTATTGTGCTGAAGTTTAGGGATTGTGCCAGTCAAAAAGAGGGAAGGTAGAGAAGGGACACAGCAGACAGGGGCTGTAAGTCTGTAAAGAATTGGACTGCCTTAGCTCTGTTTTTGATGGAAACCTCCACAGCATCAAGATTGGTCAGTATATGGCTGTTAGTTAAGATTTATGGACCTGGGCTTCCAAATAAGCTCTGACAGGGCACAGTCTCCAGGCACAAACTCTCTGCGCTGCTCTCTGCTCTGTCAAATCTGGTCCCATTCACCCAGCCAGTGTCATTTGTTCTTCTTTCCAACCCTTTTTTTCCTAATTCTAACTGTGTTCTTGCTCATCCAGTCCCACAGACCTATCCAGGATCCATTCTTGGATCTGCACAGCTGTTTCAATCTCCCAAAACCCTCGATTGACCTAGTTTCCCTCTGTCTCCTCCCACAAATTCTCCCCTGCTCCCTGTCTCTTCATCCACCTTCACTGCTAGTTCTATCCCCCCATCCCTCTGCTCCCACCATGTGCTCTCTCCTTTCTCTCTTAGGTGTTATTATTTCTGCACAGGAACAAAACTATTACTTGTCAGAGAGCGGATGGCCCAGAGCACAGTAAAAAGGAGTTACTGTGCTGGTCACCAGTCCTATTTTATACCCAAATGCCTGAGGGCAATAATTACTAGAGAAATTTAACTCATTTTCTAACTTTACCAGAAAAAACAATCTGAGGAATTAGCATGTAAGTAGCCCTGAGGTGTTCAGAAAGTATGAAAGTATGAACAAATGAAGCATACTCAGTTCTTCTGTGATTGTGACATGATTTGTAGGTTTGTTTGTATTATGTTGTACCTTCTAAAAAGCTGTAGTGTTGTTGTAGATGTGATGTCCAAAACTATTAGTGAGGGAATATTCATAGGATGAGCAGACAGTTTAGTTAAAAAAAACCCCACCTGTCTTTCCCTAGAAACCTCAGCCACTTTACATTTTTGGTAGTAAATATTAATTTAGGCATTCCATGCCAACAAAGACTAAAGCATTTTTTTAATTTCATGAATATGGATAGACCCATAGCTTCACATGAATAACTCCATGCATAAACCACGATTTAAAAATTAAGAGCTTTGAAATACCTGAATTATTTTCTTTGATCCCCATAGTTTGGAAAGGTAGGTGAGACAAGGATACATTATTTGACATTAAAAGTAAAACAAACCATGATTTGGGGTACTCCCAGTCTTAAAAGAATGAGTTATCATGCAATGCATTTTAAAAAATAAACAGTGCTGTTTTATTCTAAGCATCACTTTACTGTGTTTATTCCTAGAAGTATTTATTAATACTCGATAGTAGGTACATTAAAAAAAAAAAGCACAATATTATTTTTGTTGTTTTTTTGAGGAAAATATAAGTACCTAATCTTCTGCTGTATTTGGCTTCTTGTTAGAAAACAATCATGGTTTTCTGTAGACAAGATTTATATTTCATATCGTAAAGTGGACCAATCATAAGCGTCCTGTTAAGATAAATTAAAGATCTGATTCAATTAATATTTTTTTTTGTCTTTGATTGTCTCAGAAGCTTCTTGGTGTAACAACAAAGCGGTACTATATTCCTTTTAACTTCTTCATCCTAAACCAGCATGTAAAAAAGTAACAATGATTTGCATCTTCATTTCAGTGGGAAGAGCTCCTATATGAACTAATAATAGCCTTCATAACCCATAATAAGAATAACTCTCTTTAAATATTCAGCAGAGTCAACATTTCATTATTTCAGTATGCCAGCTGGTCATTATGGGATATTATAGGAAATGATGACACGACGTGCAGAATTATAAAATGATGGCTCCCTCTTGCAAGTGCAAGAAAACATATACTTTTTTTTGTCTTTGAAGTCTTGAATTACTTCATAAAGTATTTTTAATTTATTCTTTGTTCTCTTTTCGAAAAAATGACACTATCCAAGGAAAATTCTTTCTCTTGAAGCAACTGAACAAGAAATCTGACACTAGGCCAATCTCCCCTTTTATTTGAAGAATATTTTTCAAAAGGGAATAACATAAAGTGATATAAATAAGATGATGCTCTGCCATCTCTGTACAGATAGAATCCCTACCTAGAATTCTTTTCTATTACATACATATTAATGAAAGATAACAACACATTTCAAAAAGAACTTACACAACCCTTTGCCATTTGTACAACAAACATGTCTTTCTAATTGCTGCAAGCATATTAACGCATTAGCAGTAGCTCAAGCAGAATATATTCACTTTTCAAGGGTACCAAATGTGCACCACCATATGCATTAAGTGACATATACTTTGTACTTCAATACTTATTTACCAAAAAAATGTTCTTATTGTTGTTTGTTTAGGGAGAGATATTTATTTTATTAAATATGTATATAAAGATGATTGGCCTTTTCAATCAGAATTAATTTCTGTTAGAAAAAAAACATTTTTACTTGAAAAATCCATGTTGCACAGGGAAAATTTCAATATTTCTTCTGGAAAAGCAAAAAGTGAGCCAATATCTTGCTGTTTGAAGCTCCTAAGAATTTTAATTTTTGCTACACAATTGTCAAAATCTATTCAAGTGGATGTCAGGGACAGAGATCAGAAAGATGCCAGGTTAGATGAAGACAACATCTGGCAATCTAACTGTAAAACTTCTGACTGGTAGGCTCCTAATTGCACTCACTGATTCACTGATAGCCCCAAACTTATCAGAATCTCTTATTTGTTAACACAGGATAAAAGCAGACCTGTATTTTTCGAGATATTTCCAAAGGGAGAATTGCCATCATACTTAGCTGTATGATCATTGGAACTGCTTCATTGTGTCACTTTCTGCTAAGAAATACAACATATGAAGAGTGGCATGAAAGCTTTAGTGATCCCCAAGGAAGCCAGCTTCTCTTAATGTTTCTGGAAAACTGAAGCCTCAGGCTATGACTGAAGGTGGCACTTCGAGTTTCTTTGGCTCTGTGAATTTCATGTGGGTATAGCAATCTCTGTATATGCTATTGAATACAGTACCGAGATTTTGTTACACAGCCTGTTATTAGTTAAAGACTGCATATTTAACCTCAAAATTATCACTGGCATCAGACAGAATGAAGTGACCCCCAAGTATTTTTCTGCTCTACCATGCGAGACAATCGACTGAGCTAAGTAAGTAAAAATATGTAAGTAATGGTAAGTACGTAGACAGGAGATCAACAAACCAATCTGTTGGTTACAACTAATGAAAAACTGCAAGCCCAAACTGATGGTGGATGTTTCCTCAGTCATGGAGTTCTGACCTTCCAGGGCTGCCACATGAAGACCAGTAACAACATTTTATAGCTGAATACTTTCAGTCAGTTGACAGGAATATGCCAGAAGCAAAATGAGCAGAAAAACAGACTACCAAAGAGAAAGCCACAGATGTAGCAGTGAGCAGGGTGGATTTATCATGACTAATCAGACCATGGCAATAAACACGGAATATAAATCCATTCCCCACGACAGGCTATCTGCTGGGTGAGATGTTACAATCTGCCGAAGAAAGCACTCTGTAGCTGGAAAGAGGACAGAGAACCAAGAGACAAATTATGGGCAAAGGGGATGGATAACTGAAACAAACTGTGTATCAAGAACTTATATGCTAGAAGGGAAAACAGAGTACAATGCAAGTCTGAAGTACAATGCGTGACAGATCCTGAGTTACCAGTATGTGGCAAAAAGAAAGGAAGAAGAAAATGAACATATGTTATATTTTAATGATTCAGTTCTTAATAGAGTCTGATTCACTCTTATCTTTGACCAGTGTTAATATACATTATTTCATTGCCCTGAACTTCAATAAGCCTAAAATGCTTTCTAGCATTATTTGCCTTTTCCACAGAAAAGATGCTAGCTATGTTTCTGTATATATTCCAATATTTAATATTTGAAATACACACACTCTGCTTAACTTAACAAAGGATAACATTCCACTTTGCGTGTGTAATTTTGCCCATGGACATCTCGAAAGTCTTGAAAAATAACAGCTGTTCTTTCCTATTAAAAAATGTTATGCTGAAACTTTACAAACTTCAAGTTGCCTTCAGGGAAACAACCCAAACTTGTCATTTTTTAGGACCGGGTTTTTTCATTACAGGTATGTGTAGCTCTTAACATGACTGCCAGATTTTTCCACAGTGCTAATACATGCCCAATAGAAAAAAAAAAGCATTTATGGCTTGTCACTATGGTTTCTAGCTAGAAAAGTGAAGAATGCGAAAGATATTCCCCCTAAGCTGTCCATTCTGCATGAGACTGTACCAGAAACAATTATGAGAAAATTTCACCTTCAATACAATATACCAAAGGGTGCAAAAATATATAATACTAGATTTTAAAATAATTGAAGTAAACACCTGGACATTTGCTTTATTTGCTAAACAAAAATGTAGCTAGTGTCTTCTCACTGACCATAACTAATTGAAAAGCTGTAAGAAAAGGAAAGGAAATTTTAGGAAACAGAGGTCTTAGCTTTCAGTAAATTAAATTAAAGTATTAAAGTAATCCTGCCTAAAGACCCTATATCAGACAAGGGTTTTATTTGCTCGGTCAGTAAATTGTGTGTTAGACAACAGTTTAAAATGTAACTGGATGCCATAATGGTCCTATATAAGATAAAGAAAGATGTAGGTGTTTTCTTGATATTTGTCTTTCCAGACAAAGAAGCCTGACCTCAAGAGAACAAGACCAATGCTTTAAAAATACTCTTCAGCAACCAAAGACAAGATCTTAACAGCTGCGTGTTTGGAACAACGTGTATCCTTCCTAAAGGCACACATTTGGGAATTAAGTGTAATCATCATAGTTATGTTTAACACAGGATGAAAACGGTAAAGCATTGACATTACAGATATGTTGCTATTTTAGGGCAGCTAATGGCTGCTGTGACAAAACTACCTAACAGTAGAGCTGAACAGAAATAACTTACTAGACTTCACCTGAACTTATACTATTTTGCTGATTTTTGCCAGACAGCTCAGGTCTAAATGCAAATTCAAAACTGCAAATATTCCAATGTCTACTTTTGACAAAGGATAGTCTCACTAATGGCATAGCAGAAGAAAGAAAACTCTTATTGTTGCACTCTAGAAACCTACAGAATGGGAAAAGGGGATTTCTTTCTTACATACTTTATACAACTCTGCTACTAAGAATACTTTTTATAATGGTTAAAGTTTCTCTGTAGTTACTGTATTTGTTATTTCATCAAAGTATCCTTGCTTTAAATCTGAACAGCAGTGACTTCCTGGCTTCATGCTTCAGTCAGATGAAAGGGAACTTATCACGATTTTCTGATGGTTTAGTATCCACTGGCCTCATCCGTCACTACGGAGTTAAGATCGCCTGTTAGAAGCCTTCAGCTTCAGCCCAGGAAAAGCCAAGGAAGAAGCGGAGGGGTCATAATTCTAATGCTTACACAGGTTAGAGGAGTGATTCAACCTACAGCCTCCTCCCAGTCTCTCTTGCCTTTCAGTATTCCCAATATGTTCCTTTCCCCCATAGGCTAGGGAGAATTTCTCACTCCATGAGAAATTTTGGGATTTTGATGTTTTGCTTTCCTTGTAGATCAGAAGTATTTAGATCAGAAGCCATTAGATCAAAGGTCAGCTCTTAATTAACCATTTATATGCTTCATGAATAAAAGCATATTTATATTTTAGCTTTTTTATGTTAGCAATAATGATCGGCTATATATAATATAGCCATATATATAATGTTAGCCATAATTGAATGTTAGCCAGCCTCGTTAATGATTTAAAACTGAAGCTCTATTAGTTAAAGAAGTGAGCTGATAAACAAATAAACAAGTGTGATCCCATCCACCTGATTTCAATTGTTTGGAAAAAAAGAAGTAGTAATTATTTAACCAAACTGAAAGATAACTAACGGTTGATACTCATTTCTGTGCTTGGTGATCTAATTTTCGAAGTTTCTTATTTTGTATAGCTAATTCTTGATTTCCTTTGGGTCTGTGTGTACCCAGAAATTGAAAGGAATCAGGATACTTGAGCTGGTGTTCAAATTTGGACCTACGAACTAGGGTGATTATGTTACATACTTCCATTGAAGTACCTGATTTATTCACCATGGTTGTACTTCTTGTCCTTAAGAATACAGCCTTTTAGAGTTTGTCTTCTACCACATCTGTGGAGAATGTAGAGTATATCAAAAGTTGGAATGCTTTGATTTCATTGAATGTCAATTTTCTATATAAAAGTACAGAGTATTAATACTATTATTTAATTATTATTATTCAGTATATAAAAATTAGATACAACAGAAAATGCATGCAGTTTATTGTCAAACTACTCAGGAAGAAAATTTACTCTTGATTTAATCTCTAAATCCTGCTTAATACTATTGACATAATTAAACAGTGGGAATAACTGCAAGCATATTGCATGCATACAATTTAAATAGTAATTTTATTTCTTGCTTGGAAAAGAAACTAGAAAATAAGGATATTTTTATGTATTTACAGGCAATTATGATACAGTGAGAACTGAAGTTAAGTTTTTGTGGATTTGTGCCATGGAATGACACGCTCTTGGAAGTTCTTTTTTGTAAGTAACCATTTCAAAATGGTCACCATTGTTGCAACAGCTCTACCAGTATAAAATCAGAGCAGGGATTTCAAGTCAAGCAGCAATAAAAGACTAATTTGTTTCTCAGAACTGTATCGGCTGAGAAATGATAACTGCTCTCAATAAGGAAAATTCAGAGCACCATTCAATGCATGCATATTTACTCAGCAAAGAATGAGGAGGAGGTACTGGCACAACCCTCAGCCTTCAATAAGCAATGTGATGGCTTAAAGTGAAGGTAAAGGTACCCGATGCTTCTGTTTGTGTGACTGTACTGAGGTGAGAGCATTAGTTTTTATTGCTAAATGTGCACCTAAAGAAGAAAAGAAATCTTAATATCAGATTCTGTTGCAGCCACTTGCCCCCAAAATTTTTTAGGTGGTCATATTCCATTGAATAGAATGCCTACATGTCTTCTCTTGATGCAACTTGGTAAGTCCTGCACATTTCACTCAAATTACTATTGCTGATTTCTGTCACGGCAATGCCTGAAAAAGAAATTTTGAGTCAGAACAAAAGGATGGTTCCTGCTCAGTAATAGCAGGTATACTTCATCAAGGTATTAATTATCATCAACACAACATGACACTCAACATAGCTCTAGTATTTTGATATCATCAGCTCCCATGAAGCAAAGTATGTAAGCATATGTTTAATTTCAGCCCATTCAGCACTCTGCCTGAAAAACATTCTTAAATGGGAACCATCTTTATGATGCCCAGGGCTAATCAAAATTTGGGTTGCTATTTATTCTTTGCAGTTTCCTTTGCTCTTAGAAAGCATTAATTCCCTGAAGAAATGTCTGCTTTCCTGTCTAAAAACTGATTTTGCAAGTGTTGCACTGATGTCATGCCTTAACAGCAAAAATAAGAAATATGAAATGAGATCTCTCAGCAGAGCTTAGTAGGTTTAACAGCCACACATTACATTTTTGTGCATACTCTTTATTTGTTGTGATTTCTTTTAGCCTGGTTTGGCTTGATTCTCTACTCACCGATGGAGATTTTACACTTTCAGGGCTTCATTGCTTTACACACTTGCAAGAAGGAAAAGGAAACCAGGTTCACTGACTTTGTACAAGTTACTTAATTTCTCTGTCTGTCATTGTTGTCAATAGAAAAACTTGCAAGCCTGGCTTTGGGCCTTTCTCATTTCATTTTGCAGCTGTTGAATTCTTGAAATTGGTATCTACAAAGTGCTTGCATATAAAAAACTCAGCAATGGACAGGATCTAGAAAGGAATGCCGGCAATAGGGATGAAGTAATCTAGTCATGTCATCTCTAATGTCTTCTGTTGAAAATGAGTGACTATTTTTTTACAACTATCATATTCCCATCAGCTTATCTGTGTGATATTAAGCTGTTAGACTTCTATGAGTTAAACCAAAATGTTGTGTGGAGGGAAAACGAAAAATAGAAAATGAAACAGCAACAAAGATTGGGCTTGTTCAGTAATATATTCAGAAGAGTTAAGGTAACAATGGCTATGAATTCACAAATACCTAGCCACCTGTCCATATTGGTACTAGAATGGTTTATTATTCTTGCACCAGAATGTGGGCTTACAGAAACTCCTAAATAGATCTGGACAATTTCAGGTTTTTTTTGACTGGGGTTATAGTGAAGGGGGAGGAGGTGCTAAGGTGAGTAAGACATTCACTAGTATTTCAGCAAATATGAAAAATAGTTCAAAGTAAATGATAAAAGAAGTCATTGTTATGGTCAAGCTTGATCAACAGTTTTGGCAGAAAAAAATATTAAAATTATTTTTGAGAAAAAGATTGAGATGTTTATGGCTTACTTTAGCATGCTCCTTCATTTTGTGACCCCATTTTTATGTCACACTTGAATTACTTTTTTTTTAACTATAAGAAAAAGAATTCATGTTTTGGATGGATCTTAAACTTTAAAAGCCAAAAGTCTACACAACTTTAATTCTAATCGTCTAAAATAACCTCCTTAGAAAGAGGAGTAGTGACTGGTGCTTGCCAGAAAGCTGGCAGAGGTGCAAACACACATTGTGACCTGAAAGCTATCTCTATACTATAAAAGTAAAAGTGCCTGAGACCATTTGCTGGCTCCAAGGCTGCCTGGCACAGAAAGGATCACATCCATACTGATAAATTCTCCCAATCTCTAAAATCAGAGTGGAATTATCAGTAGTCCTGGGCTAAAACCATGCCAGGAACTGCTCTAAATTGCAAGTATCAAGGTCTGAGCACCATTTAGTGCCAGGAGATGCTTGCTGGCTCATTTTCATGTTCTGTATGATATAGTCATGGAGAGCAAGTGACCAGAACAAAAAAAGCCAGTTCTTCCACTACATTTGGGAGAATAATGTAGGCATAGGCAGAAAGACCATTGTAGGTAAGGAAAGAGTTTGGGGGTTGTGTTGTTAGGTTGTGGGTTTTTTTATGTTAACCCATTTCTAGGTACTGCCTTGGCAATCAGATGTTGTTTTGCTTTGAAGAAACTGGTTTAAGTCACTTTAACCAGCTTGGCAAGTCCTCAGAGGAAAACAACCAACCAGTTGGATGTGTCACAGTAACAGTTAATATGAGAGAAGCAGAAACCCATAGCCTTAATGCAATACCGATTGGACCTTGTGGTTCCCGTTCCCATAAATGATCAGAAACAGGAAGGCAGGCCTGCGAGGCAGCAAGAGGTGGGGAAAAAAAAGGCCACTCCATAACTGCAACTTGTGGACTAACCAACCTCATTTACGTTTCACTAGTATGACTGAGAAGCCCAAGAAGTCTGTGGAAAATAGTGTCATGATAAAATTCCCACACAAGACGATGACTAAGCTCACCTTAATTCACATGACTGAGAGAAGTAAAGGCGGGCAGATACAATCCTACAGCTCAGACATAATCTATAAGGCCCTGGGGACAATCTTTACATCCTTGCTTCCAACTTAAACTGATGCTACAACTTCCCAGCAGGTTGCTTAGCAGCAGCAGCACTGAGCCAGTCACGGCCCTCAGGTTTGACACATATTCCTGCATCTGTGCCACAATGATCCCTACTGCAGCAGCCTGTGTGGTCCTGCTGTAAATCACTTATGTACCTTAAGATTATTGTTTAACGCATATGGAAACAGAGTAAAAGGAAGTATCGGCAATAGCAACTACTTCTTTATGACCCTGGATTATCACTAGGGAGAGACTCACACTCTCACTGAATGGTGACCCTTGAAGCTTCACAGTGGGAAGCATCAGTAGGCAAGTCATGCAGCACATGCGACTGCAGCTTTCTCATTTTGAAGTACAGGTTGCTTACACTGTGTCTGAAGAGGGAGGGAAAGTTCTGAGCATATTAAGGATCATTTGAAAGATAAATTGACTTGTACATTACCATATAGTAATGGAAAAATAATCAGTGCAGCTTTATAAAATGTAAATGTTTCAATGCCACTAATGCTACAATAGCTCATCTTTGAATCTATTAGCTTTTAAATGTTATTAATTACATTTCAAAATACTTGCTTTTCCTATGACATGATTTGTAAGGCAATAGAACAGTGAGAAATCTGAAATAAATATCCCGGATAAATAATTTGCACTTTAAGGATATGATTCTTGGCTAGAGACATACTCAGGGCCTAGCTGTCCTGTGCCCAGAAAGGCTGTAAATAGCAAGCTAGGGGTAGAGTTACCAGGTTGTCCACAGTCCTAAACACTTTTACAAGCTAGCACGTGTTTTCCAAATTAAATTTATGAGCTGCTAGAGTCATAACCAGTCCTGTTAGAAGATCTAAGGTTATGATCATAGAATCATAGAATTATTAAGGTTGGAAGGGATGTTTAAGATCATCGAGTCCAACCATTAACCTAGCCTGACAAAACCACTTCTAAACCATATCCCCAAGTACCACGTCTACCCTTTTCTTAAACACCTCCAGGGATGGAGAATCCACCACCTCCCTGGGCAGCCTATTCCAATGTGGGATAACCCTTTCAGTGAAAAAAATTTGCTTAATATCCAACCTAAACCTCCCCTGGCTTGACTTGAACCCATTTCCTCTCGTCCTATCACTTGTCACTAGGGAGAAGAGGTCAGTCCCCATAAGTGATAAGGTCTCCCCTCAGCCTCCTCTTCTCCAGGCTAAACAGCCCCAGTTCCCTCAGCCATTCCTCATAAGACTTGTCCCCCAGACCCCTCACCAGCTTTGCTGCCCTTCTCTGGACATGCTCCAGCACCTCAATGTCTTTCTTGTAGTGAGGGGCCCAGAACTGAACACAGTACTTGAGGTGGAGTCTCACCAGTGCCGAGTACAGGGGGATGATCACTTCCCAAATCCTGCTCACCACGCTATTCCTGATACAGGCCAGGATGCCGTTGGCCTTCTTGGCCACCTGGGCACACTGC
>VZSZ01010952.1:437512-572998 GCA_013398815.1 Ibidorhyncha struthersii | reverse complement strand
GTCCAGGTCATTGATAAAGATGTTAAAGAGAACTGGCCCCAGCACCAAGCCCTGGGGAACACCACTTGTGACTGGACACTAACTGGATTTAACTCCATTTACCACCACTCTCTGGGCACAGCCATCCAGCCAGGTTTTTACCCAGCCAAGAGTACACCTGTCCAGGCCATGAGCAGACAGTTTCTCCAGGAGAATGCTGTGGGAAACTGTGTCAAAGGCTTTACTGAAGTCCTGGTAAGCAACATCCACAGCTCTTCCCTCATCCACTAAGCAGGTCACCTTATCGTAGAAGGAGATCAGGTTTGTCAGGCACAACCTGCCTTTCAGAAACCCATGCTGACTGGGCCTGATCACCCTGTTCTCCTGCATGTGCTGTGTAATGGCACTGAGGATGATCTGTTCCATGACCTTCCCAGGCACTGAGGTCAGACTGACAAACTGCAACTGATCAACTGCAATAGGTGCTCAGGGTTGGTAGGATGGACTAAAGCTGCTTCCCATGGTTTGGGTGAGGCAGTAAACTCCAGCAGAGTGGTTTTACGCCTTAGAATTGAAGATTTCCTTTTAGAAAAATTGCTTGATTGTAGTAGTGCAAAGAAAGATGTGATAAAGTGACATAAATGCTGAGTTAACAACCAGTTTAATCTCAGAAAAATATTTCGTACCAGATCTGTCGGTGGCTGACTTGTGGGGGCAGGAGACAGCCCATGCGTGCTGCCAGGGCGCTGTGGGGGGCAGGAGACAGCCCATGCGTGCTGCCAGGGCGCTGTGAGGGCCGGCAGCTCCTGTGGGCCAGAGCACAGGGAGCCGCAGGCCAACTCCCTGGGGTCAGGCAGGGCAGGGCCCTGCAGCCGGGGCCCGTCCCACCCCCCAGCCAGGAGCAGGGCCGCTGGGGGCACCGGGGCAGCACCAGACCCTGGCATCGGGCACCTGCTTTTAAATCCACCGTTTTAGAGCAGGTGGCCCAGCCAGCACCTCACAGCATACATCCAGCTTGCAGAATGCTTCTCTTTAACCTTTCTTTCCCGGAGAACACACTCTAAATATATAACTCCTGATGCTGCCTGCCGCAAGGTGTCACAAAAACCCGGGGCTGGCATTGTTTATGAGCCACTTCAAGAATGATTTTCATAGCTCTTGCCTTTTCAGTTACCAAAGACAATTGTTAGCATACAAACGCTTCAGCCTTACTCCCCAAAAGTCTCAAAACTAACGCAAAGACAAACTTCATTTTAGCATTAGATTATGTCCTGGTTTGAGGACATAATTATATACGTCAGTCATTATATGAGGTATTTACAGTAAAGTTGAATCTGCAGTTTTTAACTTCATGGGGTCTTGTTTAGGCATATATGAGATTTTTTTTCCCCTTTAGCTTTTTTGAACACTTTACTAGATTTTGTTATCAAAGTTAACCTGCTGGGTCAGTGGCTATACTGTGTGCAGTAACATTACTGTCAGACCACACCAGTATTGATAGTGAGTTAAAGGCAATAGTCTGGACAGTATATGTAGTGGTTGTAACTTTCTCTTTTTCCTAATGAATACTTTACTACCATGAGGAAAACGTGACTTCAGACGTGATCTTAACTTCTTGCCTGAAATCTAAAGATCACTCTGCCAGAGACACAGCTGACTTTGTTTTCTTGAAAAGGTTACAGCAATTAACAAAATGAAATGCACATCGTTACTGACTGACATAAAATGTCAAGAATGCTGATTGTTCTGACTTCGCAGAAAGATACACATCTCTCTTTTCAAGCTAAAGGAACTTAATTCATTGCAGGACTATGCACCCTAGAAAATATATTTTAATAATTTTCCTCTTTCATATTTATAGTTTTTACATTTACACTTCAAATTAAAATCTAGACAGACTGAAGAATCTAGGTGTTGAAATAAAATTTACAAAGACAAGATAGGGTGTGTTCCATAAAAACAAAAAATTATTTAAGCATATTACTTTCTCCATTTTTTCAACCACTTCTATCAGTCACATATGCAAATAATTGTATAACCAATTCTGGCTGCATTTCTTCCAAATGTTGAAACATTTAATTGCTACCGATGATCTTTTCTTTGCCCTTTTGAACTACCATATGTTTTTATATTAAAGTAATTAAAAGACCACAAATGCAAGGTTTCTATACAAAGCTATCATGCTTAAAACTCTAAGCTATTCAATTAACCAGTTATAAGACCTTTACTAAACTATCAAGGGAATGAGTAATTCTATGATTACCTAGAATAAGTAGGAAAATCCATCTCAAATCCTCTGAATTTCTATTGCCTGAATGTCGCTACAGAACAAATAGTCCGTAATGAACCCAGCAGTATTTTTACAGGGATAGGAGCAATTTCGATTTTCCAATTAAAAGTTGCTTTGCATCTTAAAAAAATACTACTCTTGAAAATATTTATCTGCCATGGAAAGTGCTGGATTTTTGATGAATGAGAGTAAAATTCTAAAATATATAAGTACCTATCATTTCATTTGGTAATGCAGAATACCTTGCTGATGCTGCATGATTCTATCTATCTCCTTCCTAAGGTCAGGATTCTTGATTTGCTAATGTCACCTGTAGTGTACATCTCTTCCCTTGACAAGTTGAAGTTTCTGGCCACACGCATCACTAGATGTGATGGTGAACCTGACCCAGAGGGTTAACAGGGACATGGTATTTCCTGAAAGTACTGCAAAGGCATTTTAAATCTACATTTCTGTGATTTTTTCATCTGAAATAATTTTTTATTTTCTAATTTTGACTTTGTCCATATCCAGAAATCCTTTGATTTCCCAGTGTAATTAGATACTTTTCATGCACACAATGTTATTTCATTTTCATAAATAGCAGTTTAGACACAAACATTTAGACCTGCTCTACTTTAGCTATGCCAGTGAACCCACCAGTGGGCATTTATTAATTTAAATAAAATCTTAATTCCATTTACAGTGAATGCCTTTTCAGCTTCTTATAGCAGACTTGTGCATGTCTGCATTTGCACTCAAGAGCAGATACACCCCCATATCCTGGAACGTGATCTAAATCTCTTAGTCCCATACAACAATGTAGATGATACACTCTTCTGGAGAAAATGAAGTCCTGCATGTGAAAAGGACATATCTTATTTATATTTGCTTTGACTGGTAGGAGAAAGAAGAATTGGAGAAAAAAAAAAGTAACAAATAAAAGAAAATAGGAAGGGTTGATGTAGACAATCCATAACAACATTATTGTGAGGATTAACTTTAAAGGATGCCACTTCATTGTAAGAAGGCTCCAGTGTAATGAATCTCTGAGAAAAGAAGATATGAGAAGCCTGTTCAATTCCCACTTCTCTTAGTCCATTGAGAGGAATGAGGGATGACAATACAAAGCATTACTAAAGGCCTAGACAAAGATAAACTTGTTTTTCTTGTGTTTTATCCAATACAAGCAAATGTGTTTTCACATATTAAGAGCATGATTCTTTTAATTAGATTATTCTACTGTTTGCATTTGATGCTGTAGGTGTTCCAAGTATGAGACTATTCCTCTATTGGATTTTGGCGGAACAAAGGAATGGGGCCCATTCAGCTCCTGTAAGGGATAATCAGAGAATGAACAATCAGTAAAGGTTTCGAAGTTCCTACAAATGTACAGGTTGTTTTGTTTTACAAACTGTATTGTGCAAGTCTGCCAAATGCAAAAGATAATTAAATGTAGCAAAGACATAGGAAAAAGAGTAAAAGAAAATAATATTCCTGAATGATCTTTTTCACCATCAACTTTAATGCTTTCATGGAAAGCCATCTCTGAATAGGAAGAAATATGCTGTAATTATTCTTTATGACAGTCACATTGGCCCAACAAAGATTTGTAACTGCTTCTGAATATCTGAAACTAGAATTCCCAGATGCAGAAAAACACTTATTCATTTAACTTAATCTTTTCAAAGCAGACAGATGGAGGTGATTGTAGGCAGGAGAGAAGGGATGCTATAGATAGAAAGAGACAAATGCAGGAGGCTGGAGTCATTTACAGGTATGTGGAGCATGGTGGAAATGACTGCATGAATCACCGATAGCGCAGAGATCCCTTGTTAATGCCTATCACTGAAACCAACCACCTGCCATAAAAGTAAATAAAACTGGAATAAGACTTAATTGTCTAATAGTAACTTGGGTTGTATGGATAACTCAGAGACTCAGAAACAATAAAAATTTCCCTTCCAAAAATAATCTAAACGCAACAAATCTTCTTCACTTTTTCTTCTTAAAAGGTACCTGTAAGTCTACTTTCACACCACAATCTTGACTTGTTTATTTTTTAAAAACTGAAAGAAAGAACATTTTTGGTTAGTTTCCTGACATTTTAACTAGAAAGAAGAGAAATAGAAGTCAGTGACCTGGTTTACATAGTGACCTACCACTGAGGAAGGAAATCCCTTGCAAGGTGGGAGAAATTACTTTAAACTCATTAGCTGCATAAGATTCAACAGCTGTGCCACCCAGGGGAATGGTGCAGCCAGCATGGCAGCATACCCCATATGCATATCCCAGTGATTAGGATATTCTCCTGGGAAGTGAGACAGATTATTTGACATACAGCAGCAGTGGCTCATGTCTCAAACAGAAAAGGAGGCATGCATTTACAAAGAAAGATGATAATAATCTCTTTAGTCACTTCTGGTTCATAATTATAGCTCAAAAAGTATTTTCCAGTTAAAGTCATCTGGTGACTTGGAAATTGCAAAGTGTTTGAGGTTACCCTTTCATGCCCAAAATATTGTCCTAAAACAGTTTAGCTCGCCTAGAGCTAAACCTTGTTAACTTGTTTTACTCTGTAGAGCCGCCATATCAGTTCTGTGTCTCTGATCTCTAGTAGCCTGAACAGCCTTGACCATGAAGTTGCTTTCAAACTTGAAGCCACTGCATGATGGCAAAACCTCTGCCCCTGCATGCAGGACTTTTGCTGTTGCAGCAGCACGTAACCTACATCCTAAGGATGATTCCTGTGTTTACATAGTTGTAGGCTCGCTGGACAATTAAACACACCACTCTACAGAAGAGCAGATCAAGAAGTTCTTACCAGAAAATTTAGGGTGCTGTTTTGTTCTTTTGAGAACAAGCACAGAGAACAGAACAAATATTAAGAGGAAACTATACAAAAGCACTAGGCATTTAACATGATTCATTTACATGTAGATATTTGGTGAGATATGGTAACAGAAGAAAATGTGAGGGGAAAAATAGCATAAATATGTTTTGCAAAACTGGTTGATGTAAGAAGAAATTGCAGAACTAGGAAACCAGGCATTTTCTTACATGGAAGACAGTTGCAATGGACTCTGAGCTGGAAAGGTGTAACGTAACTCCAGTCCTTTCTTCTTATTATCTCTAGCTTTTAGAAGCAATTGGTTTGTATTTTTGCTTTTCTGTATCAATATGTCAGGCAGAATAGCTGTCTTGTTAGCACAAGAAAAGAAGAGAGCATTATCTTCTCAAGAAAAGTGAGAAGCATGATATGAGGTTTTGGTAAAATGCTTTCAGTTCCAGAGGTTTAAGTTAGGGCTTTTGCTTTTGTTGATTCTACAAATAGAGAGTAATCTCTAACAGGCAGAGCTTCTGGTTTTACTACTTGATGTTGACCTATAATGTTGAATGTGATTTATACTCATTTCTTATTTTTTGTTTAAGACAAAGTAGGTAATTTAATTCAGATGTAATTGTTAAATGACAGTATGCTCCTGTATAAAAGCAATATACTAAATGACATTTGACATTTTGTAAGTCCTTCATTAAACAAAATTAATATTATATAATAATGTGCTAAACTATTTTGAACTAGCTGTTTCTTGTAACAAAATATTGTATAAGACTCATCAGTAAGTTATCTCCAAGACACTGTGAGATACTATAAATATCCGATGGAAATTTTTGTGAGAGCAATACCTCTGTTGATAGGATATTGTGACTATAATTTATCCATCCATGACTTCAAAGGAAAATAGCAAGCCACAAATAACTCAAAGATTAGTTTTGTCCTAGCTGTTTGAATTTGTCAGGCTGGTAGAGATTGAAAGAAATGCTAAAATTGAGGAATGATCCACCATTAAATCAAATTTAGGAACAAACTCCTCTTTTTCTTTGACAAGCTGAATTAATATATTTTTTCACTTCTTTTGCCATCTATTTTTAATATACATGTTACATATGTGTAAATTGCAGTTTTATAATTCATCTATGCCAGCTTTAAATTTAATAAAAAATGAAAAAGTAACATAGTTCATACTTATTTTAACAGCCTACTATCACTCAAAAGATTCCTATGCTATCTATGTCTACAGCATGCCTACTACTATGTTTTACTCAATTAGGGATTTTGTGCATTGGATCATTCTAGGCTTGAGGTCCATCTCAGCTAACAAGGTCTTCAATATTTAAATAATACATTATAGACTACAACAATCAGCAAAAAATAACAGTGGATCTGTTAAACTCTTTTATCATGCCATATGTGATATATCATATAAAATTTAACAACAAACATGCCTTAAGTATCACCCAGATGACTAAGTCATAACTCACCTGACTAACACTTACAAATCAAATAGTCCCTCTTGGAGGGTACACCGATAATAAGTAGGCCACTGTTTGTGGGAAGTTTAGTGTTATGGTTTGAGGAACCCGTAACTGTTTATTATCATTTAGACAATGATTCTGGGAAACAAGGAAACCCAAGGGCTGAAATATAAACAGATTAATAGAATAAGACTAAATAATCAACATTAATAATACTAAAGAACACATATTGATTGTGATACCAATATAAAATATACAAGGATTATATTCAGCCTATTCTATCAGCAGGAAGCTGTGCACTCCCAGCAGGGGACAGCAATTGCCAGACACTGCGAGCGCTATGGCTTCGGGAGGAAGGGAGTGCCTCAGGGCTCCAGCACCAGGGCAAGAAGTTCTCTGGATTGCAGACATCACAGAAGAGAGAGAACTCCTCAGCAAACTTTCTAATTTATATTGAATGTGACACTCATGGTATGAAATAATCCTGTTGGCCAGTTTGGGTCAAGTGCCTGAGTCTCGCTCCTCCTCATCCCTGCCCCTGTCCAGCTTGAAAACACTGAGACCCTGAATACCCACACCATAGCTGGCTATAAACTAAACACTTTCACAAATTCAGAAACTAGAGTCTTCTGAAAAATGCAGTTTTCCCAAGCACTAGAAGAGACCTTACTGAAAAGTAAAATTACTGAAAGAGAAATTAATCCTGTGTCACTCAAACCAAGACATTGAGTCAGGAGTATTTTAAGATACAGTTTTTCCTGACATATTCTAGAATGTACATCCCCACTCAGGACTTATTCTCCTTCATATAAACCCACAAAAATTCCTCACATATCCAGTCCTTCAACTTGTGGGTTTCTTGCATTTTTTTTATTTATCAGGTTACACCAAAACGTTTTGTTTATGTCAGTGCTAATTTCACTTACAGAAACCATTTGCAGAACCATATCGGCGAAGTCCTTCTGAAACTTGGTATGCCTTATCATATTACAAAACCTGCTTGAGGTCCTGAAAAATAATGAAAATATTCTCTATGTTGTATGAACCCTGTGTTTCCTTTAATGTGCAGGTGTCTATTAGATTAACAACCTTGAAAAACAAAATTAGATCAAGGTTAATGTCAAGAATGAATTATGCTAACAAGACATCTTCACCAGAGTTCATCACACTTACAGCACGCTTACTCTACTATAAATTAATATTTAAATGGAGCAGGGAGGCTCTATTTCTCTTTATTCTTTCCAGTCTTTGCTTTGGTCGATACATTAATTTTCCTTCTTTTCTAGAATCCACTTTAGTTTGCACTTGGCCTAGGCTAGTAGAGCACTATCAATTGGCCAGACCTCTGCAGTATGTTGGTCTTCAGGTGGGGGCTGTGCTGGTTAGTTCATTTTGGTTTTTCTAGCACAGAAGTAGTGCACAGCTGGGACTGCCATCGCACCTCTCATGACACCTTCTACAACATTTGTTCCTGTGATATGGCTTCTCCTGTGCTTTGGGGCACCCCTTCCAAAGGACAGGTCTAGGCATAGTTTTTTTTGATATTTTTTTTTTAACAGAGTCTCTTGATGAAATCACCCTGTGTCTTCAGGCTCTGAAGTGTTATTCCATTTATTTCCAACAGAGTTAAGTAGAAAAGGAGTTGGCAGTTCTCAAAGAAATCTTACAAATAAGTGTCACTCTTCTATTTCAGATGAAGTTATTGAACAGCCATTACCACCTGACAAAGAACATGCCTCACACAGGCCTACCGATATTCTCATAATATTCAGAACTGAATACACTATGAACAGCTATCAAATGACAGATGCACAAACGCAAATGACAGAAAATGCACAAACTTTTGAAATAAATCAGTAGTTTCAATAGAAAATGCTTAAAAATAAAGTACATTTTAGAGGAAAAGAATTTGTTATTTGCAAGTTCTAGCAACATTTCTAAAAAATATATCATTACTTTAAATAAAACCCAGGAAGTCACTTTCATTGCTTTAAAAAAAAAATAATCTATCATTTTTGTAATTTTTAAATAACAGGAAGGCACTCCCTACTGTAATACCTCTCAAAATCAAATGAGGCAAATGCCCTTAAACGTGGAAATTATTACTTTCTGGTATTGGCTGAAATAACTTCTTCTGTCAAACAGAAAGAGCTGCAAACAGTGTTTAAAGTGCTAGGCTAGACATGAGGAGATTCCATCTCTATTCCCGCCTCTAGCATTAGCCACCTGACTAAGCGTGTTAATCCTCTCTCTGTGCTTTATTTTCCTCTATAAAATGGGGATAATGAATTGCATGTGCCTACTGAATTTGACTAACCTCTCCTTCGCTAACCTCAGCATGGCAAGTGGAGATAGAGGTACAACGATTCTACCTCCAAAATATATCAGTCTGGAAAAGCACGTGTGTTTCTGAGCCCAAGGGGTAAACTCAGAAAACTTCAACCACCACATATCTCCTCTGGTCCTTTTTGTTCTCCCTTTAAGCACTCACTAGAAAGCTACTTATCTTAGAATGAAGAGCCTTAAATATTCAAAATTCTAATGAAAATATATTTTTCACTTCATAAAGCTTTGATTTAAACATGTCTCTATATTTATTCAGCTAGTCATTTGCACTTAAAAACACACAAATATAATCCTCTTACTCTATACCAGGGACTACAGTTTGACAAAAATAAATGTGAATTTCACAGGCAAAATTGCTATTGAATAAGAACCTTAAGAGCTGTTTGAAAATAACAGAGGTAAGCTCAAAAACCTTCTTCACAAACAGTAATGTGAGTTCCTCAGATGTGACTTTAATGAAATAATATTTTAAAAATCAGAGATCAAAGCTGCTGGCCATCCTGATCAAAGTTTAAAAATTAATTTGTTCTGTATTTTTATTTTTCAGTTTCTGATGAATGAAGAAATTGAGTTTTTATGACTAAGTGTAGTGAGAAAAATGGAAAAAAAAAAGTTTATTCACAGGTAAATATATCATAGGAAACAATTTCCAGAAACTGAACCACATGCTAATTGAGTATGAAAAAATATTTTTCAATTCTTAAGGAACTGAGATTATTATTTTTTTTTACTAGGAAGGAGTATCAGAAAACAGACATAGGTCACAACAACCAGTTCATAGCAACATCACTTCCAATTGGTCACTCCACACCCACACCAAAAAAAATGAAGAATTCAGTTTTCTGTGTGAAGGCAGCTTTGAAGAGCAAGATTTTGCCAGCTGGAGTATTCCAGCCAGTATCTTTTAAATTTATGTGAATTCAATGAATTTTAAGATCAGCAATACTGCCATTATTTTTAGTGGAATTATTCAAGCTCTCAAAAGTTAAGTGCATGCAGAAAGTTTTCAATACCTGTACTGTTTTTGAAAACTTGGGCATGAAGTTTGTTTGGAAATTTACAAATATATCAATGTTAGCATTTTTGAAAACCTAGTTATTATTTACTTCACAAGGACTATTGAGTTCAGATAATCAGTTCTTTGTATATAAGTAGATCATCTGTATAGATCTTTCTATTTGTCACTGAACTATAGTGCATAATTATGTAGGACTAATTTAGGGCAAAGTAGCCAAACTAATTAATTTCATTTGAACAGAAAATGTTTTGAAACTCAAACTGCTTTTTATTGATAGTGTATCACTTAATGTACACGTACAATTTTAAAGGGGTTTACTATGAGAACGTGATTGCTGGAAACTCAGGTGATGATTTTCTCATCTCCCTATAACAGTTTCTTTTTGAACAGTTGCCCAGCAGTGTTGATTGATAGAATCATACAGAAGCACATCTTTACTTGTTTTAAACTCATACACTCTATGCTGCTAATTACAGAAATTTATCACGAGCTGAGATGCACCCAAATGATCTACTCTTATTTTAGTTTCAAAGGTTCCACACTCAGGAGTGGAAATACATAAGTTGTGTACTTTTTTCTTTAGTCTTTAGTACTTCGTAAAATCTGAAATAAACCTGTTATAGTTTCCGATGGTAAAACTGGTCAAATTGTTCCTGTCACAGTCCATTAGATAACAAGAAGTACTTCTGTTAGTGATCACAACTAAAAAACAGCCTGTGGGCTCAACCACTGAGAAAGAAAAAAATCATATGACTTTTTTAAACTCGGGACATTTTAAAATGGCAAATTTAAAGATCATTTTATATCCTTTCTGGTTCTGTGAACTATATTTCAGATTTTCAATCACAAGAGCTACACTTATAATTTTCACCCAGTCCTATAGAAGCACTGAGAAATGCAATAAAGCTGAGAATTGGCAGCATTTACATCTTTTACATGATTATATTTTCAATTGTACAAATAATAGAAAACAGTTTTTGAAAGCTGGTAGATGTTACGCATATATCTTCATTTCCTTAGCAGCTCTACTGGAAGAATGTGCACTTTCTATTCATGAGGATCTCTTCACAAGGACTTGAAGACAAGGGGCAATGGGTGCAAGTTGTACCATGAGAGGTTTTATCTTGCTCTAATAAAGAGTTTTTTACAGTGAGAGCAAACATTCACTGAAACAACTTTCCCCGGGACATGCTAGAGTCACCATCACAGGAGGCTTTCAAGATGCAATTGGACAGGGTGCTAGACAATCTCATCCAGGCTCCCTTTCCAACAAAAGGTCGGAAGATATGATCATGTGATGTCCCTTCCAACCTGGGTTATTCTATGATTTGCTGTGTGTCAGTATGTTAATTATATGACAGGGCGATTTTTTGAGTATATGATTGCCAAACTATGTATGTGGAGTTCAAATCCATGGGGAACCAGAGACAATTTGTTAATTACTTGACAAAATTTGTCAAGGAAATGAAAAATATAAAATTTATTTGGTGGGGATTTTTTTTCCTGAAACTATTCTGATAATCATTAAATTTGCTTAAATGTAGATAATTTTTTTTAAAAAAAATCCATTATAATGGAAGAACTCTTTAATTATTTTAGTCTACTGTCCAAACTAAAATAGCCACAACAACAATCAGTGATTAGTATAGGTCTTGTTAGTATTATAGAACAGTAGTGGTTAAGCTCTGCAGTGCTTATTCAGAATCCATTAATCTAAAGATTTTTATAGGATGCAGCAAGCAAAAATTCTGTGCAGAAGGTGTACAGAGATCTGTACTATGAACACGAGATCCCACTAGTAGGCATTTACAATATAATTTAAGCAACAGAATAGTAAAGACTAAGACAATGTAAGTATGAAGAGCAGAGCTGACCAACGTTGAAAGACAAGAGAAGCAAGGGGGAGTTGTTTGCGAGAATGCATGATTAGTTGTTGATATAGTTATTTTCTCTCTGTGCATATACAAATCAAAAGAAATAAAAAAATTAAGTTCAAATAAAGAAAATTAAAAGGAAATAAAATTGCAAGGAAGTTGGGGCTGATAAGGTAAAAAGAAGAATATTACATTTCTAATCAAATAACAGTGATCGCGCAATGCTTACTTTGTACATTTTCCTGTTCAGTAAGGCAAAAGAGAACAACTTTGAACCTTTTTATAAGTAATATAAATAATAATTTGGTTTTGTGTAGGCTTGAAATTTGAAAAAAAATAGTTTAACAGAGAAAATTCTAAGACATAGTTTCTCATTTTCCAGGCTACCTAACAAGTATATCAGACAGGTAATTCTTAGTTACTTAACAGTTATGGACCAGACATTCAAAGTGTAAAAAAAGAAAAAAAAAGAAATGACACCAGACAATAATATGAATATTTGGAAGGCACTTCTCAGAACAGAGAAGAACCATTTTTATATAAGGAAGCAAACAGCTATGTGATATTATTACCAACTCAATTTGTAAAATGTGTAGTGGCCCAGATGTAATAATCAAAATACAATCATTTTTTTGAAGTTCTTTGCATTGGAAAAAAATGTTGATGGGTGAAAAACAATTTCCCTCAAAGTAAAAGACAGCTTCATAAAGCAATACTTCCGAATTTCTGTATTTAACAATAACTTTCATGGTCAAACATCTCTGACAGTCATGAAAATCATTAACATTTAGAAAGCCAAATAACACATCTTGACAAATACATTACGGCTTGCAGCAAAGTGCAAAAGGAATCTTTCAAATTGACTTGTTACAATGCCTCATTCTTTTAATTGAAATTTTAATCAAGGAGTTTTAACCCAGGAGGTTTTCTAAAAACTGTTCTGATTTGTTGCGCTGTGAGATGACACTATTTTTTAAAGTAACTTTATTTTTTTTACCTTAAATTGTTTTCCTTATATTTGTTTCCTTACATTTCCGATATTTGTTATACAGATGTATACATCTGTGGCAAATAGGGAGTTACATATAGCAGTTTTCACAAATATTATGCATATTGCGAGTTAACTTTAAGTGCTAACCTTGTAGAAGTTGCTCCAACTTCAATAAAAATGAAGTAATAGCAAAGATTGTGCTTCTGTGAAGTTAAGATAGCAACTACTTGGCCATTAACTGACAAATAGTTACTGGGTGGATCCATATTTTTAAAATTACTTTAAGGTGGTTTGAGCCATGTTGATCCAGGGATAGAGATTTCAGACACAGCTGCTTTTGAAGCATTATCAGACCTGGGCTACAGTCCGCAGTTACAAACTAACTGTATTGTCCTGATTAACCTCACCTATAGCAGAATACTCACTAAAGAATATACTGCCATGATATCAAGTTGGGTCCCCAGAAAGTGTCACCATATAACTGTAACATGAACATTACACAAACACATTAAACAGCTAAAATTGCTATGTCAGATATTTAAAAATTGTGAAATTCAGAAGCTGCCTGATTAACAACAGACTGAACTTGGACATAAGTGTGTAGAAGGCATTGTTTTAGCTAAAGGTACATGGGAAAAAATCCTGTGTATGGTTTAAGCGACATAAAATCATTCCAATTCCACAATCAAAACTTTTTCTGAATAATGTACTGAAATAATTTTTCTTGGAATTTGACTTTTCATATCTACTGTACACAAAGTGGTTTCTTAAACTGTACAGAATTATGTGGGACTGACAGACATTAACTACTACATTTTCCCTACATACTTTTTCAAAGAGGGTATATGGAAAGCAAATAATCTAATATTTAGTCATACATTTGCATGCTGTAAGAAAAGTAGTTCAACATGAAGGGCAGAAGCTTAAGGAGTTTGTATCTGCAGATGGTCTTAAGGAGAATCTTGATACTCAAGCACAGAAATAGGAACAAGGGTAAAATCATGAAATTGTATCATTTTTATACAAAGTGGCTTGGTTTACATTTTACTATTGAAGCAAATTTATTTTGAAGAGTAAAAATGCCTTCAGAAGGTACAAACAAGCATCACTGGACCTGTTTCCTATAGTTTATCCCTTTAGCTGTATCACATAACATCACACTGAGGAAAAAAATAGGTTTGGTATGTGAAAGGTAACTTTAGTGAGAGTGATGCGAAGTTTTCATAATCCTGGTGAAGAGGAGGTGACATGAGAAAAAAGGGAATTTAAGGGAAAAGTGTTCTACGTGGTCAGAGACAGATAAATAAGCCCTCCTTGTAATCAAGGAAAGGGAGATGGAATTACAGTAACCTGGCAATACATCTGAGAACTGACACCAGCAGCATTCATAAGTACCCCAATGAAGAAGAAGGAGAGTGAATGAAGTGGGAAATTGGCACAGCTAAAAGCACAGCTGTCCATTGACCTCAATCACAGAAAAAAAAAACAGAAAATGGGATCTAGGTCCTATTACTAAGTCTGGATCAAAAGAAGAGCAACACGTTGTTGTGTTATCCAACAACACACATTGTTGTGTTTTTATCCAAGAAGTATGGATAAAATCAGCAAAGGCCAAAGCACTGGTTAAGATGCAATTAATTAGGGAGTGAGTACCTCCTGGAGCACATTTCCAGGCAAATAAAGACGATTATGTCCAACATTCAGTATGGTAAATCATGCCTGACCAGCCCGACCGCCTTCTAGGATGAAATAGATGTAATTGTGGAAAAGAGCTGTAGGTGTCATCTACTAGAATTTTAGCAAGACCTTCAACACCATCTCCCACAGTCATCCATATCCAAGCTTAGATGTTTTGTTCTGGGTAGGAACACAACTAAATAGTAAAAAATGGCTGGATAGTTGGGCTCCAAGTCGTCACCATCAGGTCATACTCTACCTGGAGGCCAGCAAGAAAGAATACTGCAATGGTCTATCCTGAAACATGTCCTGTTTAGCATCTTTACCAATGACCTGGACAAAAGGCTTGTTCATCAGGTTCATAGATGACTCCAAACTGGCAGGACCAGTCAATACACCTGAGGGAAGAGTTGCCATCCAGAAACACCCAGGCAGGCTGGAGAAATGGCTGACAGGAACTTCCTGAAGTCCAACTATGTCAAATGCAAAGTCCTGTACCTCAGATGGATAGACTATCTTGCAGTAATGTAGGCTGGAACTGGCTGGCTGGGAAGCAGATCTGCTGAAAAGGACTTGGGGATCTGGGCAGACAGCAAACGGAACATAGGCCTACAGTGCGCTTGGGCAGCCAAGACAGCCAACAGCGTCCTGGGCTGTATTAACCTAGGCCAACCTTTTTCTTATACAGCGTCTTACTAATAACACAGCAGTATAAGTTCTTGTTGCCATTCAAGTTCCTTGCAAGCATCAACTCTAGATGAGCTTTGGCTTTCCTACCACCATTCTTGCATACACAAGTAGCATTTCTGAATTCATATTTTAAGCCTGTTCCTTCTTTTCTTCCTGTATATTTATTTTTTATATTGGAGTTCAGTCACAAGTTCCCTATTTAGCCAAGCTGATCTTCTGTAACATCTGCCCACTTTCCTAAGTATCAAGATGGATGGTTCATGCAGTTGGAGGAGTTTGTGCTTTAAGACCTGCCAGTTTTCTTGAGTTCCTTTGCCCTTCAGAGCTGCCTCACAGAGGATCCCTTCTGGCAGTTCCCTGAATAACCCACAGTGTGCTCTCCTGAAGCCCAGGGTCAGTGCTGGTCTCAGCTCCTTCACTCCCCTCAGTATCTTCAACTCCACTATTTCATGGTCACCAACAGTCAATGCTGCCATTGATTACCACAGCCCCAAACAGTTTTACCTTGTTAGTGATTATGAGACCAGCTGTTCATCACCTGCTTGGTCCATGCAGTACCTGTACCAAGTACCGTGACACTCCCCAGAAACATCCTTGAGCACTTATGTCATACTGTGTTGTCCTTCTAAATCAGGAAGGTTAATAATTGCCATGACATTCAGTGTCTGCGCTAAAGATTCACTCTAAGGAAAATGTCAGTTTCTATCCATTTTTTTCACAATTTAGACAAAACTTGCCCAGCTTTTCACTCTAAATTAGGTAAATACAACTTTGACTGAGATATTCTTATAGGCCTGGAGAGTAAAAGAGGGCCCATCATCTTTCAGTCAAAAAATGGCATAACTTAACTTTCTGTTTCATATACCATATGGGACAGGATATAACACAATGCCATCTTTAGTGTATATCCTTTTAGCAGGTCTTCCTCTGTGTGAAATACCCCCTTCTCTAGCCATTGGGATTCAAAGAACTCTACGCTGCCAGGCAACTGAAAGCCAGGTCAGATATTGGGCTGTGTATCTGTGTTAGCACAGAGCTGCATAAGCTCATTAATCCTGTGAAGCAGTCTACAGCACTGTCTCCCTATCTATATGACAGGGGTCATGATACTACTTTTAAAAAATCCTCTAAAGTAAACAGATCAAAAGCACTGCATACAATAGCCATGACTGATTGACTTCTGTAAAAATAAGCACATATGCATAAGTCTTTATATCCAAATCATATTCACTGCAGTTACAGAAATCAGAAATTCCACTGAAACACCTCACCTGCTGTGCTCCTTAGCACAGGAACTAATAGGCAAGTCCAGCAACACAAGTTAATTTAACACTCTGTCCTTAAACACATCTTTCAAAAAACAACTCATCCATGGTTTCAGAAATAGAGAAATTCTAAACAACAAACAGGTCTAGAAAACCAAGTAAATGCTTACATCTGTCGTTTCATTACCCAGTAAGTTACAGAAGTTTTACATGCAGTAAGTCTTCCATTTCGGTTGCATTTGTCCATTTACTATGTAACACAGTCATTCCGACAAGTACTGTTCTGCTTCAAACAAGTTTAACACAGGAGAAAATTATGTGCCTTTATTATTAGTGTAAATGAAAAATATAATGACAGATTATTTGCAAGTAGACAATCTCACTGAATGTGCAGGTCTTTTTGTTTTGCTGTTGTTTTGCTTTGCCTTTCAAAGCAAATAAATTCTTTCTCTCTTTTGATGTTCTAAAGCAATTTTCCTTGCAGAACCTCAAATCTGTATTCTACTTTCCTGGTCATGGATTTAATTTGGCCTCAAGGGACAAACATCATTATATAATTTAGCAAGAATTCTCGTTCTGAATCACTAAATACAGAGAAAAGTATTCTCCTGAATCCTGACTGCTAGTAATCAAAAAAGTGCTTATTCTAGTCCTTATATTAATCAAGAGCAAACATTTGAAGTGTTGCATACTGAAATAACAATATGTTTTTAAAAGTAATTCGTTGTGCCGTATGACTACATTGCTTTCCAACTTCGTTAAATTTTAGTGTCCAATAATCATTGCTTTTCACCTTTTTATAATAGATTTATTCCTGCCTACAAGAAAATCTATAATTCTTGTCACTCAGAAAGTCAGCTTTTCAATGATAAACCAAATTGTCTGCACTTCTGTTTTATTGATCAGATCTCACTTTCAATCTCCCATTAGAAAATGACTTGAAATAATTTGTGGAATCCAACTAGCAAATAGTTGTGGTCTTGAGCAGAGACGTTATTAAAGGGTTAGACTCAAGAACAACAAAACTGCTAGTAGAGAAACATGACCAAAACTAGTTGCTATCAGTGTCAAAATAATCATGAGATGATTACACCCACAGATGCCTGTAATTCTCACAAAGTAAATATCAGTATCAGATAAAAAAAGGAGAAATAAAACATTTTTTCCCGTATTGCTAATTTATCAAAATATTTGTGTTTGGTAGAGACTGCTGGGATTTGGAAAATTCTGAAATACTCCATATGGACAGGCATACTTTGACAAATGACTTGAATTTTGCCCATTTGCCCATCCAATCTCCTGTTGAACTCCTAAGTAGCACAGATTTCTAGTGCTTGCTTTTCTGTACAGACCAGTTTGGGTCTCTGAGGGCCAAACTTCCGTTTCCTTTCACAAAGAACATCTAAGCTTCAGAGTATTTTTCTAAATCAGTGATACCCAATTTCAACAAATCAAAGAGCTTGTGACAGGGCCATAGTCAGTGAAAGGTTTGACATAGCTCTCCTTAGACCTTCCCTTAGCATGACCACCCAAAAGGACACAAAGAACAGTCCCTTCTGAGCAGGACCCTCTCCCCCAAGCCCTGCAAGTAGCAGCTCCTGCTGCAGCCTACACAGGCAGTGCTTGCCAACCTGACATCTTGCTCAGGTCCCCCCAGTGCAAGGAGTTGTCTTGGCAGCAGCTTGCTCCCTATGGTATCTTCCCAATCTTCACTGCTTCATCTGCACAGGGGAATAATCTTCAGCAGGCAAGGCAAGCCATCCAAATACCACTCCATGCTTGACCACAGGCAGAGACCACTGTGTGAGCAGAGGAGCAAAAAGGCCCTGTGCTCCATGTTCTGCAGGAACAATTTCTTGGAAACTTATTCTTAAGACAAGAGTCAACTTTACAGGCATGGACCAACCTACTCAGCCTGGCACATGGCAGGAACCTGTAAGTTCCCCAGGAGCCACTTTGACCCGACCTTGGCCAGCTCCACTTCTGAATGCTTTCTTTTAGCACAGCAAATCATCTTATTCCTTCTCCAGGGAAGTTTTCAAGCTAGCATGAGGAAATGCTGAACTGGAAAGCTCCAACAGCTACAGTATTTGGCAAGCAACAGAAAGGTAATGTTTTCACCTTGTGTCAGCAGATTCCAGTGCCTACCTATCTTCTAGGTAGTATTTGGGGTCAACATAGGGTTACATACGGCAGAGAAAACAACACCTCAGCAACCTAATATTTTACAAGGTCCAGAGGAGTAAATGGAGGGATGGAATTAACAACTCGCATATCCTCTTTTGGGAGATGCAGAAGTCTAGATATTAATAGCATCTACGCTTACAGCAAGTCTGAGATAGCTTATAGCTTAGGTTTAACTTACAGCTATGCCTTGGGGAAACCAAGAGGCAAAAGAGTCCCAATTATTGCAGTGTTCAGCAGGCTGCATCGATGGAAGTGCAGGGCTGGTATCGGCAATAATCACATCCTTCTCTTACAGCCATGCAGTGTCTGATGAGGACTGAAAATTTGCCTTCAGATAAGATGCAGCTTAAAAAAGGAGATCCTGCTGAACTAAACCACTGTGATATGCCCTCTTTGCAAGCATGTGAGCAAGAGCAGTTATGTGTACATAAATGCTGCTTATCCATTAAAATTTCAAGTCAAATATCAAACAAAATTAGTGTCTGAAATCCAGGTTTTCACCCCCATAGCAGACAACCCCCCTATGATTTATATACTTACCCTTTTGCACATGTCTCTAGGACCAGATAGGTCCATTCTGCAGTTTCGGTTATGCATGTCTAAATGAGAGTTTGTACTTGTGTCCAGTGACTAAATCCTCCCACTCAGGAGACTCTGCCCCCTCCCTTGAGCCTGAACTGGGAACTGCAGTTTCTTCCATCACCACTTTTATAACAAAATCACTGTTTTGAAAGCAGAAATTCAGATGAAAAAAAATACAATCACTGCTTATCTGTTAATCTTTTCAGGCATTACAATAAGCTGCCTTGGCCAGCATTTGTTATCTCTTAAGTACTTAAGTGTTAAAACTATACATTATATCATCCTAAATAGTAGTTACACAGGAAAGATCACAAATTATCTGATGGCAAATAACAGACACAAATGCCAACCCCTTATGAATTAAGGGCATGACAAAACTGTAAGGTGTTCATAGACCATCTAGTTGATCTAACTGTTGGTTAATACACTCATGGCAATAAGAGTTATTATAGCCATGGGAGACCGAAAACTGAAACCATTTATAGAGAGAAGTAATACTTTATTTTATCACACAGATATCCTATGACATAGCTAGAAAAAACAAGTATTTTCTAAGAAAGGCAAGCCCCTTTCATTTCTACTGTATTTCTACATGATTCAAAGTATATAAGGAAAGCAAAAAAAAACCAATTAAATGAGTGAGTTTGAGTTGATGAAATATTAATGTATACATACACTCGTATATACAAGTGAAATATAACTATAAGGGTAACAAATCTAACACTAAGAGGGGAGGTGATGAGAATAATGTAAATTCCTTAGGAAGGTTGCTAGCAGCTTTGTTACCTTGCAGTCCTCAAAGCAGAGACAAAAGGTGTTCATACACACAAAAACTGCAAACTACGTACTGATGAGTCTTCACAGTCCCAGAACCAAACCCAGCTTAAAGTCAATGCTTCACATAAAAAAGGGAGTAATTTACTATCTATTAATTTAAAAATTATTTATTCAAAGTTTTAAATTGACACTACCTTTTTTATATCAACATGCTTTTCTCTTTTAACATGATGTTATATCAAAACAATTAAGTACACTAGAAGTACTGCTGGAAAAGCAGTCTTTAAAAAAATCCTGTATCAACTACTCAATTTAGCGTTTATCCACCTTCTACTCACATAGTCTCCTGTGGTAGATCTGGTCATAGATATTATATAAGGGCTCTTTACCCTAAAGAACTACAACATTCCTATTTGAAATAAAGATTTTATTATTATTATTTCAGCAAGGAAGTTCTTATCTTTTAATGAAGTATGCAAATCTATTGTTGTGCTTTGCAGCATGCTTTTATTTTTCTTTTGTATTTGACAGTTTTATTAGCATGTATGAGCATTTCTTTTGTTTGTTTTCCTGAGCTGTTGCAGTGGGAAAACTATTTTCAGCTCTGGAAACACACACTGAAATCGGATTTTAGGCTCAAATGCTAGAGCCGTTTTATAATTCCATCCCAACCCTCGCTTGTTCACACCACAAAAGGCACCGCACAATTCAGTTTGATTTGGAGGCTTTGCTTGTAACAATACTGGTACCACAAACTGCAGCTGAATCACTGAATCATCTACCCGCTTCTGTCAAAGCAAGCCAATGCTTTCACATGCCAAGCTGGTAACAGACACAACACCAAAAAGCTACTTCCCAGAACTGCCTTTAGTACATAATTCCCTCAGGCTGCCCTCACCCTTTCCCAGGTTCCTTTTCCTGTCATGCTCTTCTCAGAGCTAGTCCTCCGCAGAGGCAAACTGCAGCCCTGCGCTGGCCATACAGAAACTGCTGTCTCTGCGTCATTGTCCCTTCGATACGTACTACCTTCACCTCCTCTTGTACTATCTTCACCAGGCTTCCCTTGTCTGAACTTGCAGAATAATGACATGGTTTTGGTAGGTCTGGTATTAACCTGGTGGTAGCCTCTAGCTGTCACTCAGCTGTGAAACATGATCTGGTTGTTTGAAAAAGGACAGTCAGCGCAAGCACTGACAGGCTTCCCTGCCAAATTCCTTGTGCTTTTATCCTTTTGAAGGAATAGAAAGAAAACAGAGCACAAAACAAACCAGACCGAGTACAAACAGTCACCCAGTATCAGGTTGAGTAATTCCCACCATTTTGCTAAGATAATTGCCTGCACGTATTAATAAAGGCAGCACCTCAATTCCTACTAAGCTCTTCAAGGATGTGAAAACAGCACCAAGCATTGTAACAAAATATTGAATTATACTTTGTTTCTTGACATTGCAGGAATCCGTCATATTTACTTGGCAGACATAGTTAAAAAAAAAGATGAGAATTACAGGGAAAAGATTATGTCATTTAAATCTAATTAAGCTTTTAATAAATCCAATTTTTCATTGTTAACCATGATGCATTCGCTTTATAGTCTAAACTTATTGCCTTTCCCCAATAAAGAAAAATGTTTAGAGACAGAAAATTGAGGCCATGACACCATATCAATTAGGTATGTCAGGTGTAAGTGGAAATATTATAAAGATAGCACACACCTAGAATTCTTTTCACTGAACCTAATATAAAATGTGTGTAAAAATATGTTTCCAAATGCTATTTTTGCTATACAGATAGCCTAGCATCTATAGACAACTCCATTTTGTCCTATTTGAAGATAGTAAGAAATAGAAAACTGTCACCAAAAGTAACTACAAATTATTTGCAATTTACAATTCGTTTTCTTTAGTATTCAAGGTGGTGAATTTTATAAAAAATTAATTGTACAGTTACCAGAAACTAAAGCTCATTACTAAAGCCTGGAATGATGCAGCTATGATTCAGACACTCAAAATTATATGTAAGCCTCTTACATAATTATATGTAAGTCCAGAGAAAACAGCTCTCAGACCTAACCCTAGAGATGCTACCAGAGTGTTCATGTCCTTGTTCACAGCCAGCACAAATGTAGAATTATAGAATTGTTAAGGTTGGAAGGGACCTTTAAGATCATCTAGTCTAACCATTAACCTGACCTGACAAAACCACTTCTAAACCATGTCCCCAGGTACCACGTCTACCCTTTTCTTAAACACCTCCAGGGATAGCGAATCCACCACCTCCCTGGGCAGCCTATTCCAATGCTGGATAACCCTTTCAGTGAAAAAAAAAATCCTAATATCCAACCTAAACCTCCCCTGGCTTAACTTGAACTCATTTCCTCTCGTCCCATCACTTGTCACTAAGGAGAAGAGGTCGACCCCCACCTCACTACAACCTCCTTTCAGGTACTTGTAGACAGTGATAAGGTCTCCCCTCAGCCTCCTCTTCTCCAGGCTAAACAGCCCCAGTTCCCTCAGCCATTCCTCATAAGACTTGTCCCCCAGACCCCTCACCAGCTTTGCTGCCCTTCTCTGGACATGCTCCAGCACCTCAATGTCTTTCTTGTAGTGAGGGGCCCAGAACTGAACACAGTACTTGAGGTGGGGTCTCACCAGTGCCGAGTACAGGGGGATGATCACTTCCCGAGTCCTGCTCACCACACTATTCCTGATATAGGCCAGCATGCCGTTGGCCTCCTTGGCCACCTGGGCACACTGCTGGCTCATATTCAGCCGGCTGCCCACCAACATGCCCAGGTCCTTCTCCGCCGGGCAGTTATCGAGCCACTCTGCCCCAGACCTGTAGCGCTGCATGGGGTTGTTGTGACCCAAAGTGCAGGACCCGGCACTTGGCCTTGTTGAACTTCATACCATTGGCCTCAGCCCGTTGATCCAGCCTGTCCAGACCCCTCTGTAGAGCCATCCTACCCTCAAGCAGATCAACACGCCCGCCTAGCTTGGTGTCATCTGCAAACTTACTGAGGGTACACTCGATCCCCTCGTCCAGGTTGTTGATAAAGATGTTCATGAGTTTGAGTGCTACAGCCTCATATTCACTTGGTCAGCAAATCTCACTAAGTAACATTTTTGAATAGTGCAGCCAGTTAGAAAAATAAGCGATCAAGCTGGGGACTCAGGAGTGAGATCTATTCCCAGCTTCTCCTATAAGCTAGAAACCTAGTTGCCCTAGGACCTTTCTATGGGCAGTGGAAGGTGCTAGGCATCTGCAGTGGGTAAGTGTCTGAGGTTAGGTGGAGTAAATTATGCTTTGTCATGGGTTGAGCAAGCCATTAACTGAGTCTAGGAAAAGACACGTACTCAAAGAACAAAGGCAAAATAACGCTCACTTCTCCAAGAGTCAGGAGAAAAAAATATCTGTGTGTATTTGAAAGTCTCCAAAAGAACTTGCAGGAATCTTTACAAATATTTACAAACTTTTCCCATATTCGAATAATTCAGAACATGTGCTTGATTTTAAGGAAATCACCCAAATGCATGATTTCTACCATAATACTTCAGCAGGACTAATTCTTCTGTCTTTATGTATCCCACTCTAGCAGTGCTAAAACAGTTTGTTAATCAAGTAGAATCAAGAGGAGATTTCTTAAGTAAAATTCTTCACTTCTACACTGCCTGTGTTCATCCTCACAGCCCTTCCCAATGTGTTCATTATCGCAACTTCACCTGATGAGGAAACAGAGTTCTAGAAAGGTAAAGTGACATGCTCAAGGCCTGAAAGCAGACTGCAGCCAAGATGAAAACAGATGTTAGATTCTCTTAATTTTAGTATCTTGTCTAATTGAGATATGTTTACTTCCCAATACTGTTTAATGCTATTCAAATGGCTGTGTAATATAAGTTAAATGGTAAATGTGCTACTGATCTCCTATAAGTTGTCAGGTAAGATGAAGCACACTGAGAAATGCAAAGGGCTTACTTCTTAGTCTGTCACCTTTAATTTGATTGGAAGTTTAACACTGCAAATAAAAGGTAAGCTTTAATTTACTGGCTCAATACGCTTTCTTGGAAAATTAAATCATCTGTGAGTCTACATCTGCAAAACAAAATTTATTATCTGTAATTAACTAACCTTTAGAAAAGCCCTTTTTTAATTTCCTCCTGTCAATGTACTGGGAAGATGGAACCATAACAAGTGTTAGCAGAGCAGCGACAACGTCAGAGTAAGAGCTCCTGCCAACGTTCAATGGATAATGCAGTTAAACCTTCAGTTAATAAGAGTTCAGTCATTACATGATCTGTATTTAGATGCAGAGAGTTAAACCAGTTACACAGTTGCATCAGAGAATAAATAGTCTATCTTACAATTGTTTTGGATAGACAGTACTGTATGAATGTAGAATCCACTGTATATTGTTTTATGTATTTTTACCATAAAACTGAAAGTACTCTCAAATTTAACAAAAAATCTCCTAATTTTGTAAGCTTCAAGCCTTTTGCTAGAAGTAACCAGGGATGTGTAGAGAGCTCAGACGATGAAATCTCTTTTGTCAGTCTCTACCCTGAACTTTTCTATTTACAGAGCAGCAAACCACAATGAGTTCTGCTAAAGGTGTTAAATCGCTACAGAAGATTTGAAAACATGCAACCCCTGGTCTTTCAGTTAGGTAGAACATAGGTGAAATCAGTGTTCCTGTTTGTTGTAAAAATAATTGTTTCACTCTTACATCGGCAACTAATGCTGGACAACACCACAAACACTGTGTCTCTTCTCAAAAGAGGAATCCCTACAAACAAGACAGGCTTAGTTGTAGTTGTGTGAATGGGGATTTACACTGCAGTTCACCTACTTTTTTCCTCAAAGTTTTTTAATTAATTTCAGACAAATATTTTTTATCTAGAAAAACTAATTACAATATGAAAAAGCACAGGCATGTCCTGTCCTCAAACATGCTTCAAAAGTAGAAACGTTCAATACACAGGCTCAGACTGTCTCCTGTCTTGGAAAAGAATCTGCCGAATGAGAGACCTCTCAAGGATATTCTGATCATTGTCGAGACGGGCTATGCTTCTCCTTCAAAGAAAACCTGGGGCAATCTTCTTATAAATCCATTGATCTGGGTATTCACAAAGACTATGAAATAAATACAAGAGACCATCGTGTCCCCTCTCCTGTTACTGTATTGCCTGTGAAAGCAACAAGAGTGCTTGGTGCAATTTAACAAAGTCAGGACAAACCAAGATGATGTCTAATAAAGGCAGTATTTTGAATAAACTTGACAGTCTGTGTTTCCAGGCAGAAAGAACAATGGGTTGGGATTTAGATTAGCTAACAAATGAGAGAACCAAGGCTTAGACAAAAGCATCATTTCTGTAGACAGCCTGGATTTTAATGAGGCCAATGGAATGACAGCCAAGATTACCAAGCACAATGGAGTCTGCTTGTACCATCCACAATGAAAGGAGAAGAGCATGGCTTCAAAGGCAAGAACAAAAGTTCAGAGTTTATAATCTACATTCCTTCCCCCTCCCTTTTTTTGATCAACCACTATAACAAGCATGGTAATGCATATTTATGTTTAAGAAAATAACATTTTATTATTATTTTTAATTCAGGAGGAAAAATCTCCAGGGTTGCTGGAATTTCTGTGCTAATACAGGACTGCGATATCATGCAACAACAGAAAATGGCAACAAAATGCAGTAAAGAGTATACCTTTGGATTACTATTGGGATACGCTTATGAATATTTACACACTCAAATTGCAAGCTCGAATTTCTGGGTTTTGCTTTATGCTCTTGAACTCCTTCTGGAATTGCGTAAAAACTTGATTCTTCTATGTCGCACTTCTTAAATAAAAGACTAATTTGTTTTTTATTCTGACAGCTCAAAATACCCATTTTATTGTTACTTTTTTTGATGTTCCACACTTATAATTGTTATATTCATTTCTGTTTTTTCCCCGTTACATGTTCCATTGATGGTTCATGTGTTCAGCCATCCTCTCTGCTTACTTCACAACTCTGACCAAAGTCATGACATATAATTTCTTGTAAGTAATAATACACTCTAGATGCTGGATCTGTTTAAATGTTCCAATTCCAATACTCCAAGAGGAGTAAAGATGTTGACGGACCATTAACAAAGCAGTGCAATTTCTTCATGAAATCAATGTTAATAATAACTTTTAGTATACATTCATTTCTCATGTATTCATTACAAATATCTCCTAAGAGATTTGTACATACATGAAAACTTTTCAAATGCAAGCTGAACATGATAATTTAAAAATACTGGTGACAGGAATTAAGCAGAAATCAGAATTATATGGTTTTGCATTCTTTGACTGGGCTCACACAGTGCAGTCAATGCATGTAATGTACTTGAAATATATAAGGTATTTCCATTTCACTTAAGTTCTAAGATGGGCCACAAACTCCCATAACCTTTTCAGTGACCACAATCTTGTTGAGGCTCTATGGCATTTATATATTATTTCTAAAAGTAAAATCTTTTCAAAAGTTAACGTCAAATATATCCTAACTAGTGACCTGTGAAAGGATTTGCAGCCTTCGTTGTTTTACTGAAATGCCTTTTTCTTCCAGTAAATAATGGTCTCATAAAACTAAAATCTAATGTTAAACTATTACTTTCTAGTAAATATCAGAATATGTAGTGGCCAAATTAAAAAAAAAAAAAAAAAAAAATTAGTTCATTTTAACCAGAGGCCTTATTTATATATGTGACCAATAAGTTTTTTAACAGCAGACCTAGCATTTAGCAATGCCCTGATGACTTCTTTTGAATGTTGGCAATACTGTGCCACTGACCTATGAGTAAAGCTCCCTGGTGAAATATGGAATTTAAATTTAGTAAAATTCTTCCTTCTAACTTTGAATATGCTTGCCATGAACTCGTCAAGTTTTCATTAAATGGAACAGGGAAGAAGAAATCCTGCTTTAGAACTCAGTTACAATAAGAATTTGTTTAAAAATGATCAGATAATACTTCCATAATCCAAATATTTTATCCAGTAACTGTCTAGAGAAACATCACAAGAACAGGCAGCAGCAATCTGTGTGCTGTCTAATGGCTGACGCCTGCATCAAAATTTGTTCCTCCACTTCTCATTATGTAGCACAAGCAATGAAATAGTTTACCAGCTGCAACTGCATTGCAGGCCCCAAAATTTTTCAACCTGTAACATAGTCAAATGAAGCAGAGCAGAAACAAGACTCACAGTACATTTTCCATCTCCAAAAATATGGAAATTGTATTGTTTTTATCAGTTCTTAGGTCAAATTTGCTAGAAGGAACAAAGAGGATTTAAATTTGTAACTGGTATAAGTTTTGGTATATTATTTGCATAGATTTACATAAGTCATGGCAAGATTAGTGATAGACAGTCTATTAGTGATAGATAGTATAAGTATCATTGACTTGCTTTTTGAAATACTAGGACTATCACTAAGAAAACAAATAAAGTTTTTACTTAAATTTACTAATTCTCCTCTTAAAATGGATCACACAAGATGCCTACAATAAAGTCAATAAACCCGCAGTAAAGTCAATTGTTTTTCAATAAACTTCATTTTTTTTATAAGATCTCTCTACCATAAACCTGGAAAAGCATATCCTCATATTAGGAAAGATTTTCAGACAAGACATACCAATAGGCTGAGTCGGTGCTCATTCTTTGAATTTTTAAGCAGGATGATCGTAAGGAGTCAAGAGCATGGCCTCCTATGCTAGGATCTTGATAAGACATCTAACCAGCTCAACCTATTCTTTTTAGTTAGAATTTTTCCCCTCCTTGAAGGATATGGATCCCATTTTTGTCTCCATGGGCTGAATCAGCTTCTGACCCAAACTCTATAACACATTCAGAACTTATCGCAGATCTGGTATCAAAAAAAAATGCACAAATAAGAGATCATACTATACACTCACCAATCAAAGAAGTCCATATTAAAAGTTAATATCCAGTGCTAAATAGTTATACACCCTAGTCACATAAATATTCCAACAGTTCAGTCCCTTCAAGACTGCCTCTTATTGCAATTTCATTACTGTATATGACTTTCATTGTCGCACTATGTTATGAACATAAAAATACTTTCATTAAGAGTAAATTTTCATGAAAGAGCTTAAAGTGCATATTTAATGCACAATTTATCAGGCTCATTTAGAATCCTGCTTTCAGTGATTCACTCATCACCATGTATACATATAACGCATAATTTAATTTAATTACTTTTGATTGCTTAATGAAAAATCCAATGGACATTTTGAATGTCACAGCTATATAATGAAAATTATTTGTACAGTTTTTATTAACCTTCATAGTTAAGGATGATCAAGTTTTGTATTATACAAGGAAAAACTCTAAATTTAATTTCTCCCTCGGGCAGGAGGAAACTTAGGTGTTTCTATACACCTAACTGCCACAAATTATTAATGTAAGAGTAAAAGTTCATTCCTTTTATAGAAAGAGCAACTTTTTAGATAAAGAGTAACTCTTGCAATTTTTTTTTTCATATATTTATAGAATTTTAAGATTGAAGCAGACAGTTAAATCATGGTTGCCTGCAAATGACAGTTCATTTGTCTGTGAACTGAAAAAAATACCTTGTGATTGCCAAGAAATATCCAACACTACTATTGCTAGTCTGAAAGGCACCCTGTCTTTACTGAAGACATGAAGCATTTATTTGGATATGTTCTCCAGTGCCCACACTTGCAACAAATAAAAGCTAAATCAAAAGATGTCATGCCCATATTCTAACTCCAAGTTACATGGTTTAAACTGCCACGTTTTGGTTAAAGATTTTTTTTTTACTTCTCCCTTTATATTTGTATGAAATTACAATCCTTCTCTGAAATAAATTTTTAGTTTCATAACCAGTAAGCTTAGTTATTTTTGTAAGATGCTATGTATAAAAAATGAAAATATCTAACATAATTGGAGTTTGTACAAGCAGGATTAACATTTTTGTTAACTTTTAAAAATATCTATGGAATTAAAAAAGCTACTGCTTTGTCAAGTCACCTTTGCTTGTATTACATTATGAAATCATCTTCCCCCCCCCACTAACACCCAAGTGTATTTGGATAATGAAAACAGCTTTGAGTTTCAGAGAAAGTATTTCAAAGGAAAATATAATTTGTGATCAAGCAGCTGGAACTTGCTTATTGACAGCTGGATTATGTTTGACATTTTTAGTGCAGCTGACAAGAACTAACAGTGTCATGAGAGCCGCTACAGGAACATAAAATGCACATTAAGTTTCTCTGCCTAAGATTAATCTGCTCTTTCGAGCAAGAAAATTTATAAACTGTCTCTGGACTTGATTAATAGCAGATGCAGATAATCTGGAAAGTTCCCCTATGAGCCCATTGCTGACCAGCAACAAAGTTACCACCCATACGTAGAGTATACTTTAAGGGCTTAAGAAGTTAAAGATAAGAACACCCATACCTTCATGACAGCAAGTACCAGCGTTCACAAACTGGTGATCTTATAAAGGCTGGAAACAGTAACTTTTACTGGTGGTTTGTGACTTTATATCAAGCAAGAAGCAGGTGAGGCATGACGATACACTTAGATTCGCTTGGTTTTCCTGACAATGTACATTCATGCATTTTCTAGAGAGGTATAGATATATTCAGTGAAACACTGGCTCTCCCTCACGCACTGGAGCATTCCGTTGCAACACCTCCAGCTAGTGGCCTTAAGGACAGAAAACCCACTATGCATGTCTGCTTATGCAGGAAAATGAGCCAGATATTTGGAGTTATAGCTAAGGGAGGACAAGAAAGACTCATGCTGACTGGGATCCAAACCAGCTGCCATGATGTCAGCAATCACCTCTCCTGTCTCCACTGTGGCAGAGGGACCACAAGTCTGTGGCCACAGTTGTAGCATAAGAAAGCCTAAAACACCAAAGTCTTAACGGAAAGCAGAGGAAATATTTCCACTCTTAATAACATATCCATTTCAGTATCCCAGGCATATTACTCATGTCACTAAAGTGGATTCGATTTGCAAAACAAAAGTAAAATCCCATCCAAAATAAAGAAGACTCCCAAATTAATATACAAAATGTACACATGGAACAATCTAGGACAATTGCCTTTTCTAGTACAAAAATCCTTATACAACGAAGTACGTAACACTTGTAACTATTCCTAAAATGCAGAACCTAATCTGTGGTGTGTTCTTGGAAGTCCAAATTACTTTCTATTTATTCTCCTATGACTGAATTTATGGTATTTCTCTTGTTATGGAAGATAAATCTGTACCAGGGGAAAAGGGGTATAGAGAAGGAAAACCTGAGACCAATAAATTAAACAGCTGGAGATGTTTACTAATAAAATTACGATCCTTAGAGTTACAAGATATTAAATATTTGCTATTACTCTTATTTTGAAGGTATTATTTATATCCTGCAGAGGACATATCGACAATTCCTTAATTTTTTCAAATGGAATTTCTGAAGTCTGATTTTAACTAGTGTCAGCAGCTGTGTTATACTTAAGCTTTTCCCTTCTTCTTTGCATTACCTTGATTTAGTGGTAATGAAGAATTAAGTCCTTATTCTGTGCACAAAGTAAGCCTTGCAACATCAGTGGCAGTATCAAGTCTGTGGGCTTTTTTGTCAACGTGTTTCAGCTAGGTTCAGCTCAGCAATTTCTCCATTACTAATGAATTTAATCATTAATGCTCTGAATTGCTCACCTACCTACATAAGTATTCCCTGACTATTCTACAAGACTACCAATATGTCTGCAATCTGCCATGCTCATTTTACAAACACAACATCTGTCCACTAGGAAGTAACCTGAGACTGTGGGTTGGTCACAGAGCTGCCACCAGCTACTAGTCCTTCCTGTTTGCAAAATGATACTCTCTCTGCATTTGCAACTCCAAGTTCCTGTTCCTTGAATGGGAAATTCCAAATTCCTCAGAACTTTTACCTTCCTTTTTTTTTCTTATTAATTCAACATGAATGAAGATGTGACAAAATCATTCTATAGTGCAGCTTAAGTGGTGATTATGACAAAGATTTTCAGGTATCTGTAAATAGCATAATGTAATGCCAAAATTAAAATTACTATCATCTGCTGCCTGAATGTGGATGAGAGATTGTTAGTGTTAGGCAAATGGCAGCCTAATCAGTTCCCACCATCTGTCCCCTTGCAGCAGCTGCCACCGGGAGCACCTGCACAGGCAAGGGTCTGCAGTCTGCTCAGCAGTGGCCCATGGGCAACAGGGAGAGCGGGGTCAGTGGCTTCCTTGCACTCCCCCCTATCCTCCAGGCAGCCATAACATACAGGCAGCGAAGAGGAAGGAATTGGGTTCAGTTCCTTACAACATTTGACTGGCAGTATAAAAGTGTCCTTGTTCTTCTCTTTCGCAGCAGTTAGAATAACTGGTGGTTTTCAGCCCAGTTCCTGCAGCACCTTCTAAAAAAACGCGTGATAAAACTGGAGCCTTTGAAAGAAGACTTGAAGAGGCTGGTTCACAGAATCTCAAATCTTAGATCTCATTATAAAAAACTATTAACAGATAAAAACTTGAGTGGGTTAAAACCTACCCCAGTTACCTTCTCCTGGGACTCTTTTGCTACCTAATAACTACACAAAGGATCTGAGACAAAAGCAGACAATTACTTTTCCTCCCTTTTCTGGTAGGGGATTAGCAGCTAGCAGCAACACATTTCTCTTTGACTAGATCTTCCTTTTGACTGGACATTTAAAGGGAAAGGCATCAATAAATGACAGTGCTTAAAATAAAAGCATTAAATTTTCATAGCAGAAAATCCATAAATCTAGGCATAATCCATGCAAAGGCCATTTTGATGTTTGTTTTAACATGGACCTAAGAAAGCGTAAAGTATCCCCTTACTGCCCATATGCCTAATGCAGAAAACAGCTCCTGGAAAGACATCACCAGCTTTGCCATGGAATTACATCTGCTATCTCTCTGCACCAGCCTGCAAATCTATGCAAGCTTTAGAATAGGTTGCCCCGAATAAACAAGATACAGATTCTTTTAAGTACAGAGAAAGCTTGGGAAGCAACTTGTCGTCTCTGACTCAAGATCTCTCTCCTTGGTTCTACTGACCCAAGAGCAGTGTACTGTCCCAACATGCAGCATTAGCTAAACAGCAGCATTTGAAAAGTTGTTATAGATATTCTTTTTTAATGATATTTTGCTAGTTTCTGTTGATATTGAACTAAATCTTCAGACTGTGGCTTTGGCTGTAACTTCTTTTAAAACATTTATGTCTAGTAAACTTACATGTAGCGACTTACAGTGATAATAACAGAAGCTTACATGAAGAAGTGAACTATTTGTCCTATCCCAGTTTTCTTCAGTGGTTATCTAAGGGGCATTAGGAGCCCAAGCAAATATTTTAAAAGTTTCAAGGGTGATTTCAGGTAAAACATGGGCCTGACAAAGAAACTGCATTTCGGAAAGGTTCTAGACTTGATCGGAGAATAAGTGGCAATTTTTTTGGTTGTATTAACTAGCTTAACTTCCATGCAGTATCAATCTACAAAATAGCCTTTCTTTGTCCAGACCCACCATAAATGCCTAAGTTAAGTGAGTCCTATTTCCAATTAATTTGTAAATAAAGACTACAAAGGCAAAGTAAGGGACAAAAACATAATTATAAACTACACTAGAATGTGGAAAAATAAGATTAAACCTTATTAAAATGTCATTCCTGTGCATTAGTAGCAGTTCTATAATTAATAACAAAACAGTTGACTGCACTAAGCAGTATAACAGAAATTAAATTTCCATTTATGTATAAGAATAATTAGGTTCCATAAAAAGATTCGGGGTGGATTTTTTTATTTTTGTTTACCCTGTACTGAAGATTACATAGTTTTTGTAGATTCATATTCAGAAATATAAATTGGTTGTGTGGAATAATTCACTGAGTAACATCACTTTACCCGAGACTGCAATTATAGTATGAAATGGATGCAGTTTCTGTTTTGTCATCACAGTAGTCAGGATACTCAAGTCCTTTAACATCTAAGTGAGCACTGAGGAAAACAAAAGCTTCATTTTTCAAAAATAAAGTGTGGAATAAACTGACAAAATAATTAAAGTTTACATTTTTATTATGCAGATTTTTTTCCCTAGCAATAAAACTGTTCTATGTGGAATTGTCATGGAATTTGACGACAGCAGAAGTGCTACCTTGAAAGGGCTATTCTGTTTTACTGAGAAAAGGCATTTAAGACTGAAGCAGAGTAGTGGGAGCAAAAAGAGTACTTACAAAAACCTTCTCCAATCTCTGAGCCACAGCCTAGCATTACATGTTTTTTTTCTGTTAGGTTGTCACAATAGCACTCTATTTTAAGAGTTTAAGATTTCTGAACCTCTAGTAGGCTACGCAAAATCTTTGCTTTCATTCCCTTATGACATGCATAGGCTGATACATCAGATAAAATACTATTTCTCATGACACATCTAAGTGTTTTGTTATTTACAGGTATGTTCATGTCTCATATGGAAACTGTTTCAGTAGTGTCTGATTAATAGATTAACTTCAAAAGGATATGGACAGATGCAACAAATCCCTGATGTGATGAATAACTTCACTTATGTGCATTTCTTTTCAGAATTGCTCAAATATACAAAAGATAAGGTTTGGGGGGTTGGGGACAGTATTTGGAAGATTTTTCAGAGACCACGAAGTTAGTTCAGCTCACACTGAAATACTGCCATTTTGCAGATCTCCATTTTATTCCAGCTTCTTCTCTTAACACATTCCATTAATTGGGACAAGTTTTTTTCCTGCGTTGCATCCCAGCTCCCCCCACCTTGGGAAAACTGCTTAATACCTACCTCCTTTGATAAGTATGGAGAGCAAGCATTACATCACTGCTAAGTATTAGTGTTGTATGAAAGAAACCAGTAAGCAAGAAAAAAATCCTCACTTTCTTAAAAAAAATAATCTACCTTCACAGGTTAGACATCCATATTACAGTAAAACTTTACATACTAATTACATCAGCATTTGTGAGCAGGGATATTCAACCAGATTACTCAGTATAACTTGGGAATTCTTTAAACTGGACTCAAATGGACAAAAACACAAGTTTATCATCATCTCTGGTAACATACATGCAGTGTTTCTCTTTAGGTATTAAGTGCTTCAGAAGACATAAAAAAGGAAAGTGGAAAACAGAGGATTGGAAAATATCTTTCTGGTGGGTATGGTCTTATTTTTGACAGGCACCACCAACTCTACACAATGTTCTACAGCAGGTATGTATTGCTGAGCAGTATCCCAGAAAGGTGAAATAAATAACAGGAAAAGCAGCCGTATATGTTTTATGTTTAGCAAACCCATCTTAGCTAGTAGGTAAGAATCTGCAAAGAGGGTGAGAGCAGTGGGACTTATACACAGCTGTAGGGAAGGGAAAGGGAAGATAAACTTTGTTAAGATCCTAGCATGTACTGTAGTTCTCTCATAGGTATCTTTCCTAAGACACTTGCCTTTGCTTTCTTTAAAAGCTGTAGATCACACCAGTTTTAGAGAGGATCTTGAAAATTCCATGCTTCCTCTGCATAGAATTGTCTAGGTTGGAAGGGAACTTGAAGATCAAGTCCAACCATCAACCTAACACTGCCAAAACCACCACTAAACCATGTCCCTAAGCACCACATCTACATGTCTTTTAATTATCTCCAGGGATGGTGACAACACTACTTCCCTGGGCTGCCTGTTCCAATGCTTAACAACCCTTTCAGTGAAGAAATCTTACTTAACATCCATCCTAAACCTCCCCTGGTGTAACTTGAGGCCAATTCCTCTTGTCCTGTGGCCTGTTACTAGGGAGAAGAGGTCAACCCCCACCTCATTACAACCTCCTTTCACATAGCTGTAGAGAGTGATAAGGTCTCCTCTGAGCCTCCTCTTCTCCAGGCTAAACAACCCCAGTTCCCCCAGCCACTCCTCACAAGACTTGTTCTCCAGACCCCTCACCAGCTTCGCTGCCCTTCTCTGGACACAGTCCAACACATCTGTGTCTTTCTTGTAGTGGAGGGCACAAAACTGAACACAGTACTTGAGGTGGGGCCTCACCAGTGCCAATTACAGGGGGATGATAACTTCCCTAGTCCTGCTGGCCACACTATTCCTGATACAGGCCAGGATGCCATTGGCCTTCTTGGCGACCTGAGCACACTGCCGGCTCATATTCAGCCGGCTGTCGACCAGCTTCTCTGCCAGGCAGCATTCCAGCCACTCTTCCCCAAGCCTGTAGCGTTGCATGGGATTGTTGTGACCTAAGTACAGGACCCAGCACTTGGCCTTGTTGAACTTCACGCCATTGGCCTCAGCTCATCAATCTGGCCTGTTCAGATCACTCTGTAGAGCCACCCTACCCTCAAGCAGGTCGACACTCCTGCCTAACTTGGTGTGGTCTGCAAACTTACTGAGGGTGCACTCAATCCCCTCGTCCAGGTCATTGATAAAGATGTTAAAGAGAACCAGTCCCAGCACCGAGCCCTGGGGAGCACCGTTTGTGACTGGCCACCAACTGCATTTAACTCCATTCACCACCACCCTGGGCACAGCCATCCAGCCAGTTCTTTACCCAGCAAAGGGTACACCCACTGAAGCCATAAGCAGCCAGTTTCTCCAGGAGAATGCTGTGAGAAACAGTGTCAAAGGCTTTACTGAAGTCCAAGTAAACAACATTCGCAGCTTTTCCCTCATCCATTAAGCAGGTCACCTTTACTGTTAGAGTATTTTCCAACACTGCTAAACTGTTTATGTTGCTAATTCACAAACTGCAAACATGGACAGCTTAGGAAAAAAAATTCTTTCCCCCTTCTACAACTTCATTCAGGCTTCAGCTCTAGACTCCTTCCATAATCCCAACCAGCATCCTATTACATATCCTAACTTCCTATAGAAGAACCCTGTAGGATTCCGTAAGCCTCAACTTCCCTAGTCATCCTGTATTTTACCTCAAAATGCAGTTCACTTTAGCTCTCTTCTCCTTTCCTTAGCCAGACAACACAGGTGCCAACTCCTGCTAAATTATTTCAGTTGTGAAAGAGTAGAGAAGTGAACATGCAGCAGCAGGGGAGGCTACTGTCAGCCAGCTGATTAACAGTACCTTCCATCTGAACAAGGTGGCAATTCCTGCTGAGTTTCTACATGGATGATAGAAATAATCTGTCTGGTACTGGGAACAGAAGCGGCCTGCCATGCCTTGCAACTCACCAAGAACAAAGCAAGCACAAAGTAGGCACATGAAGAAATACGAGGGAGCACATCCCAGAGTTTGTAGAAAACAAGGAGCAAGAAACTGCTCCCGTCCCATAGATAAGATACCAGATTGGCCACCATCCTATATGAAGCCACTACCAGAGACAGCAGCTCCCATTGTTTCTGTACACACTGCTGCAGGTGACAAACTTCTGAGTACAGACTGCATTTCAGGGCTGCTGACAGTCTTCAGGCAACATAGGTGTCAGGGTGCAGCAAGGTCTAGCTGCTGCCCAGGGGAAGGTGAGGTAGGAGTCAAGGGGGATCCTAGAGCTGATAGGGTATATCTTACTGTACCCGAGCAAGGTGAGCAGGAGATGGTGGACAGATAAAACCGAGTCCAGATCATAAAGCAGCATCATGCACATGAGGCAGTACTGAGACCAGTAAGTCAGCCGACACGCTGAAGTCCAACTCAACAGGACCCACAGCCAAACAAAGGTGCAGCTGAGCTAAAAGCCAATACCCCTCTCACACAGGCCAAACAAAGCCTGAAGACTTCAGGGCTGAGCTTAAATAACACTGCTTGACCCATGGGAGTGGCTGGGGGCTTCGGGTGAGGCTGGTCAGGCCCATCAAGTTTTATTAGTACATAAGGGGCCCTGACATTTGGTAGTACCAAGTGGTTAGGATCTCTCTTCAGGAGGCTCTGAGAAGCAAGAAAAGGAGAGATTTGGAGGGATTTCTTTCAAGGCAGGTATAATGTATCATCATTAGAAGTATCAAAAAATATAGAGACTAGGGTTAAAGCAACAAAAATCTGCCTATTTATTAGCTTACATCCCTCTCTGCTTCAGCTGGGTGCACAGTTTTAAAGGGAGCAGGCCTCAATCTCTCTGTCTAATTTTTACCACTGGTGAAAATCAGTAGCAATTATCCATTGAAAAGGCCATGTGCTTAGACTTTAAAATTTCTTTGCTTGCCTAAGCACCTGCATGTGGGACAGACTGATTGCACGTTTCTCGAGAGGATGCTAGCTGCAGTGTCTTGGTAGCAGAATCAGTACTTTGTTCGTAGACCAACAAGTGTTAAAATTTCTCTCAGGCACTAATGAAGTCCTTTTATTCTAAAACCTAGTTGAAACTGCTTTTAACTCCTAGTGATAAACTTGTCCACCATGCCTACCTCTGTAAACATTAACGCAAGTATTTCCCACTTTATTTGCAAACTTCCTCCTCTCCTCTCTTTGTCTACACCCAAACTTTTGAGCTTAAGTTAGCTTTCACTTTTCCTTGCTTCCCTCATTGCAGTATGTTTTGGTGAGGACATGCTTCGTTAACCTGTCAAGGTTGAATGCTTTGCAATCATCATTTCTGCTTGGCAACAAGAATGATAATCTTTCAAAGATTGTACAAATCAATGTACAAAATGCTGCTGCATTTTTTTCTAATTCAATTTTTTTTTTTTCAATCCTAGCACACTTTATGGTTTCCTTTTAATATTTTCTTTAAATAAAATAAGTTAAATTACACTATTGGTGTGTAGCCTGACTTTTTGTTCTTTCAGAAAGCAAGCAAAAGAAGTAAGCATATTCAGTGGTGCCTCCTTAGTTTTCAGGATTTTCATTTGTAGTGTCATTCAAAAAGATCAGGAAAAGCTAATTATTGCCTATTATAAGGAAGGTATTGAGAAAACTATCCTACTTAATGGGAAGTCATCTGATATATTAAAGAGGTCCAGATCATCTATGAATCTTTGAGACCCTTAACACTTGAGTATTTTAATTTTCATTTCTAGTGTCTCATTTCAACCTGATGAATATTTTGATTACTTATTTCATTAAAAAAAAAACAAAACTTGTAATGCCTTTGTGAAAGTTTTTCTTTGATCTAGAAGACAATCTTTCTAAACTTGATTTTTTTTCCACAAAAACATGAAGAGGAGCTAGCAGTTGCATGCTGTTGTTATATTTGGAAAACATGGTTGCACACATGGTTTTAAACCACATCACTGAGTGGTAGTCAGAAACATGAATCTTCACTTTAATTTGGAGGGGAAGGGTATATAGATAGGATGAAAGGCAGCGGGAGAGAAAGCAGTCATTTATAATCTTGCAGACCAGACTTTTACTTTGCAATGAACCCAAATAAGATACACTCACTAGCCATTCATTTTGTGAAACTCTGTATTGAAGATATTTTTGTATTGCTCATTTCTCCAATCTTTTATAACTTCTCAAACATAACTGTAAACCAGATTAAAATTAACCATCTTCCAATTTGTCCCACCATGTAAATGCTTGTTAGTTTTATTGATTGTGTTACATAGAGTTTATATTGCCTTGGCAAGCAGTTTACAGGGGCTATAAAATAAGCCCTAGAACAGGCCATGAAAATGTTCCTGCAAGTCAAGCTTCATTGCCTACTAGAAAATGCACTTGTAATGTACATTACATATATCCAGAAGATAGGAGCACAATATCTACAAACCTTGATAGACTTTAATGCAAAATTAACAATTTTTTGAATAGGAGACAAATTCAAAGGCAGGACAGTAACCATTTCAGATTCATTCCTTAAAGAGTACATTTGATGTTCCCATAATTTTCAAATTCTGTTATTCAAAAACTTTGTTTTACTTATGTATTTCCTGCTGTTACTTCTTATTTATTATATTTCAACTTGCTATCTTTGCTTTCGCTTTAAAAAGGAAGTGGGGGTGAGAGTAAAGGGAAGGAAAAGTTGGCTGACTGGAATTCAGTCTTTCCAGATTCAGAGGGTACTCTTAGCCATTCTTGGGGAAAAAAAATATTTGCATGGTTACTCTGCTTTTCAGGACTGACAGATATTTAAATTCTAATTAAGAATTAAGGGACAAATGACTTCTTTATGATCTACTAATACAAATTTCTCTCTGTTTACATAACTCTGAATAAATAGTGTTATTATTTATTCATGTGTCTCTTAAAATCTGACCTGAGTAGGTTAGGAATACATATTCTAAAGACAGACAAACAGTCCACTTTCAACGCAGAAAATTCCACAAACTTGTCAAATATCCTCTTCATTAATCCTTCAGCTGAAGTCACTACTCCTTCGACTAACCTGAGGTCTACTGAGCATGGCCCTCTCACCATGGATAGCAGATAGAAGAGCATAGCTCTGTAATGATACTTATTTCTTTCTGTCCCTCTATCCTTTTGTCACCGTGGCTTTAGCTGCAGTCATTTCTGCTGTAGTGGCCTCTACATATATAGCCATTCTGTCTAGTCCTCTGACCACTGCAGTCAATTCACTGCTTTCACAGAATGGCAGGGATTGGAAGGGACCTCTAGAGATCATCTAGTGCAACCTCCCTGCTAAAGCAGGTTCACCTAGAGCAGGTTGCACAGGATCATGTCCAGACAGGTTTTTAATATCTCCAGAGAAGGAGACTCCACAGCCTCTCTGGGCAGGCTGTTCCAGTGCTCCACCACCCTCAAAGTAAAGAAGTTTTTCCTCATGTTCAGATGGAACGTCAAACACTTCAGATGTGTTTCAAACTGGTGATCTGACGTCATCTGTAAACACTTCCATTCTCATTTCTTCCTGCTGTGCAGCAGTTCACGTCTTAAATCCCCTTTGGTTCTCGTTTTGTTTTTTATTTTTTTTCCATCCTTTCCCATCTTACACTGTTTTTTTCCTGTTGTTTGATGTTTCAAACTTCCTATCTGTTGATGATTGTCAAATGCAGTTTCTATTTGGAACATCCTGTTTTTTTCAGGCTACCTAGGCCTAAAAAAGAGCCACCAGCTCTATGTCTTTTGCTGTTAACTGGCATCCCTCAGACTTTACAAGTAATATTTGGACTCTCTTTGGGTTAGGTTCCACATTGCAGATGTACAGGCTGAATAATATAAGGGGAAGAAATTTTCTTCATTCTGCGAAGTGCTGGATATGATAAAAAATTATAAAATCATAGAAAACAGCCTGAAGGTGGTAGTGAGAGGGTATGTGTGGTTAACACAAGCATTTTACATTCCTGCTGCTGCCTCATTTCCTATGTAAAACTGGCAAAATGCATCTCCATTGAGACTTACAGAGATTGGTACATCACAAGAAGCCATTGTGATTTAGGCTGGTTTTAAAGACATGAAATACATTCTTGCTCCTGTCCACGAAGGACAGACACTGGTATTCAGGACCAGCAGTAATGCAGTTGACAGAAGAGCTGCAAAGGAGGTGGCAAAGGAGAGTGACTTGAAGAGGGAGGCAGTTTGAATTGAATTAAACTTGGCTGCAATAATTGTGCAGTTCAGCAGTTGTCCTCTGCCTTCCTTTCCAATAGCTTAATTTGTATTCTTCAGATGCTTTTGCCTCCTGTTTTTATAACTAACATTCAAGGGATGCTCATTCCTGTCATTCGTTCTGGATGATGGTAACCATATTTTTGTTTCTGACTATAATAAACTGCCCTGGCCACCATTACACTTCTGTACTGATAGAAAAGCACCTTTCTTCATGCCATTGCAAACGACTGTTGTAAAGAACAAACCACTTAAAACTGCACAGTGATGCTTACATTTTTGACATTAAACTGCAGTTTTTTTAAGATCGTTTGTTTATTTGTGCTGTTAACCAGATAATGTTCTAGCAAAGTGCTGCAATATTGAAATGTCAATGTTCATTTATGAGCCACATTGACATTCCCTAAATGAATGCAAGCAGTGTAAAGTGATTTGTATGCAAAACATATGTTGTTTAATCAAATTCATAAATTCAAGGCACATTTAATCAATTAGTTATATTTGATTCACCAGCAGTTAAAAAGTTTCCTTAATGATATCAAAAGCAGAATAAACAATGGATCATAAATTTCATTTTTTCTAAATTAAACAGATACTATCATAGTACTTTGTATCTCAAATAATGAACATGAAATTCATATCAAGGAAAGTGCATCTAGAACTGTGTTCTATTTCTTTTCTTTCTGTAATTTTTTTTCCAAAGTGGATTTTATATAAGATAAAAGTCAAACGTTTGTCTTCTGTACAGATAACATTTTAGTAGGAATGAGTATACTTTCTTCCAGATTAAAAAAAGAAAGTTACTGTTTATTTGAGTCCCTTCAATATTAATAAAATTATCCTGTAAATATATTTTAGCATTAAATGAAAGTGAATAATCTTTTCTGTTAAAAGAAAAATAATTAGATATTAGAATTCCTACAGATTGTTCACATAAGTTTGGTTTAGCACTTTTTAATCTCTTGTTCCCAGTAGTATCCAAGAAAGCTATCATCTTAGTGGAGTTTTTTAAATAAAAATACAAAATCACCACTCAATATTTTTGCATTCTTTATGCTACAGTCATTGGCCTTATCTGGTTCATGTGTCCAAGGCATAATTAAATCCATCTCACTGCAGGTATTTTTCTGCCAGCTGTTAATTACTACCAATCCTTAGCACTCTACTACCTCCACAGACTATCTATTCTTGTCTAACTTTAGCATTAGAAAGATAATATCTGTTCTGAATCTTCTTGGCTGCAGTTTAAACCTATCATTAGTGACATAAAGAGAATATTCTGTCTTGTTTGCAACGAGTTTATATATTGTGTGTCTGTTGTAAAAGACTGTAAGAAAGATAGCCCTCACTTGTCTTTTCTGAAGAAAAATAGTCTCAGTTTGTTTAGGGTTCTTCACAGGTTACACTCATAGACCTCTTTTTACTCCTGCTTTTACATCTGCCCTAACAGGCCCACATAACAGCTGAATCAGGACGAAATACTCCATGAGTTTCAGTAAAGCAGAAAGATTACTTCCATCTTGCTACTTATACTCTTTTTATCTATCTTTCATTAAAAAAAAAGAAGACAAAAAAAACCTTCTTAAAGCAGTTCATAGAACTGATTACTGGTACCCTAGTTATGGTTATAACAACTCTTTTTGGTTTTTTGAACTAACTGTTCAATATAGTGACTCTTCAATCCTGTGAGCTAAGTCTTTTCTAGCTAGGAATACAGTGCTTTTGTTCCTTTGAAAAACATCTTATTTTTTCAGAATGCTTCTTCAGGTAAAATTGTACTGAATTCACATCCTGTTGTACAATGTATTTACATTCTCTCCTGTCATCGGTATATGTAATAAATGTCACCCCTCTCATTCTTGAAAACAGTGAATAATACCTGACCCAGGACACATAACTCAGTATTTCTCTCTGTTTTGTGGTGAGGCATTTTTTCTTGCCTTGTATATATGTTTTTCTTACTAGTTTTGATGTAGTATTTTCAAAAGTATCCTGCTTTCCTAAGTTGCCTTAAAGCACATCAATGCTCAAGATGTGTCACCTCTAGAACTCCTCCTCCACCCCCTTGTTGTCATACAGGAGACACTGTTTTATGGGATCTGCCCTTGAAAGGTTGTGTTAAGTCTTATTTGTCTCAATCATTTTCTTAGTTACTTTTGTACAGAAATACAGAATTTTCCTGTATCTTAGTTAAGTCTGAAAGCCCCTAGTTCCTTCTTTTTCTCCTTTTTCGAAGGTAAGCCATATATTTATCCTTTTCTGTGCTTTTTCTACTTCACCAAATCTACACAAGTTTTGAAAGGCAACAAGTAATGGCTCTGCAATTCAGTCAGGCAGGTCTTTCCATTTCATAGCATGCTATTCATTTAATCCCAGGGATTTGAAAACATCAACATATCTAAATATCCAGTAACCTGTCCTGCCTTATTCCAAGGCTGAGTTCTTGCTGCTTTGTCATTGGTGTTATTTGCGAAGGTCAACTGATTACAGCTGATATTCCCAATGAACACTCATGTAAAGAGGCAGACTTCATGATTTCTTCTATCACAAATAAAAAAAAGGTGACAGACAGAACTATACGACATGGGAAAACTGCAAATTACAATTAAATAAGCATAGAAATGTTGAAAGCTTGTGATGAGGAGCTCATCAATAAAATTACTAAACCAAAAACCACCTAATCAAAACATCTGCAATTCCATTGCTGTAAAGAAAAACAAGAATGAACCAAATCAGAAACCTGACAGGAACTTGTAATCTAACACAGAAGTCTAGGTGGAAATTATTTTACAACTTTGAAAATATATAGCTGTATTACCCATCATAAAAAAAAAAATGGTTATTGTAGGTCTATAACTTAATGACCAAATGATGACCTTCATTTCAAAAATTATTTCTTCTTTAACATATAAGCTCATGAACTGGAAAGATATGAATAATACATAAAAATTCAGATGTATTTCTGAAGCATATAAACTCTCAGTATAATACTTTAAGAATAATTACTTAGATGTTCATTAAGGGATTATTGTGACCTCCACAATGTCTACAATCAAAATTATTTGGGACGTGGATTAAGAATGAAGTTCTGCAGTCAGGAGACAAAGACTCAGAAAAGATTGACTACAAGACCAGGCTCAGAACAAAAGCTACAAAACATATCAAGTGCACCTTACAATGGGGAACTAAAGTCCTTCTGCCTCATGAAAAGAAGCTCCAGAGCCACCTGTCTCCCATATACATCAAGCATCACTTCAAAATATGCACTGCTTTCCTTCCAGGCAAATACACATAAGCAAATCCTCATGACTACCTGTGAAGCAGCTGTAAGGAGATAACTTAAATGAGATCAAGTCATGGTACTCACAGCGCTCTTTCAAATCAATGTAATCCTAGTAATACATTTCAGTCGCCCTTGTCCTGCTGAAGTAAAAGGTAAAATTCCTACTGGCAGCAGTAGAGACAAAATTTCATCATATATATTAATACTGAAAAATATCAGACTCTAGGGGACTCTGATATATTGAACAACATTGTAAAGCGTTCCAGCATCTGGAAAGCAAAGCCAGAAAATTCATCGTGGAAAGATTGAATTTATTTTTTTTTTAATAAAACTACTACCTACCCAGGAACATCGTGAATTATCTTTCGCTTGAAATATTTCTTGTCTTTCAAACAAGATAGGATATTTTAATACAGTGTGTGTAAGAATCGCTGAGTAGAGGTATAGGTTAGGATTGAACTGAATAACATTAGTGTTCTTTTCTTTCCTTGCAGCCCAACAATTTATGAAAACAAGACCATATGTGAAATTCTAAATGTTTTATTTTATTTTTATTGGAAAGCAGGGTGTGAATTAGGAATCTTTGAATTACCCTTTAACGTTTCCAAATTATGATATAATGCTCCACACAACTGGTAGAAATTCTCTTTCCCTCCTCTAAATGCACATCCATAACTCTCCTTCATCCACACTTCAAAGCCAGTCCTTTGCTTAGCATACATACGCAAATTCATTGAGGTCATAATTTATCCCCAAAATTAGAGCACAGACAGTTTGTAAGTACTTTAGCATCTTCTTTGTCTCCTGCTTTGCATCAAGTCTTTCCATTGTACCCATACTAGGTAGCGTAAAGCAGTGCAGGTAGTTCTCCAAACTGCTACCAAAAAGAAGGGGGGCAAAAAACACTGCAGTGTGTTTTGCTAACATTCAAGTTCGTACAAAGGTAATGCGGGGGCTCTGAACTGGTGCTAAGTAGTGTCATTTAAACATATGGAGATATTTTCGAAGTATCTAGTTAGTACTGACTTTTTGCATTCCTATATTATGCATATTAAGTCATGAGGTCAAAAATCTTTTAAGAAATGTCATGCGTTTGATAAAAAATTATATGTCATTTTTACTTGGTCACATTTCTTCATTTGACCAACTACTGTTTTTGAACAGCCATACCTTTATCATTCTTCCCTATCATTCCTCTAGGTTTTGAGTTATTTTCTTTCCAAAGACATCATATTTTATCACATTTAATAGTATCAAGACTTTTCACAGTAGGATTTACATTTGGATTTGGCACAAAATAGACAATTCCTAAGGCAACCTATAATTCCAATCCATTAGCCTAATGTATTGCAGCTGCTGTGAACAGTGAGCATATCATCTTTTGTATAATGATGTCTGGTACAGCACAAAGTGTAAAACAACATAAACTGAAAAATTACTCTGCATCTAAACACCATAGAGATTTATTTTCACCCTGTTCCCTCACCCCCATTCTTGACAGAGGAGCCTGTGGTATGTGTGGGTAACGTGTTTGGGGTTTTAAGTGTTGCCTTTTACAGCTGGTAAACTCTCCTATAAAAACATTCTGGCTATAGTTTACCTGTAACGTATATATAAGTATTCAGCACCAGTTGTCAATTGGGATTTTTTTAGAAACTAATAGTAATTCACATGACAACTCATTTATTAATTCCACTCAATTTTCTTCATTTCTACTTTAAAAAACTTTCACTACAAAACCTACAAAATCTCCTTTTTGTAGAAGGGGGACCGTTAACAACTCATTAATGAATTCAAGTGGATTCATTTTCACTTCTCTCATCTGCCTGGAAGAGTCAGTATCAACATTTTCTACCCTGTCAAAGAGTGCCTTTGCCAGACTATCAGACATTATGATATAACTCCAAACTCTCTTATTGATACTTACATTGCATCGTATATTACATATTCTGAGAGAAAGACTGAGAAAAAAACAAAGGATGTCTTCTTTATCTGTTAGCTAAGTTACCTTCACAGAGCAGGGTCTAGTCCCTACATTGTCACAGCAACAAAAACACGAAGTCACACACCCTACAATAAGCACTACTGATAAGGACAGTTCCTGATGGAATAGGCAATACAAATCCAAATGCTGAATTTTAACTGCTGACATACTATAAAGAACCATTCATTTCAGTGCCACTATGATAATTTATGCCAGCATCTGTGAATGCGACAGCAAATCTGGATGCGTTCCATAAAACAGTTCAAAGAGCCACTACAGAGCTCCCTAACTAAGCCCTTCTGCTTGGCTAAGATGCCTTATCTTGCTTTAAGATCCTGTACTCTGAAATGTGAACAATGATAATAGACTGACAGCAGGGGATTCTGCCTCCTCAGTAAATCTTTTACTGAGAAATATTTTCAACTCAATATGTTGTGGGGAGAAGGGATTGTGAGAGAAGACTCCCTATAGCTTTTTAAAAAACATTTAAGAAGGAGCTATAAAACCAAAGTAGTAGTATAAAATATTTAGAATATCATAGAAACAGTAAAAATATTAATTTGAGCGTATTAATTTGAGTCCTAGGATTTTGGCATTTACAACTTTAGCTGCAAGAAAGCTTCTCAAGGAAGCTAGGATCATCAATAACCTACAGTTTGTGACAGCCATTGTAGTAACTCTGCTCCTTTTTTCTAACATTTTGCCCCAGAAATACAGATTTCACACTGTAAAATCGTTCTGTCAAATTCTATTCTAATATCACCAGCTTTCACTTTAGTGTTACCTCTTTCATCTTTCTCAAAATTGATGAAGGTTTTGAAACACAAACTTACTTCTTGCATATTTATTTTAAAGAAACTAATTCAAATGACCTCATAATGAAACTATGGAAGAAGCAGTTAATTTGTGGGTGATGATATTACAAATCTTTAAGAAATTAGTTTTTTAGAAAAGAGTCTTCTGAGACATATTTAATCAGATTGTAATATAACCCCATGTATTGCATCCCTAATTACATTGTATCATTTTGTTAATTTGGTTTGTAGTTCAATTATTAAAATTCACGATTTATCCTTATGAAATTAAAATGATCAAACATACTTGATAAAGTCAGTTTTAGAAATAGATTAAGTCATTTTCTACCATCATGTAATTATGTTACCACTAGGGTTCATTTTAATTATGACAGAGCGCTACAAAAATGTTAGAACACTTCATATCAAATACAAGTAGAACAGTAAAGTACAAAACCAAGCACAACAATTTCTTATTTATAAATAAGGAATCAAAAATATATGTGACCTAGAAACTATCTTCCTGTATACATTAGATTCACTTCATATTTGTCCTTTAAATAGCCATGTCATCTTTTTTCACAAGAACATTTGAGGTTAGTTAGAGGTATATAGATAAGCTTACTTCCACGCAGCAAAGCTTACACAGTAATACCAGCCCAGGGCTACAACATGCCCTGCTCCCCAGTGTTCCAGGTTAGTCAGGCTATAAGGCCTGACCCTTTCCCTCACATTGCTAGTTGTACAAGAAGCACTTGACAGGAAAAGGGAGAGAACAACAACCTTTTATTTGATCAAAGCCAATCTTTTCAAGTACCTCCGGCCATCCACACTTTAACATTATCCAATAACATCCCCACAAAAGCAAAATAATCTTGGGCTATAAGACACATAAGTTGCTATCAAGGTTTCTAATGGGACAAGTTAGCATAGACTACGTGATTACTACCAGGAGGAGGACACTGGATTCCCCAGAGCAGGGGCACACATACCATGAGTTCCTTCTTCACTGCAGGCTAGAAACTTATTCAGTAATCTTAGGGGAAAGAGCAGATAGAATCACAGAAATAATTAGGTTGGAAAGGACCTATAGGTGTCATCTAATACAACCTCCTGGTCAAAATGGAGTTAACTTTTTGTTAGATCAGGTTGCCAAGACCTTTGCCCTACGAGGCTGTTCTTAGGAACCTGCTAGGGCAATCTTTTCCAGTGATTCACCATTCACGTTGTGAATATATTATTCTTTAGGTCTGGTTCAAATATTCCTTGTTGCTATGTATGACTGTTGCCTCTCATCCTTTCAATGTGCGTGTCCAAGAAAAGCCAGGTTCCATCTACTCCACTAGGTAGTTGAAGACTGCTATTAGATCCCCCTGTAGCACTCTCTTCCCCTCAGCATTTTCTTGTATGATGTATGCCTCAGGCACCTAACTGCCCTAACGGCCCTCCCCTGTACTCTAATCCATCCATCAGTGTCTCCTTTGTACTGGGGGGGGACGACACAAAAAACAGAGGATTTTAACCGCTTGCTAAAAGGAGATTGTTTGGCAGAGATTTAATATGAATTGTTTAATTTGTGATCATTTCTCAACATTATGTTCGGAACACTGGGAATGATCCATTGATAGATACACAAGCCTAAACCATGGTTTCATTCTCTGATGTGTTTCTGTAATCACATTCTGTAGTAATTGCTTGTGTTATGCATAAAATATTCGCTTTGCTCCTATAAAGGAAATACACTTTTTCCTAGGAGCAGAGAAGCACAGAACTATGAAGGGTGGGCTCTGGTTTATCCTATCTCAGTTTAGGGATCAAAGAGAAGCACCCAAGCTAAAGGCAAAGCTGTTCTCAGCTCTGACTACAATCAGTGGAAAAGAAAGTCTTCTCTAAAGGGGATCCATCCACCAACATCTGGTTTGCACCCTAGAAATTCCTCTTTGTCACAGAAGGGAAATACAGTATGTCTGAAGTTAGACGCCTTTTCAAACAACCAGGGTTTTCGGAGAAAAGGAGACTTAGAAAAATCTTAATTTTATAGTAAATAATTAACTGGTTTTGCTTCTTCATCTTCCTTTATTTAGTAAATATACCTTTAGATCCATACAAAACAAACAGCCCAGGCTTCTACCCAGAAGACAAAATAATCTGTTGTCTATATTCCACATCATTAGAACATGAGATATACATGGACGTATATGGAAACAGAAGTTTCTCTAGGAAGGTAAAATGTGGCAAAACAGGCTTTTGAGATGCAGAGATCAGGTGCACAGAAGTGGGCCAGAAAAATCCCCAAACAGACTCTGAATTGGAGGGGAGGGAGGAGGTAGAAGACACAAAAAGGTGCACCCAAGTCTGGAACCTGAGGGAAGGAAACTGCTGTCATATGAAAAGCAGGTTCCCTTATGATCTGCATCTTAAGCATGACTGAGTCATAAAGTAACTATGATGAATTTGAAAGAAGATACAAAGGGGAAGCCACAGGTATCGAGTGCTCCCTATAAATGAAGTTGAATTGCACTGAGGATTTTAATAACAGTGCAAAAAAATACAGAAAGTTATGTGTTGTATTGACATATATTAAGAAGTGTTAACCTGTGCCAATAGCTGCACAAGTGACAGTATGACCATAGTCCACTGAATGATTATTTTATGATACTGAAAGCTCACTGCCTTTTGGTCAGAAACCAAAATGTCAGCAGAGCATGTAATATCATACAGGACTTTGCTTTGCTTGATTGCTGATCATTGCCAGATCATTGACTTGAAATTGCAGGCTCTGGCTACCCAGGCACTAAAATACTCTTCTGCCCACATCCACTTCAGCTTGGCTGTTAACTTACAGCCCCTCAAAATAAATCATGGTGAATATGCATGCTTACAGTTACCGCAGAGCTGGAGCAGTATCTTGATCTCAGGAACTATTTAACAAAGGAAAGGCAATTCTAGAAAAGAAATGTTTCTTCTTAAAGCATATTTTTCTTCCTTGTACTAACAGCAATATTTTACAACATATTTGCATGGATTTAGAGGTCACTGACGGATGCCATTGCATACACAAACTACTAACTTTTGTCCTTTTATGTTAATACAGCATTACGGCTAAAAAATGTCCTATTTGCTAAAGTATGCAGTGGAATATCTCTCCTTCACATCATCATCTAGGTACAATTCTACAGAACTGAAAGCAAAAAGCAATAAAGAACATTTTTCTGGCTCTCTTTCCCTCAGTCATTATTATAGAGATAGGGGATTTATTCTGACCATGGTAGTAGGTGATTTATTATTTTGTTGCTGCAGAAACAGACAGCTGAAAAGGGGTTTTGAAATGGAAATTGTGACATTTACTGAGTAATAATCTTATACCGCCATTTACAGGAAGCAGGTGGTAGCTGTTTACCATTGCAGACAGATGGAAGTCCTGCAGTGGAGTTATTTTTTTTCTGTTAGATGAATTAGCTTAAATAATTCAAGTGTTTTTTTCCCCTGCCTGATTTGGGCTTTGTGCAAATTTAAGTATTTAAAGACTGTTTTACTATCGAGCACAGCTCATATTGTTTTTCCTTTTTGAGCCCCCATGAACCAGATTTAGTTTCTATAAAGAATATAATAACTATTCGATATCCCCAAAGGAGATGCTGCATGAGGGCAAGCAGAACCATGAAAAATTCTTCTCTTGTTAATGTGGGTAAAAAAAGTCTTCCAACCAAGCACACTTCCACAGAGCTTTATCATGAGTGCCACAGCCACATGGCTGTTAGGAGGATGTACCAGTGATACCAACCAGACACATAATCTTTGCTGTCTCAACCCTATATTTTACTTTCTTTGATGAATAATTTTAATCTCTCTTGTTTAAACAAGCAGTTTTCAAAATACAAAAATACAAATATCGTACCTCCAAAGTTGCCATATAGTGTCTAACAGAATGAATTAATATGCCCACCTCTAATGCCTCCAATGTTTATAAATATGTCTTATGGCAAAGAATGTTTTGTAATAATTTTCAGATCAGAGTAGGATTTTTCCTTTTTTTTTGTTTTTTCTTTGTTCCTGATGGGATTCTTTTCCTTGAGGAAGGATAGGAATGAAAGAGGGACAGACTGAGAAAGTAGAAATCACCCTCTCGTCTCATGGAGTTATACTAAAGAAAGGGAAAGGGAAAAAGGGAAAGGGAAAAGGGGNGAAAGGGAAAAGGGAAAAGGGGAAAGGGAAAAGGGAAAAGGGGAAAGGGAAAAGGGGAAAGGGAAAAGGGAAAAGGGAAAAGGGAAAAGGGGAAGGGAAGGCGAAAGGAAAAAGGAAAAAAGAAAAGGAAAAGGAAAAAAGGAAAAAAGGAAAAAAGGAAAAAAGGAAAAAAGGAAAAAAGGAGAAAAGGAAAAGGAAAAGGAAAAGGAAAAGGAAAAGGAAAAGGAAAAGGAAAAGGAAAAGGAAAAGGAAAAGGAAAAGGAAAAGGAAAAGGAAAAGGAAAAGGAAAAGGAAAAGGAAAAGGAAAAGGAAAAGGAAAAGGAAAAGGAAAAGGAAAAAAAAGGAAAAGGAAAAAGCTTTTGGTTTTGAATTTAGTCATTTTTAGCTCGTCCTTAATTCAAAACTGACATGGCCTACAAACTTCATCATATATTAGTAAGCCAGATTTCAACAAAATCTTAGAAGAGTACTACTCATTACATTTACATAAAAAATACTGAACTTATTAAAATTCCAAAATGTTGAAGTTTTGTGTGGTTTTCCAGGAGCATTAAAATACTTTGAGATACCTGATGGTAATTATAAGTATAGTGATGCACTTAGTAATTTCTAAAAATGTCTTCAGGCAATTGGCAGATATAAACATCATCAAATTCTTGTCAGACACTCAGCAGACATTATTAATATGGGCAATTGCTTGCCAATTATAACTGCCATAAGTATTGATCTTGTAAGCACTGTTGTCATGAATTAAATCACTACCAAGAAACAGGCAGGTGAATTCTGTCAATACCTCTATCGCATGGATACCAGCCCTGGATCCCATTGAAGACAGTGGTAAAATTCCTCCTACTTTCTGTGGAAAGAAAATATTTTATCCCGTATTCTTAAAAAGATCAGGTTGCAAACTTTACTAATTTCATCACTTTTTTATGAAGTTTATAATAGTTACAAACCAAGGATTAATCTAACATAGTAAATTTGGTATCTTTCAAAGGTGGAAAACATTCTACCAGCATTAAAAACATAGGAATAAGTACCTGTAACAGCATAAAGACAAATTTAACTCAGCTTTTGCAAAGGGGTTCATGCTTTCAGTAGGAGTTAATACCTACTTCCCTTAAACCATTTAAAAATCCTGGCCTGAGCAAGCAGAGAACTAAACTAGGACTATAATTGAAATCCTCAAGCAGGTCCTTCACAGGCAGCTACAGATTAGATCTCCCTTTACTTACCTATCTGAGGTTTAAATTGTTTGTAGGACTACCATTCCTGAAGGGCAAAAAAAGATCACCTGTACTTTCATATAAAGAAATGAAGTAGCTAAATGTTTATTCACCCCTTTTATTATGTTGGCATTGAAGAGTTATGCCATCTAAGCAGTCATCTATCCTTAAAAATCTACATATTATCAATTAAGAAACCTTACCACATTTCCTTAGAAACTAGTATCTGTCTGCAAAGTTGTACAGGTCTGGTTGACTGTTTCACCTCTTTACGCGTGCCTGTTAAAACTCCTGGTCTAGACCTTCCAAAGTATTCAGCCTCCTAATTCTTATGGAAATCTAACTGATTGATGCAGGTAATATTTTCTGTTTAACAGAGAACATGCCATGTTTCATGTCTCTTTTTCCTTCCCTCTTTTGCAGGATTTTTGTCAAGCTTCTTTATGGTTGGATTTGGTGGGTTTCTATGGGTAGTCAAGTATAGGTCGTTCAGTACATTTTTAAAGGAAGAACACAGGTTTCTTGCTTTACTGTGACAGATAAAAGATACGGGCCACATTTCCACATGTAGTTTACCAAGACAGGTATTTATGCCCTTAGAATAACTCTTCCTCTTTGGTACACTGTCTACAGCAATTTTATACCTGTCCCAGACATTCAAGGTCCTTCAAATACCCAAGCTGAATTTATATATCTCCCTAAACTTGCAAAACCTTATTCTTGCTCCCCACACACTTTAAAAAAAAATTGTGTCCTTCTACTTTTCTTCAGTCCAGCCTTTGGCTGAACATAATGTAGCTTAAAATACCACATTTTGAGGGCAGAGTGACATAGAATATAATTCAGAGGCATTGCTGAACAGCTAGATCCTTGGTGGCTTTGCGCCTACATGAATGAATACTGAGATTAGATAAGAGAACATTAAAGTATTAATGCATAGTTACTGCATTCTGCCAGCATGATCTTTCCATTCAGGTCTCTGTATTTACTAGTTCTACAGTCTTTTGAACTAACAGAAATATTTTAGTTTTATGTCCGTCTGAGATATCTGCATGTCTGTATAAGGTATCTGTCAGTTCATTCTAAGAATCTTCATTCTAAGTTTTCCTTGTTCTTCTAGCACACATTACACTGTATTCTTCACGGTGATATATTTTCCTCCCTGTTCATGTCAGCACTTATTCTATAGCTAATTTTAACACTGACAAGTAGATCAAACCAGACGCTTTTCCAGACAGTCTAATATGTAATGAAAAGCCAAAATTTTGTTTCAAGACGTCTTTATTTGGCTGACTGCGCCATCTCTAGTCTCATCTACATTCTAGCACTGACTTTGACGATGTAATTTGATTTGGCCCCTAGTTTGAGGGAGACTAAGGCTTTTATGTATGAATACAGCAAACATTAGAACACAAAAGCTAATACGCAAACTGTTCATGTTAAATACAGGATAAAAATTAGCTTAAGGTTTCTAGCTCTTAGTAGCATACATCTCGAACAAAAATTTTCTTTCTGGTAAGTTTTAGTGTAGCAGAAAAGAAATCTAATAATAGAGTTTAAAATTAAACTTGATACAGTTTTGAATCATTATGTGATTGCCTGTCATAGCACAAGACTTGACTCACTGGTTCAAAAATCCAATTTTACAATCCCACCAGTTGTTGTTGTCATAGTAGAAGAAAGGAGCAGTGAATTTTTGTCCTAAATCTCCATGGGTTTCTTTTGCATTCAAATCTTTGACAATTCTACATCTTCAGAAATGCTCTCTGTTGCATGTGTTGTGTCTCATATGGGAAAATTCTCTGTCTCTTCCTGATCTCATGCATTTTATAAGTACATAGGATAGCAGAAAAAGTCACTGTGCAGTCAATTATGTGAGAGAGCAGGAGCCATCTAATAATGTCAGCACTTTTACTGTACAATATATAATATTTTTAGGAACATACACAAACTATATAAAACATTTTATATAAGGCTCAAAAAGTATTAAATACTGCTTCCTCTGCTAAAAAATGCAATTTCAATTAGATCACAAAGGTGATTTCAATAAAATCACAAAGACTATCTCACGTAGATTTTGAAACTATGAAAATATTCTCTAAATCTTTTCAATATGTACTACTCATAGCATAGCATATTGTAGAATTATAGTATGATTGCATCATAGTATTATTATACAATACTATGATAAATTTTAAATCATTTCATGAGAAAAACTATGCAGGGCAGTGCAGTACAAATACAAAACTACCCTTAGTAACCATTGTTAAGAAATTGCCTTTTGGTATTTATCAGTCCAGGTGCAGATTTACAATCAGCCCTGCACCTATATTCACCTCTCTTTCTTCCAGATTTCAGCCATACTGAATGGTGTAGAGTTGGCATCTCTCAGTTTCACTGATTGCTATTACAAGAAGCATTAATGTTCATTCTTGTTAACAATATCCACTAAAAGCAGGAAGCAAAGCAAGAATGAAGATTAATCTGAGGACAGTCAGTAGATGTCAGTTTGCAGAGATGTACAGTTCATAGTCACCAAGGTACTTAGGAACTAATCTTTAAACAGATAAGTACTTAGCATGCTTCAAACTAATGACATGATTAAATACATTACAGAACTGTGAGTTTCAAATTTCTCTTAATCAAATAATTTTTTCATGTCTTTATTTTTTGAAGACTGAAAAAATTATTTCACCTATGTCTTAGTATTCCATATTTGTTATCATTCCAATAATAGGAATGACATTTTAATCTGCTTCAATATGATCAGTTATTACAAATTAAGATGTATGAGAACATAAGACAGAACACTTAGGATAATAGTAGAATATATATGTAAGGAACTGTACAAAAAGTATCAGATAAGGAAAAATGAATTCCTATTCAAAAAAAAACCACGATTGTTCTTTTGTATGTATGTTTCAGCAAAAGGGATATTTCATGTTCATAGAACATCATCCTACATTTTTGTTTTATCTCTCACAGAGATTGACACAATAACAATTTTTAGTTGTCTTAAGCCTTATTTATGAACCCTCACCTCATCATTACACATACTTTACAATTACAGGACAAAAAGATAGTGTTTAGGGGAAGTCAAAATCTAAATAAGTAAATTTAATTTCAAGAGGTTGGAAGGATAATTAGTTAATACTATTGTATTACATGGGTTGTTAGGTTGGATTCTTGTCCAATTTCCACCAACGTGAATTTATAACAAGCCTACCTATTTCACAGTGAATGTGCACTAATACAAGTAGAAACAGAATCTGTGAGATTGTTATATTTTTTTGTAGTTGCAGTACTAAATTTTTGTTTTTATTACAAGTTTGTCGTAATTCGTTTCTTTTTTGTTTGTTTGTTATAAATTTTTTATCATTTGGACCAATGATTCATGTTAGCCAGTATCCCCAAGACAGGAAAAGATCATTCAAAAGCAGAAGGAGACTAAATATTTTTTATCCTCAGAACTATGGTGACACTCCTTTCTATATGGCTACCCTAGAAACTTGAAGGGTCAGAAATTTAATTTAGTACATTTTACTTCCTATTCAGTATCTATATAATAGTAATTATGCACACTATAGTTATTTTTAAAACCTTATTATTCCATTGGCTATCACAGACTAAATGCTCCCTGTTGCAACATCACACAGCACTTGTCTGTTGGAAGCCATCTGCAGTGATTTTCAAATTTGCTCAAGGCATATTAATGTCATGCAGAATCCTATAAATAAATGACCCTATCAGCCAATTTAAGTTTCTCCACCAAAACAATTTATCTTAGATTAAGTTTCCTCCCCACTTAGCATTCCCAGCGTCAACTAAAAATAAATAACTACAGCTTTGGTGTTTTTAAACCCTCACTGTATTAAAAATAGCCCAATAATATACATTTTACTGAAGTCTGTATAGGCAGCAGCCTGAATTTCATGCAGGTAAACAGCAAAAACCTTTGCAATAGCATTCCCAGACCAAGAAAACCAGGGATAGGTGTCAACCTACTCCAAAACTAGCAGTCCTATGACACTATCACTGCAAGATTAGGGATTTTTTTCTATCATATCCATCATCAACTAAGATGAACTCCATTCCTTAACCTCACCATAAAATATGAGTTTTCAATATGTAGGTTGCAAAGGGTTACATATTAAGGTTAAACTCTACCCTAGCAGACTATAGGGAATTTTTATGTTACCTAGCCAAGTGATAGCTCCAAGAGACAAAAGATGTCCCAAGCATCACCAGCAAATTAGCTGTTCTCTGGGAGAAGTTTTCAAAATGACCTGTTGATTAAGTACCAAGTTTATAACTTACAGCAAACCCTTCAAAGGATATCCTTGTCTCAATAGGAGGAAACTGAGAACCTAACAAGTTTTCCCTTGATCAATATCTGTTTCAGAGAAAGGAAGTCTGAGTGCAATGTTTGTGAAAGGACTGGATCTTGGCTGACACAGTTACATAAACATACTGTCAGCTTTTTAATTGAGTGAAACAGATAAAAAGATATCTGGTGCTAAATGAAATTAAAAGTAGTTATTACACACAGATTTCATTTATGGTCACAAACCTCTTTCGGAATACAGTAATTTTCTTAAATCTTGCATTTTAGTATAATAAGCTCATGTTGACTTTATTCAGAGGTTTGGCAGATACTCAAAATTATTTCAAGGAAAGCTGCCAAAGCCACAAGCACTCCATTCTCAAAAAAGTGTCAGTCTTGAGGGTGCTTAGCTACTCAATGAGAGATGTGAGGGCACTTAGAGTCTGAGGAGACAGTGATCCACAGGGCTGGGAGCTAGTATTGCAGGAAATTATTTGGAAAACATGCCCCAGGTAGGGGGACGATGCATAGTAAGAGAGTAAGGACAGTGTCTTATCCCCAGGAATTCAAATTGTAATTACTTTACACTTTTTTAGTATCACAGATTTTCATTTACTCAACAGTACAAAATATTTGGCTGCTTGATGCTTATTGCCATGTCTCTGTTAGCCATAAAACAAGAGACCAGACTAAAACAGGACAGCTGCAGTCATTTATGCATATTTCTACTCATGCTTGATCCAGCAGTAAATGCAAATTCTCATTTGTTAATGGTCACCCTTTCTAAAGCTTTTCTCTCTGCGGCGTAGTGGCAAGCATTTCTGATACCAGCAGGACTTCTTAGAACATGCTCCATTAACTTACTGTGCTGCTTCATCAACGAGGCTAAACAAGTAAAGATCAAACACTGTAACATTTTGTGTTTATTTTTACAGTACAGCATTCTGTGTTTGTTTTTACATTAACTGATAACAAAGAAAATATATAGCAGCAGTAAAAATAATGGGGAGGAGGGGGCAGGAGACACAGAGGGGAAAAATATTTTTATATATCCGCATAAACAAGCTCCAGTCCTGAAGGCTCTTAACTACATTCAGATTTGTTCAAGGTGACAGGTCATGAATATTAAGAGATTGTTTGACATACAGTAAAGTAATACCGAAATGGTGGTTCCAGTTCCAAACATTACTTTTCCATCCAAATGCATAAAGAGCAACACAGACTTCTAAGTGGTAAATAAGCTATTAATCAGTTGTGAAGAACCAAAAATTGGTATTTTCCCCAATTTTTTATCTTGACCTTAGAAGAGACCACCTGGAAAATAAGATGTCTTCAGACTGCTTCAACCTACTTTGTTACAACTCACTTTTGGTCAAGCCAGACCAATTCTCTTTGTCAGTTTTCTAGGCTATTCTGTTTGCCTATATAGCTATTTAGGTCTCTTTAGAGCATAGTTTAGAAATAACTTTTGTGCTCTGTAGTGATCTGTTTCTTCCTGTTTATTTTTAAAAAGTCCATATATCTTACTATTGAAACGATCACCATCACGTCACAATTTCAGCTTATTTATAAGATGTAATTAAGTAACATGGACTAGTAATGTCAATTTTCTTTAAATAATGTTTTCGAAGATAGAAATATATACGTGTATATTTGCAAGTATTAAGAGCCAGTAAAGTAATGATAGTTTTAGACTACAGTAAACTGCTCAGGCAAGAAATGAAAGATACAGACAATCCTGACTAGTTAAATTTAGCATCAATTTATCTTCACTAGTATTATAGGCATTTAGTTAATATGCATAAATAAAAACATGCTAAAACATAAATGTTGTTTTTTAAAAATAAAGCCATGGTTTCCAGCATATTTTCCCCATAGCCACTATTTTTCTGTCTGTGGTGCCCTTTACAAACAAACCATCATTACTCTGCGATAGAAAGCAAGTTACCATTTCTTATATGAAGTGCAAATAAGCACTGAAGAATGGAAGACAGACATTCAACTATGCAAATCCATTAAATCTATCCTTTGCCTATAATTTCACAGGTACCATTGCTGCATTGTACAAGTGTGGTGTGTACTTATACATCTGGGGCCTAAATAACATCCTCTTACTTCTCTAGCAGCACCTAATGCATCCAGCAGGAGCTCTTTGTCAAATTACCAATTTTAATTTAAATAGGAGCATCATATTGTTCTTCCATTTGGAAGCTGTTTAAGGAAAACAGAAAAGAATGGAGACCAGTTCATTCTTTAAGGCCATATAGATTGACAGGGATACAGAAGTAAAAATGAAAAAATAAAAATAAAACAGCACTTAGAATTCTAGAGTTTTTTTTTTTTCTGGTAAATGTACATAATTTAGAATATCAACAAGGGAAAATTCTCACGCTTAAACTTAGGAATCTAATTTAGGAGCTTGAAGCCAATGCTGCCTACAGAGTGAAGGCAGAGTTAAAGTGCTCAAGCACAAAGTCAGGCATTCTGACCATGCTCTGGATTTCCAGTTGTTCTTATGTATTCTCCATATGGAAAGCCTGGTTTTCTAATGCAAACATCTTAATTAGGTACCTGAAGTTAGTCGTTGTAAGTACTCTCTATGGCAACCAGATCTAAGCTTACCACTTTTCCAAATAAAGTGAGGGTGCCTCACAGAATGCTATGATGGACCCTAAAACAATTGAGGTTTACAATTACCTTTTGAGCTAACACCTAATCCTTCTGGCAAGCATTACTTATGGTTTTCTCCACCATAACTCATCTGGATACATGATTTTGGTTTGGTTCTTTTTGGTTTTGATTTCGGTTTTCTGACTTGTCGTGGTTCTTTTAAGAGGATTCTAATCATTTCATAGATATTTGGGACTCAGCTTCTCATAACAGCTTTGATATGCATCTGGTTCCCAAACACGCTTTTGGTTTACATAAAACATTAGGATATAGTTATGAAAATGTATCAAACATATCATAAAGAAGTCACAATGTTTTTCCAAGATCCAGGTTCTTTTTAATGCCGTGAATGTTGGTTTTCATGGTATAGTCTTAAAGTCAAGAGCACCCTAATTACAGTAAGGAATTTGCAGTTGAAAGTGAGTTACTCGGGGGCTGTTCATATAGAAATATGCATGAGGGGAATTCAAGACCAGTTGTATCCAGTCCAGACATTTTCTAACTCAAGGTGATAACTGAATTAGAGTTCAAACTTTTAAAGACTGGAAATAGAGCAACATCATTTCTATTTTCTAAGTCATAATAGGAGGGCACAAATTTAAGTATCATATTAAAAATTCACATGGGAAAAATTTTGCAAAGTGAGAGCTTATCATCCTGAGTCTCAGAGAACAGTGCAAGACCCATCATCTTTCCCTGGACTCCAGGGAAACAGAGATCCTTATAAAGGTCAATGGCATAATTTTAGCCTAAATAAAAGAAGTAATCTTTGACACAATACAGTGTATGTGTCTATAATGGGAACACTGCGATTCTTCCACAGCTGAAACTAATAGGAATGGCTAAGTCGCTACAGCTATTTTCAGGTATTAATTATATGTTGCATTTTGAAATGATAGAATCTATTAGTAAATTCTGTGGAGCTATTATGTAATCATCAGTCAAATTATATCTGACTGTTACTATGGGATCTTTATTTGATTGGTTAGATGGTTTACTCTGTTCTAAAGATACTGTTCAGATTTTAAAAGCCACTTTGGTTACCTTGAATCACAAATCTAAATGGCTTTTAATCTAATTAACACTCATACTGAATTATTTTGATGAGAGTAAGGTAATAGTACCAGGCCATGTCATCAGTCTTTCTTCTACATCTTAGTCCATAACATATATTAATTAGTGTGCATGGAAACCTACAAAAAACATCTTGTAAAATAAATGGAGAACAAGTTAGACTGAGAATTAATACAGCTTGCAATGAACTGCATAAAACCTTTTAAAGGTACCGCACACATACCACTGGCCCACACATAAAACTTTTTTCTTGNAAAAAAAAAAAAAAAAAAAAAACAAAACAAAACACAGAAATACTCTTATTTTCACCAAAATTCAAGAGCTACGGTTTTGCTTCAATTCACCTCTCAAAAAAGCAGGACGTAAAACAGGTTCTTTTATCACCAGGCAGATTATAAACATCATCTCAGACACCCTATCCACCACATGAAAAAATATAGAAGAGATCTGGGGATACTATACAACAGAGGGGTAAATAATTCTCTCATCTAGTTTCTTGCACTGCAGAAGTTGTCTGAAGATTGTTTCCTTTTCTTCATGTGGACAGCCACAAGCAGACCCTTTTTACACTACAAATGTACTTCATCATTGGACTTTAAGATTCTAGTCTGTGTTGCAGGATTTGGTCCTAGACAGCTTAGCTTCAGTTTTTCAACATCATTAAGGTGTATAAGCACTCTTCACCTATGTACAAAAAGGTAACGGACCAAGTACTATAACTCAGCTCCCAGTCTTTAGAAAGAAGCATATTTCCTGAGCAAATTATGAAAACTTGAGACAAAGAGTTTACAATATGAAAAGTGCCAGAGTGGGGGCAATAGTAGCAGAGATGGTCCCGACAGAACCAGAAATGCACCTTATGGTCCTCTGTCTTACTGTTTTCCATTTCTTAAAACACAGGATTGAGTAATTACAGAAATTTTATATTATAATCTGGCCTCTAGAAAGTCTCAGGTATTAACAATGTATGACACAACCAGGCAATAATTGCTGGAAATATACAGCTTCTGTGCTTATAAATTAATTCAATATTTTCTACATATTATATGCTTAAACAATTACACAGAAAACAGGATTCCGTATTATAGCTAGCCTTCTGAAGTGATATTAAATAGCTTATGTCACACCTCCAAAACAGCGTATTATACTTCAAAGGCATCACAGTGTGCCATCTGTGAGAGTTCTAGATTCTTGTCTAAGTAAAAATTGTGTGATCTATGACACATGTCCGCTTGTATTAGCCTGTAATTTTTAGTGAAGAATATAATCATATTGCTATCATAATTATATCACCATGAGCAGAGCTAATTTACAATTAGCTGTATTTCTTTTTAAAAGCCACAGTGATTGAATGTCATCTACAGAATCAAAAGTGCCATTTCTTCCCACACCCTAGAAAATCTCCAAACTCAGGTAAAGCACCTGGCAGACTAGAACCCCTTTTATTTGCTTTATCTGGCATGTCCATTACAGTATTATACAGACTCTGATCCTTTCCTTTTTCTATTTCATTACTGAATGCTCCCCTGTGTTTTATATGCAGCATACACGATAAATTAACCGGGGTAAATGTACATAAAGACTGGGTGCATCCAAGCTTTCTTCTCTTCCCCTAAGCACTCAGCAGCTTACTCCTTGATGAAGCATAGCAGAACATCTGTGGTGGCCTTCGCTTGGATTTACTTTGCCAGATTTTCATTAAAACAGTGCCTCAATAAAAATGTTGCTTATCCTAATAAAGCTCTTTGAAGCTTTGCAAATTTGCATTTAATACTCTTTAATGTCATTACAGCATTAATAATCTGTGCCTAAAGAGCAATAAAACTTTACATTTTCTGGTTTATGAAAGAAACTTCATAAACCCATGATTTTCTTGTGACTCAGCTTTAATGCACCATAAATAGAGACACAAGCAGGAAAGCTGTATGACACCATGGATTTGTACAAATTTATGGCACAGTCCTCTGTTAGGTATCTCTTGTTTCAGAGATTATATATAAAAATTAACAAAAATTGAGCTGTGAATAATCATACTAGGAAATAAATGGGACGGAGCTTCAAAAAATGAGTAAGCCTTTACTACATGAAGGATTTCTGCTCTGGCAACTTGATTTTTTTTGCCTTGGGGAAAAAAAGACATTATTATGCCTGGAAACAAACCAAGAGAAATCCTCACCTGAATCCTCCATTGATACATGTACTGCATTTTCTCCAAATACTGTCTTAGGAAATGTTTGTTATTTTAGGCTACCTATGGGTTTTGAGAATATTATCTGTAAAAGACATTCCCAGTAACACCATTCTGAAACAAGCCGATCATTATTAGAATTGCAGTAATACCAATGTAAAGTCAGTGTATGTGGAAAAAAACGTAAAACTGAGATTCCATTTAGTTTTTCAGAGCAATCAAGCTCCTGACTGATTAAAAAAACTGGTTCTAAGCAGCAGAAAATTTTGGCCTAGGCATAAAAATCCAGGTTCAAACTCTGCGTGTGATCCAGTAGACTATACAATAGTCAGGCTGGCTGGAATATCTAGACAATGAGCCTGAAAAAGTCAGATCAATACCTTGAAATTATGAAAACACAGAAAATGCAATAGAAGTACATTTCTTAACAGAAGCCATAAGTGACTTCATTATGATTTCAGAGATTCATTCTCATATGAATTCGTGTAAATGTATAAAAATACTGGTGAATTGCTAAAGCCTTATTAATTTGAGAAAATCATTATTTCCCAAAGCTGTTAGGAAAATAATTTTTCACTACTCTGTGAATAAGTCTGAAGATCCACAGGGTATGAAGCACTAAAAGTATGTCAGATTGAGGACGAACTATCTCGTTTTACTTTCCAAAGACAAACTAAAGACCTTTTTTTTTTTATTCATCCATCACAACAGGAAAATAAAAATCATTTCTTATTGTCACTGTGGTACCCTCATACAATACATCCCTGATCCTTTGGTGAAAGCAAAGTAAGAGAAACAAAAACAAAACTCGATATGGACCTATGAAAGCATTTTCCAGTTAGTGCTTACTGATGATATAGAACCTCACCTGTTCTGCTAAAGAGCTTCGCAGCTGTCTCAGTGTAACTAATGTTACTCAAAACCAGGGCTTCTGAAAATACTAGTGTTTGACCCCTCAGCTTTGACTCCTTGAAAAAGGACCTGGTTTTGAGAAAGTGCTGAGCAGCTTCCTTTTATACAGCACGTATCCTCAAAATATCTAAAAACATTTCAAATTCTACTTCCAAGAAAAATAATCGTTTTTAGTAGTGTTGACATAACACTTCATTATACATGCTTTGTCAGGCATTCAAATGAAAGTGATAGGCTTATTTATGATTACTTTTTAATAGAAATTTATGATCAGCATCAGTAAATTTATTGGAAATCAAAGCGGTCTCTCTGTGATCATTTAATTGCAATGGTACCGTCAGGTTCCATTTTCTTTCTACGTTTCATCCACAAGATATCCTTAGCTTTTTAATGGGTCCATTTTGCTCTATACTCAGTCCCACCCAGTTTTGGTCTGATTTTCCTGTAGCTTGTACACTGTTTCATTTAATACACTCATTTATACAGCAAGATTACAAAGGATCTCAAAGTGGGTAGAGAAAGTTTATGCAATTAAGTCTCATGAAGAAAGTGAGAAGATGATGCTGCTGGTCCAAAAAGAATCTTTCCCCCCTGCCTTCCCTGCTTCCAATCTAAATCTAATTGCAGTTTTATGAAGAGAAAAGAAGGTGACCACTACTTTTAGAACTGCAATACTAGGTTTTCGGAATAAGGAGACCAAGAAAGGTCTTACGGAAAGAAGATGTGATGTTGGTTGCACAACCATTTGTAATAGTCATGTTAAATTGTCAATGGACAATATGTTAAGAAAAATCTGTTACAGTCGTGGCAACAGAGCAGGCTTCTTTTTGTTCTGCTAGATTAAAATAAGAAGCTTAATTAATTTACAGCCTGAATGTACATTTGCTGTGTGGTAACACATGTCCTCCCAGCTGGCATAATTTGGCACATATTTTTGAACATGGAAGCACATGGTATTTGAAAATCATCAACTCCCACAGTTCTGAATGCACTTCATTTTCTGATTTGAACACTCCTGTGTTAGTTAATACTTATAAGCTTGCCACTTTACCTTTTAACTTGATCATGCTTAAAATATCGAGGTCAACACGGATTGAGAAAAAGTGTCAGAAAAACTTCACAGTAATGGCAAGCTATCGAAAACCTCTGCTCATTTAGGACCAGAATCTGAAATACATAATTTAAAAAACACACATCTTGTAGATGCATGCATTACTTGAGTAAATGTCCATTTCTTCTTCCACCCCTCAGGGACTTCTCTTGAGATAATACACAACTATGTCACAGTTCTCTGTGATGTAGAGTTTGGGTCAAAGACGAAACAGGCACAAGGCCTGGATTCATCATTCCACTCCTTTTTTTTTAAAAAAAAATAGTATTTATATTTTTGGGGATAAATGTTTTGATCTCTTAAAATTTAACAGTTTACAGGATACTAAAATGTCAGCATCAGCCTTCACAGGAAAGGCAGTCAGAGATTCCCATTACATTATGCTTGCTCCTTCTCCTGAAAATTTTGTTCTGAGCTGAACTGAATAAGATCTTATTTCAGTGTTGTAGTGTGAACAACAATTTGGCATTGAGGAAGCATTCAAGATTATGACATTCACATTCATCCTACATTATGGTGAAAAGAGCTGTATTGAAAGTGTTCACAAAAATGAATTTTTGATGAGTTTTCCATGTTTTGACTGAAAAATGAGTCCATAATGCCCAGAACACTGGAGTTGCATATAAGACACCACCCACACTGAGCTGGCAAATACTGCTCTGGATAAGGCAAAGCATTGGCAAAGACAGAGCTAATTCAAGCCAGAAACATAAATAACTGACAAAACAGATACGTTAAATTATTACAAATTTTCATAATTCTTGCTGAAAGAGAAACTTAGAATGCCTAGGATTTCTCAGCAAATTCATTACTACAGTGAAAGTTCATTTATTTATTAGTCATTAGGTCAGCCACATCAAGAATCAAATTGGTGGAAAAACAACTAACTTTCTTATAAGGTTTTACAGTTAATCATATGGAACCAATTCATAAAAAAATAAGTATAAGTGGCCTACATTTTACAAAACAGCAGCAGGAAATGTAGTGAACTCTATCAGTGGAGTTCACAGATCTGTGACAGCAGAGCTAATGAAGCCTCAGCTCCTGTGGCTTTGTCTCACATTTGGGTCATTCCATGCAGAACACGCAGTTCTCCTTATTGGAGCTTTTCTCATGATTGAAGGATGCTTACTGTCATGTTCTGGTACTTAATATTGTGGTCCTCTTATACTTTGTAGGGCGCTGATTTAGGTCTCTCTCCTTTACTCTGTACATTATTGTCATAATAACCTTATCACATTTAAACTTTCACCTGTCTGGCAAAGTTCCTTGCCATTAAGAAACCTGTTCAAAAATTATTTGTAGTAAAAGAAAAAGACAGTGTCATCATACACATCTAATTCCTTAGGAAACCTGGATAAAAATGACACAGCAGTGTTACAGCTTCTAATCAACTTTCTGTAAAGAAACAGAAAAAAGTACCAGTGTGATTAATTTCTAATTATTGTTAATTTGCACTGTAAGAAATGCAACACTCTGATACCTCAGCCACCGTCTGCGTTTCCATTATTAAAAAAATATTTCCAGTTGACAATGAAAACAAAAAAAAAAAAACAAATCTACCCTTTACACTATTCTTCTCAAAATTCAGATATGAAACTCTGGGAAGGCAAGAGAACATCAGAGGTGTAATAGACACCTTAAACCATTCATTAAGGTGAGGCAAGACAAACAGGTGTCTCAGTTTAAGACCAAGCTGACAGTGCAGAGATACCAAAACACCTTGATCACAAGCACATGCTGTTTTTTCAAATTATGACGAGACCTCCCTGCCCCACAGTGGGAAAGAGGTTGCAGGGTGGGTGAGGGCCCCAGGGTCTCGCCCTGTGGCTCATCCCCCTCCTCCAGTCCCTTGTGCCATCCCTCATGTCCCCCTGGGACCTCTCCCCCAGTCAACCCCATGCAGGGGTCAGTTACAGGACTGGTAGGGGATACCCCATGCTGATTGGTCTATTCAAATCCCCTTTGGGGCCTAGAGATTGGCAGTTGTCATGTAGGCCTCCAGATGATGTCCGCAGCCTCCACAGTGGTGATGGCAGGGCTGCCAGTGCCCACGGCGCCCGCTGCTGTTATGGCCATGGCTCTCCCCAGCCCACAGGGCTAAGTGCAGTCCATCCCCTGGCACTGCTGCCAGCCAGCCCCAGTTAAATCCCTGGATTAATAAATTTAAATGGCTACATTTCCTTTCAACATTGTAGGAAACCTTAGCCTAAAGTTTGGCTGGGAGGGTGCTGAACTCATTGAATCGCTGCCAATTTTTTTTTCTTTTTTTTTTTTATGTTGCTGTGGAATTCTTTCCCTCCAGCCTATTTTAAGCATAGCATTATTTGAGTTCATAGCGTTTAAGGTTCACAGTCATTAAAAAAAAAAAAATCAGGTAAATCTTACAGCAGACCTTTTTAGTTCTGCTATTTTGGGTGAAAGAAAGAAAGGTTATTCTGGAAAGAAAAAGCCACTTGGTAAGAAACTTTCCTAATATAAATTTAACATCCCCCCCAAAAAATAAAAACAACTCTTATTATCTAAATCGGGTCCTACAGTCATCATATGAAGCTTCATAAATATAATCATATTTATAATCTTATTTATGATGCTGCAAGGTACATATGAGCCTTTTGTCAGACCTTATTGTAAGAGTTGCCATCTCTTTTCTTTCTGAAACAGAAGAAAATCCTGCATAAAACACTCTATAATCTGTTGAAAGTAGAATCTCAGCATTATGCATTGGAAAATGGACTCATTTTAGTTGATTAAATGTAGCTGAACAGATCATTTGCTTTTACTAGCAACAATAAACAAATATAATTCTCATAATATATATAATACAAGAGGACATAATTTTTTTAGACATTAGGCCTTTTATCATAAAGCCTCTTTCTTATATACCATGATAGTTAAAGTAAAAATAATAAAAGCGTTGTTAACAGAAAGGAGATATTTCCCTTGTGGTGTTTGCAGCTTTGTGCTGGAAAGGATTTTATAGTGACAGTAAAAGATAAATACATTTGCCATTCAAGTGAAGCAATGAAAGAAACTAGTGATAGAGTGGCAGTCTTCATTTAAATAATGCATAGGCTTTGTTGGTGAAATTGCTTAGCTCATCTCAATTTAATACCCAGATACTTGTTCATAAAAAGCCAGACAATCAGATATATATTTGGATTCTAAGAACAAGCAGCAATACCACCTTTGGTTTCACCATTCTATTCTCACTAGAGAAGAACACTGTATTCTAAGATACTTTTCAACAAGATCCTTTAGAGCTCCTATTTTCTGCTGTTGGACTCTGCAGCCTTTTTTCACTGTAAACAGCAGCTAGGCTGTGTGCCAGACCTTGTTGATCAGCAACATTCAATAGTGCTCTGTCTTCAGCAGAAACGCCTTGAATACTCATTTTGGCTAATATAATTAAAGTCACTTTCTTACTGTAAATGCAAAAGAATCCAGAGTAAAGTTTCCTGCAAACAGGTGAAACTTTTCTCCCTCACTTTCATACATCCACTCACACTCTGTAAGTTTTTACTCTTGCATGTTATTTTCTTATTAGTGTTACAAACGTCCAGTGCTAAACAAAAATCTATCTTTTCAAGCAGCTGTTAGTGTTATTCACCAAAAGATGGTCATCGTGTCTGACAGCATGACAGAAAAGAGAGCCAAAGCCAGATAACACGCTATGTTCTTACTCCTGTCTTAAGCTGAAGAAACTCTATTGAATTTAATACCACGATACAGATGTAAAAACTGTGGAACATATAAGAAAATTAGATCCAGTAGTTTTCACTTAAAAACATAAACAAACAGAACTATGACTCCACATTTTCATTTAATATTCATCCAAGGATGAAAAACTCTGTCTTGCAAAAGATCACAGAAATTGGTTTTGAGGTCTACCTTTATCGCATTATACAAGAAATTCTTTATAAGCTTTGCAGCAATAGTGATAATTTAATTCTGCACAATTTCTGGAGGGGGCATTTTCTGAAGGAAAGACTTGCTACTAACTAAGCCTAGCATGCAGAGAATGAGCTCTGTGCCTCAAGAAACTACTACCATCAGTGAAGAACGAATACATGTTTGAAATATTTATGAGAACTTAAGCCAGAGGTGTTTCTCTTACATATTACTAGTTTAAGCTGTTTAAACAGCCAGCAGTTCCCCATTTTTTATTCTTCAAACACACTCTTTTTAAATGCAGAAGTGGAGGTTGGAGAGCTCAGGAGGTCATTTCATCCACCGCATAATTGGGGTGTTCAGAACACCAGTCTGAACAACTGACCTTCTAAAAGCAGGCAATCCTGAAACAGCATACTACCAAAATGCTTTTACGTCCATTTGTGTTTTGCCACGTCACAGAAATTACAAACTTAGACAGAATTAACTTTGTTCCACCATAGTTCAAAGAGCATTTTCCATTATAGATATACTGCAATCTAACACCATGTATTAGTTAGTGCTCACCATTATATCCTGTCTTCATTTAATCACCTCTTTACTTATTTTAAATGCATTGCATTAGCAGCACCCCAAACTTTAACCTATACCTGCTAACCAAAAAGGGATAATGCAGATTTCTGTCACCTGTTTCTGTTCACACACTATCTATGAAGCAAAGCCTAGTTTATTTGAACTGCCATAATCCTTTTTTTTTCTGAAATAACTTTTATAGAAATGACTATTTTATCCCATTGACCTTCATCCTGCAATTCAATATTAGTGACAGTCCCACAAACCAACGTACTCCATTAAAGTCAGTAGGGCTCTGTGGTTTCATTAGCCCATGCAAGTGCTTTGATTGCAGGGTTGGGTCTGGTGGATGCAAGCTATTGATCACAGCCTGACTTCCATTTCTGTATTTCAATGCGTTTGAAAATTGTGACTCATGGGCCAATTGTTTCTGCTTCTTAAATGACTACCAAGAATGACCAAAATATCCCTGTGAATGGTTTCTGCATCAGCACTCACATGAACCTGCAAGGAGGCTCGAGAGATTTTTGCATTCCACTGCTACTTCAGGACTGAATTAATCTGAATGAATTTATATTCATTTGTGGAAGTGAATATCAAGTAATGGTGAATATCACTGAACACAATCCAGCACTTAACTGATTGAGTATTTGTGAATACTTTTTAAAAGTACTTTTTACTATCCCTTCGGCATGAAAATGTAGTATTCTCAGAGACACTTCCTTTTATAATAGTGAATTAAATTCTCTCTAGCGTTCACATTAGAAAGAAATACAGGTGGTACATTCCTCACCTTTTCTCTGGTTCATCTCCGATATGCTCATATTTTCTAATAAAATAGCATGTAATAGAGAAAAGTATGTTTTACACCTAAATTCTAAGAAATTACACTTCAGAATTAATATTCTCTTAATTAAAGGTAGCATTTCATACCTTTTGGAGCTACAGTTTCAGCCTGTCTGCAGATGTGCTGACAGAAGCTCATATTTTGAAGCAAGCTTTTGTCTACAGACAGGCTATTGCTCTCTTCCTGTTCTTTCCCTGTCTCCTTTTTAATACAAGCTTGTGCTCTACAAAACTTGAAAGGTTAGTAGATAGTGTCCATACAACACATGCTCCCCTCAAAGTGTGGGCAATGTTATAGAAATCTGAAGTCATGTTGGTCATCTAGTTTCAGGAAAAATGTTAAAAGTATGAGAACAAAACAGTTACTGGCAGTGACTAGTGAAATCTCTTCTACAATTTTCATCCACCCAGTATTAAAAAGCTTTGAAAATATTTTGGAAAACATATCATCTTAGTTTATCATATATCAATAATCTCTGGAGAAAATCTTCAATTAATATGAAGATGAATAGTAGAGTGGGTGTGGTGTATTCAAAGAAAAGCATTGCTTAGTAATAAAAGTAGGCAGGTAAAAGTCAATACACTTACACTGATGTCTATCCAGTCAACACAACAGCAATAAAATAGACATTTGCTTCAACATAATACAAATTCAACAGGACTGCATCTGTGGCATATTGAAATACTGCAGTTTGGTTGACAAAGTGGGGACATTTCTATTAAAATACAGCATTACAGAAGTCATAATGCTGTTCTGAAGTCTACAGTGCTTGAAATACAGCATATTTTCTTTTGATGTCAACACTGATACAGTTTCTACTAATGCAATAGACGGAAGTTGATTTCTAGATTCAAAAACTCAACTAGAAGATTTTAAAACTGGAAACTTCAGTCAAATGAGTTTATTTTTTCAGCTTCCTTTTCCTACAGAGGAATTTCCTGAAGTACCATTGTTCTGTTGCGATGGCATATTTTACAGTATTGTTGGGTGTTGAAACTGTCTGCCTACTGCACTTGTGGGTGTAGAGACTATCATCTCAAAAATCTCAGAGCATCACAGCTTCTGAGTTCAGATTTAATCAAGGATAACTGCCATTCTACTTCTTCTTCTGGTGATGGATGTAATGCAGTTAAGAACAGGATGCTATTAATCAATAGTTTTAATCATGAAAATCAAAAATACATGGGTTTTTTTTGCTACTTCCAATCAGAGCTCTTGACTGAAAGAGCCCTCTCCACAAGTGCAACAGGAAGTTCAGTAAATGTCTTGGAGATATTCTGAACCGGAAGGCTACACATCACACATAAATCCATATCAACTCATTTCCAAGAGTAAAATCACAGTTGTTCAGAGATTACTTGTCATTTGTGAAATACACAGGTACAATCTTTTCTTATATCTGAACACTAATTTCATTTCTTCTTTCCTAAACACACACTTTCATCAATTTTTCTAAGTTAAGTTTTGAGATTTCTGGGTTTTATTTGAACATTTCTACCAAAAACAAAAGCAAAATTAATATTAACAAGAATTGTAATAGATAACATACACATATTTTACCATAAGTATAGGTGATACAATTTCTATCATTCTCTATTCTGAGAAGATATTCTTTTCTTAATTAAAACTTGTTTGCATATTTTTAATCTCATGATATCCTATTGATTATATAGAGATAATCATATATGTCATATATATGATGATGATTCTATATATATTCCATAAAGTTCTGAGTCAAACAAAGTTGAAAAAGATGTTTATTTCCATCACCATAATGTTGCACAGCATGGAATGAGGAATTGTATGTTATCTTTAGAAGCAGCCATTCTTGCCCAGAAAACACAAAAATAAAAAAGGATAAAAAAAGGATAAAAAAAGATAAAAAGGAAAACCCATACCCATAGACCTTTGAACCCTCTAGTCTCATTCACTTCCTCTGTAAAGACACTAATCACACCTCTCTGGATCAAGGAGAAGAGATGGACTGCGGAGCTTGAATGGAAAGCCAAATCTGGTAAAGTGTCTCCCGATTAACCTTCAAGGAGCTACCCAGTCTGAACAGAACCCTGAATAGGTAAGTATCTATCTACAAGGCATTTTCCTGGAACGCAACAAAATGTGTATATGAAATTCCTCAAGAAATATCTGTACCTGTTTTGCTTGTTCAAATGCTGGCAACATTATTGATTTTGATGCAAGCCAACCATACTGAATGTGTATCATTTGCATTCTGTGTGATGCCTGGCACTGAAGAAAAGGCTGTGAATACAGCAGCTTATACCAGCGGGAAATTCTACAGAAAGTCAGTCAGCTGAAACCCAACAATAAATTTTCACAATAACAATTCTGTATGTGTAATATTCTAGCCATAAACATTAAATATTTGTAAACAGCTAGTGTAACTGAAATATGGTTAGGTCACAGCGACACGGTACCATCTTGTCCTCTGAAAACTAGACTTTCTCAAAGATAAGCATCCAAATAATGCAGAGCGCTAAAATTGCTAATAATTTCAGAAGTGTGATTAAAAATGTGATTTACTAACAAGTCTTCAGTAACCAAATCCTATTGGTTTCCAAGCCTTATTACTTCAATGTTTTTAATATAATAAATTACTGTTGTTAACACATTAGGAATGAAATAGCCCCATACAAGAATCAATCAAGTGGTTCCATAAGTGCTAGCTTTATGCCCTTTGCATTTCCCTGGTTTTATGCCCTTTTCTTACTAAGCTTTCCATCTCCCTACTTATAAACTCAGCATATGGTCACTTGCCCTATGAAACCTAGCAAAAGAAAACAGATGTTGCAATTGCGTGTAACTGTGGGCATGACTGGCCAGGCTGCTACAGCCAAAGAATACACCACAGCTCAGTTGTTCTCCTGTCTTCCTCTCAAAAAGGACATTAATTTGGACCTCTCATCTTTTCAGCTGCCGATTTTCATAAAGCAGGTAGAAAAGTAATTATCTCTGATACCTTCCTCCACCCACTTTCAAACTGGCCAATAGATTCAGAAGTTATTGAGGGAAAGAGAAAGCAGACATGAAGATAGTAATTTAGTATGCCTCATTTCCTTCACTGCCAAGAAAAAAAGACAAACAAGATAATGGAATGTGTATCAAGATACACAAGCGAGGTCTTGCAAGCATACAATCGGCGTCTTTTCACTTAATTGGAACTACTTACATGACAAAAGTGACGTTCCTAAATTACTATTACGAGTGGAGGTTTATTGTCCAGCATTTTAGAATACAGTGCTGTTAGAGAAATGCCATTGGTTTAAACTCTTCAGTCCCATATCCCATGAGTATATCACAGGTGGCAGAAATATTAACATTCAGAAAGGATGTTTTCCAGAATTCTTGTTCCTGCAATTCAAAAAATAACATTGTTATAAATTACTGATAATTCAACATTTTTGTATCCCAGTGAAAACACAACTGTAGAAACAGTGACCATTCCCCTGTAAACTTCCATTCTCAAATGGTTGATATGTATATACTTTATTTTTATACAAAATGACTGACTGCCAATAATAATGAAATTAGTATATGGTATAGAAACATTTTCATGACCAGAAATCTATTTTAATTCAGTTGGAAGCTATCAAACTAAGTGTAACCAAGGAAATAGAATAAACTCTGAGTGTCTAAGTTGTTATGGTCTGAAGTTGTCCTTAAAGAAATGAGTTAGATAACTGCAAACAACACGTGTAACATACACTATTGGTGAAGATACTAGATATCTGTGATATTATAGTGCAATCTGTCATGGCAATTACAGAAAGTTATATCAACGTGAAACTTCAGATAGACTCTTCATTTCCTCTATGTTAAAGTACAACCAGCATCTTCATAATATCTATATCTCCAAGTGGTTGGTTTATTTTGACCCTTCAGTGGGTCAGGTGTTAAGTTTCTGAAATTATTGCCCTTGGTATTCCTACCTCACTTTAGGAAGACAGAGATATCATCTTTCAAATTATTTTTCCCAAGATAAAGAGTAATATAATCTCCCTAGATGTTCAAGTTTTCAAAAAGCAGTAAAGATCGCCTTCTGCTGAACATACCCAAAAGGTTGGGATATTTGATTTGTCATTGTTTTATGACATTCTGAAGATCAATGTAGGGCATGATAACCACATCAGTTCCAAGTTCTGTAGAGGCTAAAAGAACTTTCCCTGCTTACATACAAACACCAAGTTTTTTAAGAGCTGAACAGTACATAGTAGAGTTCAGCTTTACTTTTTGGGCAATTTCTCAAAACTTACATTACAAGCAAAAGACCTATCTGGGATGGGAGCCTTTGGAAGAAAAGACAATAATAATTTGTATTAACTTTTCAAAGGTTCCTTTTCTGTTATAGGGAGAAAAACATGCACAAATTCAAAACACCATCACTTCTCTGGTCATAGTCCAAGATTTCCCTTTAATCTTCCTCCCAACTTCCCCTCTGCAAAATGACCAAAAAAAAAAGAAAACCTAAAAAAAAGAAAAACGAAAATACACAGCTTTTTTCTTTTGAAAGTAGTTTCTTATTTGCATATTCCCTATTTAGATAGCCTTTCTACTCTGTGACGGAAAAACTGTATGTATGTAGGTATTTATATAGTTTTATTTTTACTTTTTTTCCTTTACTTTATTTTTACTTTCCACTCAGCTATTTTATTCACATTTTCACATCTATCTCCCACCAAACAGGAGAGAATTTTCTATCAAATAAATTGTAGTGGAAAATAAATGCTCACTTCTGTTTTTTTAATCTTATAATGTAGAAAGGCAGCCGAAAGCTGGTATTTCCAAGGGGTAAAATTAAGCATATGTTTTCCTCCACGGAATTTTGTCAGATTCTTCTCCTGCAATATGTTACAAACAAGATGACTTAAAGACTGTGGGAGCTCTGCATAGTGTTATGTATTATACAGGAGTCAAGCCCTAAATGTGCTTTTAGATTTTTTTTTTATTCTTTTTTTCATAGATGACCAGAAAAACAAGCTATGCTTCTCTCCTTTTCTGGATTGCTCCTAAAAGCTACCTGAATAAAAGTATGCAGGCTAGAATATTCTGTTGGCATTCACAATGCAGACTCTTGGAGCACACACAGCCCATCTTAAGAAAGATTGTAACTTTGAGGCATGATGCCGCTCTGGTCTGGTTTTTTGTTCACCCACACCATCCATATCCCATAACACTATCATATGGTGCTACATGGTTTGCTCTGCCCGATTTGTGCTATCACCCACCCCTGCCTCGCAGTTTTTCACACCGCTTTCCCAGGGCCTGTCTGTGCTACAAAAGGGAAAGTAACCTGCCTGATATTAAGAAGGTGATCCCCTGTAGAGGACTCTGCCGCCAAGGTGTATCACCACCCCTGAGTCTAAGACCAAGTTCAAGGTCACAAAGATAAAGCAAGAAGGTAGAACTCTTCTTGGCATGTGGGCGTGTGGAGGTGACTGGGAGTTAAGGCTTCTCTGCCCCAGGCAGTCAGAGACATGATTTTTGAGCACCATATGCCTTATTTCTGACAAGACATGAAAAATATCATTCTTGTCCAGGAAAAGATATTATTTTCTTGACTTGTACAGAATTATTCAGCCCTTCCAGAACAGCTCTCCTTGGTCCTCAGCATGGCTATCTAGAGGCCACCTGAACTACTGAGAAGAGAGGGCTTTGCAAAATAGCTATGCCCAGTCTCCTCTAGCACGCTGGGAGTTGTTGCAGCAGGTGTCCAAAAGCTGAACTCCAGGGTCTCCCAGGCCTGCCCTCTGCTGTGCATGGTCTCTTCCTACAAAGGCCATCTCTCCTGTAAATCCACGTCAAATACAGTCAAAAAAATGTTTCATTTGTTTGTTCAGAAATGTTCACATTGTCTGAGCTCCAGCAATTCCACATAGGAAGAATGTTTCTCAGGAACAGCTTCAGTGGACCAAGAATATTTCTCTCCTGACTACTTCCCATCCCTTGGGGTCTTTCTTTTGGACCCCAAAATGTCCAAAATTATTATGTCATTCAAAAATCATTTTATTTGTGCATTGGTACACAAAGGCAAAGCTGCCAGTGAAGGGGTAGGAAGGCAGCCTTGTTCAGTCTGGTCTTCATTAGGCATCATTTTGTCACTAAGTAAAAACTGTTCCTTTTTCTCTTTGCATGTTCACATAGCCCGGCTGTGGTCAACACTGGAAATAGTTTGGAAAGGTATGATTTGTCTTGGCAACAGGGTGGCCAAGGTGACAGAAATTACAGTTAATGTACACAGCAGCTGCTGAAGGACAAAATGCTCTGCTGTGCATATTAGGTCTGCACCACACAACCTCTGTGCTAGGTAACGGCTTCCCAGGCTCTAAACAGATGGTTGCTATGCAGATTCAGGACATCTATCAACCCTGGTCTTGGAGCACATCCAGAAACATTAGAGCAGGAATCCTAGGTGGGCAACCAGACTTTCTGTGAAAGGAATTAAGCCAGAGGCTTGCAGATGCTGTAGCAGGTTTCTTCTTTTCACTGCGGGGGTGAAGCAGGTTCTCACTTCAGTCCTAATCTTCCTTCAGAGAGAGTTTGACACAGAGTTATCTCTGCAAGGGACAGAGGTGCCTTCTAGCAGGCACCTATTTCTAGTGTGGTACCACTAAAGAAGTAAGCTCTTCCATAGAGTCCTTTTAGGAGCTGTGCTGTGTATGCAGTCCCTAGGAAATGTTGTAAGAGCAGCTGCACATCCTTGGAAAATGCATGTTATCAGGCAGAGTGTATGCTGGAGGATCAGTGGCCTTAGTATGCAGTGACTTGTGCAATATTCCCTGGAGAAGGGAAGAAGGGAGAAGGCCCTAAAGGAATTTGGCCTCCAGGGCTTGGATAGGCACATTCCTATAGGACAGATACACAGACAATCAAATTACAATGTCATCTGTGAAAAGGGAGAAATAATTTAAACTTTGTGCAAAACTATTCTTTTACCAACAGCTATTTAGTCCAAAAGCATGACAAACAGGCAGATGACAGCTCTCTGTGAAAAAGTTCAACATCTCAACTCTGCTCCAAGGAAAACTCATTAGGCTCCCCACAGAATCCTCCAATGGAGGAAAATAACCATTACGAAGTTCATATTATTACTACTTTTAAGGTTAAAAAAAAAAAAAAGGCAAATTAAGGTATCAAGGTCTTTCTTGGGTAAGGAAAGGAGAAGGAAAAGGCGAACATAGTTCCTATTAATTTACAGCAAGATGAAAGAGATCTGTATAGACCTGACTTTTCTTAGGGTTTGGAGTTGCTGGTTAGTCTCACTTAGTGTATTGGGCCTGGCTGAGATAGACTTTAATTTTCCCCACAGCAGCCCTCATAGTGCTGTACTTTGTATTAGTGGCTAGAAAGGTGTTGATAACACACCAGTGTTTTGGCTACTGCTGGGCAGTGCTCTCACAGCATCAAGGTTTTCCCTCTAACATTCCCCCCTCGCTCAGTAGGCTGGAGATGGGCAAGATATCGGGAGGGGACATAGCCAGAACAGCTGACCCAAACTCACCAAAGGGGTATTCCATACTTTATGATGTCTGCACAGCAATAAGAGCTAAGAGAAGGGGTGGGGGTGGTGTGAGGGGGTGGGGGCAGCACAGGGGCATTCGTTATTATGACATTTGTCTTCAGGAGAAATTGCTACGCATACTGAAGCCCTACTTCCTGGGAAGTGGCTGGACATTGCCTGCTGATGGGAAGTAGAGAATAAATCTTTTGTTTTCCTTTGCTTCCACACATGGCCTTTGCTTTTTCTTTATTAAACTGCCTTGATCTGGACCCACAAGCTATTTTCCATCTTATTTTCTCCTTGCCCTGTCCTGTTGTGGAGGGGAGTGATAGAGCAGCTTGGTGACCACCCAGCGTCCAGCCAAGGTCAATCCACCACACTCAGTCAGATAAACACAGAATGTTCTAGGAGAAGACTCCAGTATTTCCGTTAGAGGAAAATTTGTTTTACAGCAGTGGAGAGGAAAGCTAGTCAGAAATGGCTGGAAAAGGTTTTGTGTCTTAAACACGTACACTTTTACAGCCCTGCTGGGCTGTAAGCCCCTTCACAACAGCTTCTCTCCTTCAGCCTATGACCAGGTGGGATTGTGCTTTTGAGGCAATAAAATGGCAAAACTACAGAGACCAGCTCTTAGAACAATAGACCCTCTGTTTAACAGAGATATACTACTCCAAACCTTTGCCAGAATAACAGAAGGCAAAATGGAAAAGCATCGGGAAAAACGTGCCTATCCTGCTTAAAAGACTTTTAGTCAATGATTAGCCTAAGTAGCTTGAACGAAAGCAAAGTGAGTATTTTAACATGGTGTCTTCTTAATTTGGATCCCTGAGAACATTCGGGAAAGTACAAACAAAAGGAGGGAGGATTTATCTTGACAACAGCCAATTTCCCCTGTAATTTAAAATATGTAGAAGGTACTATTCCTTTGCCAGTACAAATTCCTTTATCCATCACTGGAGGCAATAAGCCACAATCCTCCACTAAGGCAGAATAAACCTCAATTCTTCCAAAGATAGATAGACCCCTGCCAATGGGGAAAAGAGGTCTCAAGACAATGTCATTGCAGTGTTGCAACATGATCTTACCACTGAGAAAATACTTCACTCATTTAGGGGTACTAAACTATATTTTTAGAGTAAAATATAAAAATTAAAAATTAAAGTATTTTTAAATGCTCTGCATTATTGCACTTACTAGCTTAACTCAGGAATTTCCATACGTGATCATACAGCCAAGGACATAATAAGTATGTGCTTTTTTTGTCACAGTATGCACACTACATTCCATGCACAAACCAATTTGCAATATGTTTCATCTTTTAATTAACAGCTGTCTTCATCTGTCAGTTTCCAGAGGTACTTGCCATGTCTTTACAAGAGGAAAAAGCACAAGAGAAACATAACAATACCTAGAAACACTCACTCTAGAAAAAAAAATAAATTTTAGTACAAATTTACATTTTTACAGCTTGCTTTCCCTGCATAGTTTCATGCCAGACCACCCAGTAACATATTGGAAAGGGCCACTCAGTAATGCCATACTTAAAAACGCAGGGATGATCAGATAACTGTAGCAGAGCTTCATTCTGTGTTGGTAGCGAGGGGAGTTTATACTGTTGTTTCTACTAGCAGTCAATAGTACTTGGGGGAATGGGGTAGCTGATGTGTTTGCAAGAGTTGTGTCTTCTTTTATCTATCAGTCTTACACCTTCATAATAAAAATCTAGGCACCAAGTGGTTATAAAATACTCCTTCACCACCAAGTTTGTAACCCTATATTCAATTGCTCTTCTCTTTCTTAACATAGTTTATTTTATGAAATTGATTTTCCTATTAACTCTTTCAACTTCTTCATCTTCTCTTCTGGAATAATCCAGTTTTCCTTCTGTATTTGTTCTTAATATTAACAAGTACTTGTCTCTCCTAGAGCCTTCTCATTGCTGGTACATCCGTCCCTGAAATCCGTCTTCCTACAGTCAAAGCTTTTGTACTTAGCTATGGAAATGAGCAAGTAAAATGTGGGGTTCAGTTCAGGTTCAATAGGACCCATGTAATCTAGTTTGCTTAAGCCAGGTGATAATGTTACCACTAAAGAACTGACTCATTCATACTAAGTTTACACATAAACCTGAATCTGAACTCTGGCATAAAGCTTTGTCATTTCTTCTACTTGCTATAGCCCAGCACTAAATCTTTTACCTCTTCTACTGCAACACGGGAATGAAAGACAAGGTGAGTTACAACGGACATGCACTATTAAAAGCTATTTCTGTATGTCTCAGCTTGTTTGCTCCTCATCCTAAGAGCAGAAGGAGAAGTTTTTCTCCTCTCTGAACATCAGCACAGACACTGACCTTTGCTTAGCTGATTGTAGAGTGATTTAGAGCCAATGGGGGGAAAAAAAAAGGAGGGAGGGAGGAGAGAAGGGCAGGTTCAATGTGTTACACCAACTCAGAGGGTCAGCTGCCTATGATCCTGGGTCCAGCTCTGATAAAGCCCAGCTGTGAGACCTCAGCCCAAGCTTCTGATGAAATTGCCGAAGATGTGAGAAAATCTGTAGAGCAGAGCTGTGCAAGATAAGAAAGATAAAATTGCAGAGGTAAGACTGCTGAGATGAAGATAAGTAGCAGCTCAAAGATTCAAGGGGAAAGACACCAACATGAGAGGTGTACAATCCTAAACGGAAAAACAGGGAAATGACAGCAACTCAGTAACCTTAAGGATCAACTAATTCCAGAGAGCAGTACAAGTCTATTCCTCCCCACCTGACTAAATGCTGCCCAACTACCTTGTCAGCAGGGACTTCTCAGGTACCTAATCAGGAGTGGTGAGCATACTAATGCTTAGCATAGTCGCTCATTGGTTATTACTATTTACCGTGTCTGTATCAGGAAGTTGTGTTACACTTTTAGGATTTGTATGTCCCACTAGCAGAGTCTCTGCATGCAGCAAAGGTGTCCCATATAAGAATCATAACAGTCACTTAGAGAACTCTGATCTTTACTTGTTTACAAGTTTACAGATATTTATCCTGTCTTTTTAGGCTACAGAGTGTTGAGATCAGTCAGAAACTGGTAATAAGTTGACAACTCAATATTCTGCACAAGTGCCAGGTGATAAACTAAAATCTGTATGACTGCAGATGCAACAGCAGCAAGTCTTACCTAACAAACTGAGGTACTAAGTTCAGATATTAGGATTTAGGAAACAGTGCGAACATGTTAAAAAAAAAAAAAAAAAAAAAAAAAAGAGAGAGAGATGAAGAAAAGAATAGCCAAACAGGAAGAAATTCTTAACAATGGCTGCTACTGAGAAACCATAGCATTAACCTCTCACCTCTTCATTCAGTCACCACTTTTTCTCCCAGCAGGTAACCACAGTGGAGTCCTGTAGGGGTCTATCCTGGGACTTGTCCTGTTTAAAATCTTTATCAAGTGGCCTGGAGGAGGCGATAGAGTGCACTTATAGCAAGTTTGCTCATGACCTCAAGCCACGGGGTTCATACATTATAGGGAGGACTGCCATTCAGAGGGGACAGGTTGGAGGAATTGGCCAACAAGAACTTCATGAAATTAGACTAGGACTAAGGAAAGGTCCCTCATCTGCACAGGAAGAGCCCCTGGCAATGGTACAGTCTGGGAACGGACTGAACGGGGAGCACCTCTGCAGAAAAGACCCTGGAAAGCTGGGCTGACAGCAAGCTGAATGTGAGCCAGGAGCATGCCCTGGCATCAAAGACAGCCAGCTACCACCAGCCTGGTCAGGGGCTGGAGCTCTTGCCCTGCAAGGAGAGGCTGAGGGACCAGGGCTTATTCAGCCTGCAGAAGAGAAGGTTTCAGGGGCACCTAATAGCCATCTATCTGAACCTATAAGCACGTTATTAAGACAATGGAGCTGGGATCTTCACATCACTGCATGAAAGGGAACAAGAGGCAAAAAGCCTAAGGCTAAAGAAGCGAGGGTCAGACTGTGTATAAAATTTAAAAAATCCCAAGAATAAGTTGCCCAGCAAGGTTGCATAATCTCCATCTTCTGAGGTTTTCAACACCCAAATGGAGACAGTCCTGAGTAGCCTGATTTGATCCTGCTTTGGCAGTTGGTTGGACTAGTGACCTCTTGAGGGCCCTTCCCACCTGCGTGACTCTGCAGCTCTGTGCTGCTCTGCAGACTCTGGTCAGAGCAAGCAGTCCCTTTGCTGACCTAGCTCTCCTTGGGAAATACTCTTCCCTCCCACCATCATATTCCACCGCCCGTTAGTTTGAACCAATTTGTGTTCAATCAGGATATTTTAAGGAAGAAAAAAAGAATTAAGCTGGGATTTGTTCAAAAACAGTTCAGGTCTGCAACCTGAGGCCCTAATACTTCTATGTAATGTGTTACAATATCACCATTTTATTTTAAACAGTCATAACAATTGTTTTTAACAATCTTAAATGCTTTGAAAAGTATTTGAAATTATGATGAATTACTATCTTCTTTGAAGGGAAGTAAAAATGATCCTTACAAACAAAAATAAAGTTACAGAGTTTTATAAAATTCCTGTGGAAATATCTACAAGCCAAATATTGTAGAAGCAATGTCTATATTGCATAGGCAGGCATCCTACAGGCTACTTAACATATAGCAAAAAAAAAGTGAGTTGGCATATTGCTGTGTGGAATCACAGTTCCTCCGCTATTGGGATCTTTTGTTATCAGCTCTTGTAGTTACTTTTATAAGTTATTTCAGTATAATCAGAATAAAGACTATATATAGAGAAATACCAACTTGACATGCCTCAGAGATTTTATCTTTGGGTGGGGAGAAAACTGTACTTCAAGAGGCTTGTTGGTGGGAGGAGAAGAGATTGATATAACTTTGGCCTTAAGGTAAAGGTTTCACTGATTTTTTTCTCTTCTTGCTTATGTATGGGCTGTGTGTTCATGAAAAAAAAAAAAAAAGTTTAACATTTAAATGTATCTCCTTAAAAGAGTATTCAGTATTAAAAGGCTGCTAAATCAAGGTGCACATACACAGAAATACCCAAAGACACAGAGATACATACACACAGTCTCCCCTTGAGAGGTTTCATTGTGACAACTTTAACAAACTTCCATAAAATGATGTCACAATATTAGAGCAGAATCTAATTCAGCTTCCATCATTAGGATCTGATCCCACAAACTACATGGTCCAGTTGAAATCAGTAAATTTTAAAGAAGTATCGGAGGTCTCGGGAAACCTCCTTGCAGTGAGTATAAAGTTATACATGCTCACTCTAGTAATCTTTTTGTACTTGTGTCATGGAAATAAGAATGCTTCTATTTCTGTGTTCATATTGCAGCCCTCTAGAGCTGGATAGACAACAGTAATCTCTTTTTTTTTTTGAGATTTTTTTGTATTTCAAAGCTTGCAAGCCCACATGAAATTAAAATTATCTGTAAAGTCTCAACAGAAGCCACGGGCCTGTAATCTGTCTCAAAGCAAAAATGGAAACCAAGTCACCCAGAGTTGCCTGGAAGCTGCAAGTTTGGGAGTACTTCCAAGTTGTATGATTCTTCATAGATGGGAGACAGGAAAAGAAACAGTTTGTGATAAAAATCAGAAGCAGAAACAAATGCATGCACTTGCAAGGCTATGCTTGCAATTTCTCTGTGCTATCATAGTTTGACGGAGAGGGAAGTGAAACAATCTATGTCAAGTAGGATATGAGGACAAATCGAGAATTTAATATCAGCTTGCTCAGAGCCTACACTAGCACAGAACAAGATTCCTTTGCATTGATGCCCAAAGGTCACTGATTTGACTCTGCATACTCAGTCTTCACTGTGATTTAAAGTTGTCCATTATGCTATGCCTCAACTTCGCCATTTCATCTCCTTGTCTTTCTCCATCTGCATATATAATGTAATTTCAGTTTCTTCCTCCAAGTCTCTCCCTGTCTGTATTGAAAACCTTTCAAAGGACTTGCATCTTCTATTAGGAAAAAAAGTAGAACAAAATATATAAATCAAAATGAAGTTTTTTCCTATGCTCCCATCTAAATTTTGTCTCCTGGAACCTGATAATAAAAAATGTACCTTCTCAATGATCAACTTTAATTAGTGATGTGTGATAGTGTAACTGGGTGCAATAGGATTATGCATAGTGTTTCAAAGAACACACATTTTTTGTAGACTTGAAAAGAAAAAATTATGTTCTTTCTTAATATTTACAGCTTTTATCAGACACTGTAATTTTATATTTGTTTTTTCTATTAACTACTTATCATTCTGGAGGACCCTCTGAAAACTCAGCACATCAATCTCTTCTTAAGTATCAAAAATCTTCACATTCATCTGCTATTTCTAAAGGTGTTTGTTTTTTAAGGAAAATAAAACACTATATGAATAAATATTTCCATCAGCTGTGTACTCCAAAAAAAAATGACAGAAGGAACTTAGTAAAATCCTTCATATTTCATCATCAATTGCTCATACAATAATCACTAAGCCTTCCAATTTTTACACCTATTTTTAACCATGACTGCTTACAGTCACTGGATCCATACCCTCATGAAAGCCACTGACAAGCTCATAGTTGATTATATAATTAAGTGCACATGCAGGTTTGGGGATTTCTTCTTCAGAGACAGCAATTCTGTCCCAGCAAGATTTTTCTTTCAGAAATGTCAATAACTTGTCCATTTATTTCACTTTTTACTTTTTAGATGGTATTTTTCAGGTTCTCATTTCTAAACCAAATTCATGATCCCTTCTGGCTGATGGCTTAGATTCTGCACATATTATCTTATTATTCTGCTCCTCCTCCTTCATTTTGTAAATTATTTCTACCTACTTGTTCATTTATTTTTACTTCACGGAGCAGTGTCAGACAACTTCATGTATACATATAAGTTATGCTCGCTATGTTCAAACATAGCTTATTTCTCTTTCATCTTTTTCCTCGAATGCATTTCTTCTTATTCTAAACTAAGGATACAACGACATCTTCATTTTTATTTCTTCCACACTGGTGCATTTTAATTGATCTGCAAAAGATGTTACAATGTGTTGAAGCTGAACAATAGAGGACTTCAATCAAATGCCAAAGTCATCCATTACAATGCGTTCTAAGCAAAAAAAAATAAGAACAGTAACTCAAAGACTGGAAGAATCCATGGCCTTATTGTTTAATTTTGAAACAAAACATTTTAGTTATTTAACCACTTTGAGTTGAACAATTCCCGTTTTGATTATTTATGTGCACCTCTGCATCATATAAGTGCCAGATTTTATTTCATTTTCAGACGTATCTGAAAAGCAGTATTACTTCTCAAAGTATAGGTTTTAAGGCTTATTTTCTGTTTCTTGTTTTCCAATTAAGATTAGCATTTGTAAAAATATAAACATGATTATACCAGAACATAGGATGGCAGATATTCTAAATCTGCTTTTTCTGTCGCTTCTGTAATCATGTGAAATCCGGGGCAGGGGGACAGACACCAAACCAAAACACACACATAATATGACCTACCTGGTCTTGAAATCTTTGCTAAATCAATGTTTATGCTTTGCCCTGTGTTAAGATGAAAAATAACTCTTAAATTATGCAACACCTGAAAAACTCAGCTGTCTTTGCCAAATGTAGAAACCCTACATACAATGCAAGTTAATTTGACTGTAAACTTGAAATTGGACTGCAACTTCACTGGTGAGGGATCTAGGAGGAATCCTTCCACCTACAGGGGCTACATTTGAATTTCTTCAGTAATACAAAATGGTTAGAAAATTAGCACAGATTCAAGCAGAAAAAGGTACCTGAGGCAGGATTTTATGTACCTGTGAACCGTATGATAATGCTCAATCGCCTTAGGCAGGACTGCAATGGGTATAACAACAGCTAGCTTGCTGTAAGCAGCCATCGGGGCAGTATAAGTTATTCTAGAGGATTGTTTCAATTACCAAAGCAGCCTATAATTAGGAGACCATATAAACACCAATGAATATACTCAGGATACAAAGTAGATTTTAAAGAAAAAAAAAACCACCTCCCACTACCACCACCTTCACGAGCTAAACTCTCAAGGTAGCTATTCTAGCTGCTCAGTGCTGAGGTAACCAGATAACTAAATTTTTTGTAATTGCACATTTGCCAAGCATACTTGTCACATGACCATCTTAAGACTGCAAATCACCAAGCTTCACTAAGTACAAGATGACGACTAACAGATCTGTTTCGTGATGCACTATCCAAGATACTGTGAGGCTGAAAATAAAACACCCTTCAGTACTGAGAGCTACAAGTTTTGACAGACTCTTTCGTCTATCCAGGACAACGCTGAACAGTAAGCAAGTGAAAGAAGGTGATTAACAAAACACATTCACCATTTGGTTTTAAACCCTTGGCATGGAATGCGATTAGCTGTTAGGTAGTAAAGTAGTCTCATACTGGCTAACAGAGCTGAAGTCAATGCTACTGTAGGAAGGACACAAAGACCTATTTTTCTGCTACCTTCCCTCCATTCTGTTGGACAGCAGGACAGACTCACTCTTGAGTTCGCGTAGTTGTTATAGTCACAGTTTAGGAATCATAAAATTTGTCAAGTGTCCTCCCCAAAAGGAGGGTCTATGTATACACATGCAAAACTAATGAGCTACTCTATACTAAATTAGGAACTACTAGAAAAACTTCACAATAGGGGTTTAGCTAGACTTTTGGCAAACCCCCATTTTGGTGCCCTACAATTCTCCAATAATATAGTGTATTGAAAAAACTTGACCCTCACAAATATATGAATTTAGTGCTCAAACTTGGATGATTTTGGGACAAAAGAAGAGCTACCCTAAAATATTGCCATGCATATATATATATAGTATGTATACATATATACACACCTATATATAAATGTATATATGTATATATACATATTTTCCAAATTTGAACTGTGGAAGCTTTTCAGTTTAAGAAAACCAGGAGACTTTAGCAGATGCCTTATTACAAAGTCCTATCCATACCCATAGCTGTTAAAGATGAAGAAAATTTGCATAGTATTCACACAAAACTCCAGACAGAATATTTGTAATTCAGATTTGGCTTACAATGTATTCATTTACATTTTATAATGACTTTAGCAGACAAAAAAAGCCAAGAATGAAATAGGTTTTTTCCCCCGTTACCAGAAAGTAAAAGAGACACATTCAATGAACTGGTAGTAAGAGCACAACTTCAATTTTGAACATCACCATCAACAATAAGAAATAGCACCAGCCAGATTAAGTACTTATTTTGCCCTAGGCACTTTATGAATCGCAGGCCCCTCTGAGCACCACCCTCCTCTTAAAAACTGGCATCTGAAATTCTAATGAAGTCTCAGCTGAGTAAGGGACTGGTCCTCTTTCCTCCAAACATAGTAACTCTATAATCATTCCTTCATGTACGCACCTAAAACCCCATTAAAGTTAATACGAGTTACATGCGCACCTAAGGGGGAATAGCCCCATAAGTTTTCTTAAAGGGCACAGGGTGTAAAAGAAAAGTCTTCATAAGTAGATTTTTTTTAATGATGTAAAAGTGTTGCAATTTGGGAATAAGTTTCAAACAGGAAGAAAGAGCAATGGGAGGAATTTCCCACCTGGCTTTAAATTACAATTGCAGGAAATCAAGATGCTTCTTTCAAAATTGGAGATAATAGCAAGTCAGCAGAGTAGTTATAGCTCTCTGCTGCTGAGAATAACTTAAGCAAACCTCTTCAAAGACAGTGCTGTGTACATAAAGATTTATGAGTTTGACTAACCCTTTAAATCCCTGCCTTCAATAGGTTTTCTTTCTTTTCCAGAAAACAGGACACCACATTTAAAATAAAAACAAAAAATGTTCTGAACACGTTTGCAGTTTTAACTACAGTTGAGGTAAACGTTTATTACATCTGTTCCTCTTTTTGCTCACAGAAGAGATCAAAAGCCAAGACGCACAGGCAGATATAGTTGGCTTCCTAGATTTGGTCGCATTTGTTGAGACCAAATGTAATGTATGTAATAAAAATGTAAATCCAACTCTGGGGAAGAAAGGAATGGCATTGTATCTTTCACAGAACTGTGGAAACCAGCTCCACGGATAATAAATTTTTAAATTTAATAATGCCACACTAAATCAGTGGCTGGGTTACCTCTATTTCCATGTTGGGGAAATACCAATATAAGATCTTATTAGTGCACAGAATTAGAAAACAAGACTTACGTACTCATCAGGCTGGCTCGGGACATTACCCAACACAACACGACAGTGACAGCACTCTCTTACATATTTTGCCCACATGAGCACTTCAAAAATCCAAGCTAGCTGCTGCATGGGTGCGGAGAAATTACATGGCAGCAGAGAGAGAAAATCTGTCCTGCAGTCACAAATAATAGTACAAGCTCTTCACAGTCCCATCAACAAGATAAACAAAGCTGTCTTTAGGGCTCACACACACACACCTCGTTGTCCTCCCTAACATAACACTTCTTGTTCTCTCCTCAACTTTCCAATATCTGTGAAGTAGCCGTATTGCCATGCACACGGCACCAACTGCACTTGCTCCCCATTCCCAAACTATCTGTACTTGAATTCACCAGTTTCCTCTCTCTATCCATCCAGTCTCTTATTTTATCCTGTCTCATCACTCGTTCTCAGTCTACTTTGGGATCTGAATCCTAGCCTTTCTTAAAAAATTTACTCCAAATCTTAGCTTCTCCCCAAAGGCTTTAAACTCCACTCCCCCCTCTTCTGCCCTCAGATTTACATTCAAACTCAGTTTCTCTGTGGCATCACAGGTTACTCCAGTATTCCAGTCTCAGAGCACAGCAAACTTATCCTCAGTTTCTTTACCCAATTCCCACATTTTTCCAAATGAAACCTGAACAAACTGGCTCCAGCTCTTTTCTCCTGTATATTACAGGCTCTTCTTCTAACCTAAAACAATAATTGTCCATATATCTATACCAGGGCTACACCTTCTGCATTCATATTAATGGAAAGAGAAAAAAAAGAAAGAAAAGAAAAGAAAAGAAAAGAAAAGAAAAGAAAAGAAAAGAAAAGAAAAGAAAAGAAAAGAAAAGAAAAGAAAAGAAAAGAAAAGAAAAGAAAAGAAAAGAAAAGAAAAGAAAAGAAAAGAAAAGAAAAGAAAAAAAAAGAAAAGAAAAGAAAAGAAAAGAAGAAAAAAAAAAAAACAAGTCTCTTTGCTTTGTATTTATGTGTTCAGTCACACCACAGCTTTGGAAATAAGGAAAAGTAACTCTAGGAAATTTTCAGATCCAGCATGCTTAGTATAGAGAAAGAAGTCTGCATATGAATTCTAATGTATTTACCTGCCATGTGTACACTAGTGTCTACAGAACATGGGCAAACTAATATCTTTCCAAAGACGTGTAATTTCTCCAAACTGGGACAGCTTTTTTTGAAAAAGTAGAAAAAGGCACATCTTTGTCATAAAACCAACATAAAACCAAATGTGACATCTCTGCTTTAGCCCGTAGGTCTGCTAGAACTTTGCAATTAAAAGACTGTAAAAATGTTGGCAAGCAATGTGTTTTCCCCCTAATTTCATTCCCCTGAACAGGTTGAGACATTTTTTCCTGAAATTGTCCCAAAATACTCAGCCTAAGTGTATGCTCAGTGCGGAAGAATGTCCACATTGACAGGCAGATTTAGGCAGCAGAAAATAAGGAGTTATAACAAAAATGCTCTGGCAACCTTACTGTTTTGGCAGCACTATCAACCAAGAGCTGAATGTGTGATGATTATCAGGTAGAGTCTTTCTTCACTGCACCTTCTATTTTGCACTCAATTTAGCTCTTATATTCTCTCTCACTTCTTTTGTTTCCAGTTTTTTTGCTGACAAAACACTTTGCAACCTTTGGGCACGTGTTGCTGACCCAAGACTCCCACACCACCGAATCTTATTGGGGCTCTGAGGCAGGAGCACAGTTAAAAAGGATTACAAAGCCATACAGGGTGAAGTGTCATGCCCAGGTGTTTGCTGTTGGTGGTACAGGAGGAATAACCAACCATTGCTTCTTCACCTTTACTGCAAGGTGCATTGGCATCACTACAGAGTGCCTGACACCCTCATAAAGTGTTGAGACTGCATTTCTGACGAAAATATTTTATCCGAAGAGATAGCACAAATTCTTATCATAAGATGGATCTCAAGCTTTCTAAGTCAGTGATCCATCATTTTGTTTCACAAACTTCAGAGCAGTCCCCTGGTCTATCAAAAAATGCAGTAGCTGAACACAGATGAAACCAAGTGCTATTAATATGAGAAGGAGGATGATGCAAAGCAGGCCTAGGAAAGGAACAAATTGTTTCTCAGTCCCTACTTTCTCTCCCCAGACACAACTTTATTCCTAATGCCTTTTGGAAGTATCTAGTTCAAATGAGCAGTTGAGTCAGGGTAATGATCTGACCTTTTCCAAGTATTATCTTACATGAAACACAATTGCTTTAAGACAAAACGCATATAATTATTCAAATTAGGAGGCATTTTTCTGCTAATGGAAAGCAAGCTGCCATTTTCCACACTTAGTAGCACTGTTTCAGAGCTGTTGAGCCCTGGAGCTTTCTATAAGCCTTCAGTATCGAAAGCTCTACCACAGCGCTTCTCCAAATCACTGAGTTCTGATAACTGAGAGGTATTTAACTGAAGCCTAAATCTCTTAAATACAAATTGCATTAAAGTAACATTAAGGATTTGATTAAAACCTAGAATACCAAGGACAGAAGGGAGAGGGAGAAAGATAAAAACAGAGGGGGAAATCAGAATCAAAAAGCTCCCAAAATGCAAAAAAAAAATAAATCCAGATCCATGGCTAGCTCTGATTTTTTTGTCATTCTATAACTGAGATAATAAAATGAAAAATATAGTATGCTGATTGTTTTGACTAAAAGAACTTGCCTACAGACCAGCAACTTTTGCCAATTTTTAAGACTGAAACATCAGATAATGAACTGGAAAAGAAATTACTTGAACCTTTAACTATAGAAAAATCAGCACCTGCTGCTTTCATTTATGCTACAGCCTTATGCAGTGTCTATAAAACATTGTGCATCTTTTTTTCATCAGCTATTTCCTAATTTTACTTTTTCTTTATTAAAAGGAAGGAGATAAAAGTAACAAAGGGAGATCAAATGCAATGTAAACAGACTCAAAAATTATATTTGAAATAAAATCTTATGCAGTTGCTGCATTTTTTAATAATATCCCAGTGAGCTACTTTAAATGTGACCTTCAAAGGAAAAAGACACTCAGGCTTTGGGAAGGGGGAGGAGGAATTTCACTTTTGATGAAGTCATCTTTCCTTTTTTTAACAAAATCTTTTGCTTGCCTTATGCATTGCTTTAGAAATATAGGACCTGACTAAACGTAAGAATTCCATGATGACTAGAGAATTATAGCAATGACATCAAAGGAACAATAAGCATATGCATGCTTTCACAACGAATTAATTGGGGTTTCTGCTGTTATCTTCATAAACTATTGGCCATATATAAGTTGCAATTGCAGTTTTAGCTAGTAGGCCTTTCCCACACTCCAAAGTGCAAGTGACATTTCCTCTTAGGTGAGTACGAAGCTGGCCATGAGGACATATCCAATAATCTTCTAATATAAATGCACAGTTCTCCACAAATTCCCAATATTTGTTTCACAAGCAAATAATTATACAACAATGCAATTGTTTTTCAAATCGAGAAAGAAATCCAATAAATTTAAAAACATATACACATGTATTAGAGAAAAGCTGAAAGCTGATAATATACGGGTTAAAATGGATAAACATCCAAGATAACTCTAATCAAAACTGACTTTAGGAGAATGCAAGTTGAGCATTTGTAAAGATATAAGAATTTTACTAAGGTGAGAAAGAGAGAATTAGTTCTGAGAGGAGGTTGTTGGGAGGGTTGTTGACTCTTTTTAACTAGCACCCACTTACACCAGTAACTATCTTTGTATATAAAAGAAAGCTTAATAATTGCCACTCAATTACAGCCTAATAGAGACACTGGATAATTCAGAAACCTGACAAAGAAATCAGAAAATAGTATATCTGACTTCCCAAGTATTTCTAAGATGATAAAACTCAGAAGGGTTATGCTATAGTTATAGGTCAAAATGCTATGTTATAGCTCAAAGAAAAATATAAATAGGACCTAATCTTTAGGAAAATGTTTCAATGAAAACAATAAAAATCTTCAGAACCAAGTAAGCCACTACCTTAGTTGTTGTGTCAAAACAAAAGATTGCTATATATTGTTTTGTGTTCCAGAAGGGCAAAATAACCCACCTGTCCAACAGCCAGGCCAGAATGGCCATAGCCTTTTTGTTTGTTTATTCAGTTGTCAAAAAAGGTTTTGTTTATCTTCCTCTAAGAACGGTCAAGAAGGGAAAAGTGGTGGAGTTTACTGAGTGCAATTCTACACAGAATGCTGAATTCCCCTAACTCGCAATGAAATTCAGTAGGAAGTAGGCAGGTCAGCACTGTTCAGAAGTAGGTCAGTTATTTATAATAAAGATATAGTGAAAGATACATGGTTTCCAAGGTTTTTTTTCCCAAAATCATTTCACTCAAACTTTTAAGAAGCTTTTTAAAAAATCTTTCCCCTAACATTTTTTTCCGAAAAACAAGGGTTTTCTTTGTTTGAAGGAAGCCTGCTTTTCTTTTTCTAAATCCTCCTCTCTCCAATAGAGGCAAAAACCCCCACAGCAATGTGCAGAATAATGACAATAAGGAACTGAAAAGGGATAGAAAGAATAGCAGTTTGATTTTGCCCCATAACCCTAAGATTGAGAAAAGACCTTGTAAAGTGAGTAAAGTAAAAATACACTAGCAGACCCAGAAATGAACATCTTTCTTGTGTGTCTCATATGGTTCTACCCCCAAAATATCAGGTTTTTCACAAGTCTGATAATTTTAAAAATAGCTCTATTTTCAATTACTGAACATCTTGAAAACACCACAGGATGTGTAGGAGGCTGCATTCTTCAGGTTTATGTGTACAATCATATGGTTTGCCAGAGTAGGCTGAGCCTCACTGAATTCCAAAAGACTACTCATATGTTTCAAGACAAGTGCATTTTTTTTCTGGAACAAAGTCAACACAAAGCTCTGAGCATGGGGGAGAGCCACGCTGCTCAGTAGAGCACAGTGCAGATACTCCCCAGCTGGTGCTGATCATGCTCTACTCCAGAAATATTGCCATCGCATCATCATACATCACATTTCACACTGACAGAAAAAAATGCAAGAGGGAAAGCACAAGATACCTGGGGAAGGTTGTGCCTCTAACATACTGCAGCCTTCTGCTGTGCAGATTTACCTTTAGAGGTCTCTAGCCTCCCCCCCATGGCTTGGGGCACTGCCTTCACAGCCAGTCCCCACCTGCCCCACAGCACATCCTGCTTCTGCTGAAACCCCTCTGTGTACTGATTCCTGCTCCACTGCCCAAGATAGCCAACACTGACCCAAAGGCAGGCTCCTTCCCCAGCTTTCATGGCTCCCATTCTTCCCCTTTCCTCTCTTTCCCCACTTTACCCCTTCACCTTGGACCCCCTTGTTCCCAGACAGCCCTGGACAGTACCTTCCCTCTCCTCGCACCAGGCCGCTTGCTGGGGAGAGGACAGCCCCTGCACTAGGCAGCTGGGGGGGCTCCTGCCTCCCACTCCACACAGCCATAGACAGATGCCCTGATAACCCCTTTACCTGACCTCCAGAGGTGTGGGATCACTTCACTCTTACCTTCCTCACTGATGTTGCAGACCTTCCACTTCACGGCTGAAAGAGCGTGGGTCAAAGGTGAGCCACAGCAGCACTGGGACTTCTCCTCCAGACTCACCTCTGCCAGATTTGAGAGAGAAGCAGGAGAAGATGAGTTTCCAGCACAGACCCAAACCCTCAGACATGGAGACCCTCTTCTCCCTTGGCAGTTCTGGGCAAGCTCCACACTCCTTGCCCAGTGCTTCTGCCAGTTCCCAGCAGAGGCTGCCAGTCCATACGTCTCCTTCACAGCCAGGAGAGGTGCAGGGTTGGAGAGTACGGGGACTGAGAGCCATTGGGCTCAGCAGGGCTAGAGCAGCACCCGGGCACAGCCTCCCAAGGGGCAGTGGTACACCCTGCCCTCCCCTGTCCTGTCCTGTCGTGCCCTGTCCTCCCCTTCCCTCCCCTCCCCTGCCTTCCCCTGCGCTCACCAGCTCCAAAGTGCTGTTTCCCAACCTCCGCAGCCTGACATACCACTGCTGGCCTGCTGCCTAGTGTGACATGGCCACCGCATTTCCCATTTCATCTCCGGTGGCCTCCTGGGGCAGGTCCATAGCTGTGAGTCATATTCCAGTGGGTTCATGCACCCCCGCACCATCCTTGTGAACTTTTCTCCATGGCAAACATGTTAGGACCTGTTCTGCAGCCTTGTAAAGGGAACCTGGCTTTTACACACACTTGGGGAAAATATTTACGCACTTAGGGAAAACACCTTTCCTCCACCTTTTCCCAGGCTCTACTCTGTTCTTTCACTCCAGAGACCTCTCCTCCCCCCTTGTTATCACCACACCTTACACGCAGTTCCTTCAGTGAGGCAAGGAGCAGCCAGGTGGGGGTTGTGGGGCACTGGTTATGGTCAATACAAAGCTGTTTCTCTCTCCTGCTCCTTTCTTCTCTCACTTTTCCCATGCTTCAGTGTGGGATTTCCACAGGAGCTGCAGTTCCTTCAGCAATACCCGTCTCCTCTAGCACAGGTTTTCCACAGGCCACAGTGACTATCTGCTGCACCACCACGGAGTACCCTCTCCTCTTGTCATGGTGTTCTCTGTGCTGCTTCTCACTCTTTTTGTTCCCTCTTCCCTCTCTCTGGCATTTTCTGCCCTTTCTGACAGAGGCTTTCCCCGCGGCGCCACCATGGTGGCTGCGGGCTCAGCCGTGCCCTGCAGTGGGTCGGTTGGAGCCGGCTGGAACCGACTGTGTCTGGCTCGGGGCAGCCCCCCCGACAGCCCGGCCTGGGCACCCACACCCAATATACTGGCTTATGTATGCCCTAAGTATTTCTTCCTCCACAGCGTGCAAATGCTGCATTCCCACACGTTCTCTGTCAGCCCAGAAGACTGGCAGGCCTCGCCAGGGAGAAAAAAAAGCATCAGGTGCCTCAGTCTTCTCCATACCCTCTGTTTTTACCGCAGTCCGTCTTGTTGCCCGTCACATCCGTCAGTGATTTCAATGCCAGCTGAGCTTTGCCTTTCTGGACTCCATTCCAATACACTGGAGCAACATCTTTATATTCCTCCTGGGAAGCCCATCCCTGCTTTTACCTTCTGTGTGCTTTTTTAAATTTGATCTCAGTCAGGATTTTCCTGTTTATCCATGTCTTCATCTACTTTAAGGTTCTCCAAAAGGCAGAAGCTCCCCACAATGCAAGGCTGCACTTGTCTTCCATTATTATTCCCCAACCTATGTCTGAACGATTGTGCTTAACCTGAAGTTTGTAATGTAAACTCATCACCTGCTGTCAAATCTTCTGCTAGGCTTTTGTGCACCGTGCCTGGCCTGAAAATTGCTTGCAAGAACTGTATTACTGCCATTTGTCATTAATATGAGTCACAGCATCATCAGTCCCAAACCTCAAAAACCATTCTGGTTAACCTTAGGAAATCTATCAAAATTGTATTAATATACATTTGGCAATCGCAGTATTGAAGATTTTGCAGCAGTCACCCTCACAATCAAACACCCACCAGAAATTTCTATGAGATGCTGAGCCACTAGACAGCATATTTGTCAAAGCATCGAAATCAAACAACTGAACAAAGCGTGTTTTGGTGTCTGACAGTGTATGTCAGGACAGACAGGAGAGTCTAAGCTAAGAGTTGGTCTAAGAGTTAACTGACACTGCTTGTGCTGGCAGGACTTAGAACTGGAACAATTTCCTAAGCCTGTTTCTCTGATGTTACAGAGGTCACCTTACTGCAGCTCCATCTATAAATGTGTGAGGTACAAAGGTACTAAGTCTAATTCAGCCACCTTCTCCCAACACAGAAAGGCTATTTCCAAACAGAATTCCTCTGAGAGTTATAAACTTTCATCAAATTCCAAATGTGGGTTTTAATCACAGCCAGTTTTCACCCACTTCTTGCACTAACATTGACTTTTAGTTTAAATAATCCTTGAAAAAATCTACTTCAGTAATCTTCACCTGCCTTCATGTACCTTTAAAAGATAAACGTCTCCTTTCAGCTTTCATTTTGCCAAACCCAAGTAACATCTTCATGTTGAATGAGGTCTCGGTTTCCCAAATCCTCATACCCACCCTTTGCATTTGTAGTTCAAGTATATTGTTCTTGAACACAGATGAAGAGAATTTTCCAGATCATTCTAGATGAATCTAGCAGATGAACCTTTTACAAAAGAATTACTATTTTCCCAATTTCAGCCATAAAGGTTTTGCATTTGTCCTTTTCTGCACTTGCTTCTTTTGCATTTGTCTTTTTCCCATGTCACATCACACTAGAACCCTAGACTTGTTGTGTAACATTAAATAAACCCTCATCTTTCTCTCTAACATTTCTTCAATAAGCACCCCAGTTTGTTCAAAAATTCTTGCTGTTAATCCTTATTATAAAACCATAGCCCTGTCAGCAGGATCATCCATTTCTATCCATACCATTCAATGTCTTCCATTTGTTGTCAGCACATTCCCATTTCAGTATCCATCCTATGGCAACAGAAGAGTTATTTCCTATGTTCTGAGCTGTATCATAAAATAAGCATGTTTTTCATAGTGTTTGCCTAGTAGGGTTCAGAATCAACTGTTTTAGAAAAATCCCAAGCCACCTGCATTTTACTACTAAATGCTGAGTAGCATGTAGCCTACATGAGTTGAGTTTCCTCTGTGAATTTACTTTATGTGGCAGCTCTGGCCACAGAAATTATTTTGGCTTACTAAAATGCTAAAGGTATAGTTTCAGCTGGAGTTTGGCAGAAAAATAGAGAAAGAAAAAAATGATGCACACCATGCAGTGTTCTGGGCAAATAATGCTCAGAAACTAAATACTTTTTTTAATTATGAAGTACATTTAAGTAGCTGACAGTATTTTCAGGGAACTTTAGAGGTTGATAATTTTTCACATTTTATCTAACCCTTCATTCTGAGCACATATAGCCCATCCCTGTGACGTGCTAGGCTGCCCTTGCAACTAGTGAACTTTATGGCTCAGAACTATGTGGGAATATTTTTGGATAGTTTCCATGCTCAATAACTGTAGATTTCACACTAGCAGTGGAGGACTGTTAACTTTACATTTTGTCCAAAGATGTGCTGAATTCTGAATAAAGTAAGAAGACTTTGCCTCCATTCTCTGTTACAGGGCAAATTTTGCCTGAGACCCTTATTGTTTGGTTTGAAAAAAAGAAAGCTTTAAACTCCTATCCTGGACTACAGTTTCACATCCAGTGATTTTATATTGATAGAAGAATAGAGATGTTTTCAAGTACTTCACAGCAGAAATGTAATAAAAAACATTAATATATGGAAGATGCAAATTTGATTCTGGAGAAATAAAAGAGAATAAATATCAGCCAAGATACTGAAGTAAAACTGAAAATAGATAAATAAGTCTATCAGTGAAACATTCTATGTGTCTTCATGTCATCTTACCAGAATGCAAAAAAAAAAAAAAAGAGCTATGTAAAACCTGCCTTTGTTCAAACATTCAGTCTTGATAAAAAAAATGTGTATATTAGTAAAAATAGAAATAGCAGCTACTAAAAGGAACAGTTACTGTATTTAAAAATTAAGCAAGTCCCCCAGCTGACTAGAGGCAATGTCTAAATTTGCAAAAAAATGTATTAGAATATTCTGTGTCAGTCTTTTCAGCAAAGTGGTTTGTGCCTGTACTAGATTTGCCAAATACTTAGTTAGTGATTCATTTTCCTTGGCTATATCTTATGTTAAATCAATACGCATGCTTTAATTTCTGACAAGATGCGTATAACCAGTTACTGTTTCCCGCTTCCACTCACACCACTGCTGTTGCAGAATATAGGAAATCTGGATATAGTGTTATCATTCTGTAATTTTCATTGTATTTTTCAAAATGCATACTGATTAGACTCAATAGGCAGATGTGTGAAGACTGAAAAGTATTTTCGAATCAGTGAGAGAAATAGTCCTTTCTGTACCAAATTAACCTCTTCACTGAAAGGGTTACTAAGCATTGGAACAGGCTGCCCAGGAAAGTGGTGGAGTCACCATCCCTGGAGGTATTTAAAAGACAGGTAGATGTGGTGTTCAGGGACATGGTTTAGTGGTAGTTTTGGCAGTGTTAGGCTGATGGTTGGACTTGACGATCTTCAAGGTCCCTTCCAACTTAGACAATTCTATGATTCTATGATTCGAACCCACAAACTCCACCTAACTGACAGTAAGAAAGACCATGGAGTTTAGTTTCCCATTTATTAATTTCTAGGACAGCGCTCTCTTTAATCCCACTCAGATTATCAGAGTATCCCAGACACAGAATCATACAATCATAGAATGGTTAGAGTTGGAAGGGACTTTAAAGATCATCTAGTTCCAACCCCCATGCCATGGGCAGGGACATCTCCCACTAGACCAGGTTGCCCAAAGGCCCATCCAACACAACCCTGAACTCCTCTACAACTTCCCTGGGCAACCTGTACCCGTGTTTTACCACCCTCACAGTAAAGAATTTCTTCCTAATATCTAATCTAAACCTACCCTCTTTCAGTTTAAACGCATTACCCCTCGTCCTATCACTACAGTCCCTGATAAAGAGTCCCTCCCCATCTTTCCTGTCATCCCCCTTTAGGTACTGGAAGGCTGCTATAAGGTCTCCCCAGGGCCTTCTCTTCTCCAGGATGAACAACCCCAACTCTCTCGGACGGTCATTCATAGAAGAGGTGCACCAGCCTTCTGACCATCTTTGTGGCCCTCCTCTGGACCCGCTCCAACAGGTCTGCATCCTTCTTGTGCTGAGGGCTTCAAAGCTGGACCCTACTCCAGGTGGGGTCTCACGAGAGCAGAGTAGAGGGGCAGCATCACCTCCCTCGACCAGCTGGCCATACTTCTATTGATGCAGCCCAGGGTACAGTTGGCCTTCTGGACTGCGAGCGCACATTGCCAGCTCATGTTGAGCTTCTCATCAACCAACACTCCCATGTCCTTCTTCTCAGGCCTACTCTTGATCCATTCACAGAGTCATCAGGTCAGCTCCAGGCAAAGTAGCAGATTTCCAGAGTCCAGTGTGGCTGTCATATAGAGAATGTTTTAACAAATGTCCTAGAAATAGTGTAGCCATACCAAGGGGATACTGAATGCTAGCTGTTAGCAAGGCTAATTAGCTAGAATATGGCATCACATGGAATCGTATAAATGGCTTGCAGTTCTGAGGCTAGTTTTGCCAAATGCTAGTTTTGGCATATCTCTTCATTCACAGCACCAGGACTTATATGCTATCTACAGAGGAAACAAATTAATCTGGGTTGGAAATGCCACAAAAAAAACACAGGCCAAACTTTAAACAGATTAAGTATCTGAAAACAGTGGTGTTCTACAAAGAAACACAACAACAGTTACAGTACTGGATAATACACAAGCAGTTACAGTATTCCAATATTTCCAAAGAAAATAGAAATTATTTCTTGCATCGAAAGAGCAGATATATAAGGGGGTGGTCCTTGAGTGAGCTATATTGCTCATATATTGCAATATTGCTCATATATTGCTATATGAGGGATATATTGCAGACGTATCTGCAGTGAGGACAAAATTAAGCCTTATTTCTGTCGCATTAAAAATTTGAAAATGAATATATTTTATATTTATTAGATATGTGTATGTGTGTACAAAATCTTTTTCAGATAGAGGTGGAAATATTCCTTTTTTTGGCATCTCTTCAAATTACAGAGCTACAGCACAGTTATTTGGTAATTACAAGCACAATTGTAGAGTAGTAACAGTTTTTGTTACTACCAGTTACCACTAATTCCCTGGTTGTATTACCATGTGCCTAATTATGGTGTAATTACAACAGAGTTAATTTGTAACACTAATGCACTCAGTAAGAATATTACAATGAGAAAAGACAATGAATAATATAGTTCTGTAGTGAATTACCCAGTAATGTTAATTAGTCCTAGTTAGGTATTGAAAGGAAACTTGCAGAGCAATTCTGCTTTAACTGCACTGCAATGAAAGTACCTCTATTGTAAACCACAGGGAAGGTTTCATCAAGGCTTGAATGGATTCCATTAAAAACAAATAATGCTCTTAAACTCTAAAAAAAGCATTTCGAGATGTGTATATGAAATTTTTCAAGATGTCAATGCAACTCCACATTAAAACAAAGGAACAAGCAACAACCAAAACAAACCACAGATAAAAGTTCCAGATATTCTTGTTGGACAGGTTGTAATGTGATCTTGACCAGAGATTTTATCTTTTCTAACTTAAGTTACAAGACTGTGCAAATTAAATTATTTTAGGAAATTAAATTAAGAGATTCTCAAAGGATTGAAGGCCCACACTGACCAAATCCCAATCTTCTCTGAGAGACCTGTGAAGCTCTCCTTCAAAACTTTCATTGCCAATTGCCTCAGGACACTGTTTTGACAGCTTGAGAAAGCAGGTACATAGCTTCACAGTCAGCCAGTTCAGACTGCTGCAGGAAATAATCAGAAAGAGGAAAAGGTCTTCAAGCTTTGGGATGGTGCAAAGTAGCAGCTCTGGGCACAGAGCAAAGGCAGCACTTCCAGCGCTCCTCTCCCCTCTGCCTGGCTGCAGCGTGCTGAGGGTGCCAGCGATGCTGGCAATGCTGAAGACTCCCGGTGAGCTCCTTCACCTTCCCGGACTGTCTCCTTTAGGTACCCTGTGCTAATCCAGGTCATGTCTAGGGAAGAGGGCGAGGGATCAGGGGACTTGGGCACACTAGCTCTTCCCCAGTACCTCAAAACACGTCATCATAGCCCGCCCCAGGTGTCTCGCCTGACCCAGATTCATCACTAGGGAGGTGCAGAGGAGCTCAGGGCTTCCTCTTCTGCTCTCCCTCCCTTCATTCCACCCTGGAGCCAACCTCCAAAGGGCACAGATAGATACACGTCTTGGCGGGACCCCACATCTCTCTGCACTCTGCCAGCGCCTGCCAAGCCCCAGCTGGAACATCTCCCACCCAGAGCCACATGTGCTCCCCCTGCCAGGGCCCTTTGCCTAAGCCTACCTTCTCTGGCACCTGGGCAGGAGGTTTCCCCAGCACCTCTATGTCCAGCAGGGACTGCCTGCCTGGGGGAGCTGAAGGGAGAAGGCAGGGGTGCAGGGCAGCCATTAGGGCTGCCTGGCCCACAGGGCTGCTGCTGTTGCTTTCCAGAGTGCCAGAAGACCTTACAGGAGTTCCTTACCTCCTCTCTCCCACAGTTTTCTTGGGCTTTCTCTGCTTTTCACCTTCTAGCACCAGAAAAGGTGAGGCACTTTGTATGTCTCTCCTGGCAGGGCATGGCATGGGATGCTAAGGAAGCCCTGGAGGAGACTGGCTTTGCTGCAAGGGATGGCACAAGCCAGCTGCTCCAGGCTGGGCCATCGGAGACAGCAGCAAACTGCCAGTGCCCCATCTGCTTGGGCGACTTTTAAAATGTAGCTTACTGGGTCTTCTGCCTTCACTGCTTCTGCTTGGCCTGCTTCCAGCAGTGGGCCAGAGGGAGAGGTGCAAGTCCACTCTGCAGGCAGCCTTTGGAGCAGGTGCTTCACACAGGGAGAGCGGACGATGACTACGAGGATTATGCGGTCAGCTCATCCACCCACCACCAAAGGAATGAGGCCAGGGTCCAGAGCAGTTCCCTGCAGAGGCACTACAAGCTGCACAGGCAGCCCACCAACTGTGACCCCTCAGCTGGGAGAAGGGGCCCTGTGGGGTCCGACCAAGCATAAAAGCATGTTGCAGCTCTGGACCCCTCAAATGTCACCTCCCACCAAGCTCCCACAGCCAGCATTTCTCAGGAGCAAACCCCACCGAGGGGCAGGGGAGCTCTCGGCCAGCCCTACTGCTGCACACTACACCCTCAGTCAGCACGGTGGTGCTGCGGCCCCCATGTGTTGGCCTCTGTCTCATCCAGTCAACATCCAGATGCTTTTCAGGGGGAGTGTGTTTCAAAACCAAAGAACAACCCACTGTAGGGAATGCTTTCCAACGCTGTCTCAACAGCATAGGAAATCCAAAGGGGATAATTTCTTGGGAGTGCACCATGTGTTGCGTTAAAGGGCAAAGTAATTTGGCAGAAAATAAACCCCCTTGCATTTCAGCCTGCATCAGAGGGGGTGGGGGCAGCTAGGCTTAGGTTCTGAGTGATGCTCAATTTGGCGTTAAAAGTCCGGTCATGTTCAATATGTGTATTGAACTATCATGATTACAGTTGCAGTAATAACACCATACACAATTCGATCTAGCAGCGTTCCATGAACTAGCACGGCCACACTTAAGGAGTTGGGTCGCGTTCACTATGAACTCTCACGGATAGATTGGTGAAAAGTGTAGTTTATTGAAGCAACAGATGTACAAGTTCTTTTGGATTGCCAGTGATAGTTACTGTCTGCAAAGCACATGCAAATACTAAAGTTGTTAGTAATATAGCCTGGCTAAAAATGCGTTAAATTATAAAACAACTCTATAGAGATTTCTGAGTTTCCTGGGGAAGCATCCGATATAGCCAAGTGTTCAAATCTTACCCACAAGCACCTTTATGGGAGAGAAGAGAGGCTCAGCCTGTCGACTAATCCCAGGAGACAGGGGTGGTCAGCGATGGTATTTCCCTCATTGCGTTGGTATCTTCAATGACATCACTCCTGTCTTAGGCTATTTTTATACTGGTTTTTACCTTTCAGGTGGAGTTTGAGGGACTCTAGTCATACATACTTCTGTTATGATTGGTGTAAAATTCTCTCGCTTCGCTTTTAAAGGTATAGACTACAAAAAGTTCAGAGCGCAGATTCCGTGAGGAGTGGTCGCACCTTGGAGGTGGGTAGTTTTTGGGATGGAGGTTTGTTTTGGTATTATAATGACATTATAATGAGCAAAGTTCACCCAAAGGATAGCATTCTGTCAAAAAATGACAGATCGTTGGCTCAGGGTAACAATTAGGCAGTTTATCAGTTCCATAAGACCTTCAAGGGTTCCATTAGACCCTCAAGTTCCCATTTCATCACAGAGTTTGGCCGTAGTGTCTCCACTCCGCTCCATCCTCCACACTGTTTTTCTTAGAGGTGGCGCACCGGACTCCCCCAATGTTAACATCTAAGGTTGCCTAGGGAACCTTTGTGAAATGTGTCCTTTGCACATCAGCTGCACTCTGCCCCTGAAAGTTTCATCAATGCTGTACTTTTCATCAAAATGTGAATATAACTTAATTTCTAAGTCACCTCCAGTAATTCTCCCACATCATGATTTAGCTTAACACAAGTTCTGCAACAGAAGATGTTTCCCCCGTGCTCTCCCAGCCTCCCACTTCCAAGCACTGGGACAGAAGTGTCCAAGCTTTTTGACCAGCAGCCAGGCTGTGGGTCCTGAAGGCCTGTGCGTATTCCAGCTGTCACAAAAAGGACTTCTACAGGTCCCAGGGGGACTGGTGGACAGGTGAGTTGAATGTGAGCCAGCACTGTGCTCTTTTGGAAAAGGTGGCCAGTGGAATGCTGGGCTTCATTAGGGGGAATGTTGACAGCAAGTGGAGGGAGGTGATCTTTCCCTTCTCCTCAGCACTGCTGAGGCCATGGTTGTAGTACTGTGTCCAGTTCTAGGTAACCCAGTGCAAGACAAGACATGGACATACTCGAAGAATCCAGCTAAGGACTGGACTATGATAATGAAGGGACTGGAGCATCTCCTGTAGGAGGAAAGGCTGAGAGACCTCAGACTGCATATCCTGGAGAAGTCTCGGGGCAGATCTCATCAAAGTATAAAGATGATGGAGCCAGCCTATTTCCAGTGGCGTCCAGTGACAGTAACAAAGCACTTCAAAGGAAACGCTGTACCTAAAAAAATACACAATTTCAAGCACTTAAGTGCCTTCCTGTTGTGTTTGGGTTCTTCATGGGGGTTGGACTAGAAAACCTTCAAAGGTCCCTTCCAACCCAAATCATTCTGTGATTCTATAATTCATAAGATCATTCCATCTTTGAACAATTTTCAGTTCCTTAAGTGAGAAATGCTACTTTTCTCCTGCTATTCCCACTCGAGCTGACCAAATGAAAGTAAAAAAATAGCTAAAATGCCATGAACAACCACATTGAAAACCGAGCAGCCAACGACTGATTCTCATCACTTAGAAAATAAAATAAAGTTCACTAGTGGCAAGGGGCAGCACAGAACTACACATCAGTCTGCTTTATACTGTGACTGTGTCAGTCCAGCTGAGGCCTGTACTGATCCGCCGACACATTATTCCTCCTAGATCAGCAAATACAACTGGTTGGAACAGGCAGAGGTGGCTGGAGGACAAGCATGGTTATTTTGCCTCAGCTCTGTCTCCAGCTGCCCACACAAAACAACTGAAGAGCAGTAGAGCCACTATTCAAATCCAAGCAAGGCCACTGCAGCCCTCTCAGGAGCAAGACAGGAGTAGGGGATTTCATTTCCCAGGCAGCCTGATTATTAAATGGAGTATATTTGACCTTATGAACACAGTGGATCTACAGTCAAAAAGAGAAAATATTCATTCTAACACGTTTCCTGCGGCATGTATTTACAAATTGGAGCCTTCCTCTTCTTATCAGTCAAAAATTTGTGAGGAAAGGTCAGATGAGTACAGGGCTATTTGTATTTTCTTAGCCTATGAGAACAGAGTGCAAAACTACAGAGAAATTGCAGCTTTGAGAAGTTTAAAGTCATCTAAGAACATCTATATGCAGTTTGAAAATAAATTTTTGGATTCATAAATATGTTTGCCATGATCTACTAAAGCTGCATTGTATAGTTTTAGGGCACTCCCTAGCAGTACCCTGCAAACCCACAGTACTACAAGATTTTCCTAGTTAGCATTGTACTCAGTGAAAGAAACTAAGCATACTCGCATACTGTGCCTCAGTCGATCTGTCCGCTAACTCATTCTTCAAAATAACCTACTAATTTCTCCACATCTATGAATCCCTCAAGCACTTCCTCTCCAACTTCAGGCAGAGCTAGATGCAATCGAGAGTTTAGACAAGCAAATATTCCCCCAAAACCCCTGTACATCTAATAAAGCATTTCAGATTCCTCTTGGTAACTCATGTACACAAAATTTCCATGCTGAGACATTCAGTGGTTTAGGTCTTGTTCTGTTTCTGTTTGTATTAAATTTCCCAATGCTGAAAGAGGGGGTATGGAACATGTTTGGTAATGCAATTCTCAAAAAGATACCAAAGAAGAGTCAGGGGGCAAAAAAATGAGAAAGCACTTATTTTTATTTTGTGTCTCATAAGAAAATATTTACCTTCTTAACCAGACCAGTCATATGGGTATACTAGATTTATTACTTGTCTAAGATTACCTTTTCTATATTTATCACAGAAATATTCCAAGTATCCCCACTGAACTGCATCATCAGTGTTTGTTTCTTAGCTTCAGTCAGACTCCTATGTTACATATCAAACAGAAGACACTAAAAAGCTTTAATATATCATGTAGCCATGGAAAATGAGCAGACTGACATTGTTTATTGCAAAACCTGTCCTTTTAACTAAAAAAAAATCTGTAAATGTAAGAGATTCTTGTTCATTATACTGTATCTAAAAGGAATATGTACTGAAATCCAAAATTATTTCAGCAAAAGCTTTTATTAAATTCTCAGTCAGAAAAAAGCTGATGAACTTTTTTGAATTCCTTAATAGCTTGTGTTTCAGATGTTATTTTTTTCTACACTTTTGCTAGCAAGTTTTAATAGCTAGATAGAGCATCACAATTTCTTTTCACTGTAATCTTTAAACTAGGCTAAATTTGAAATGCGTTTCATTTTTTTAAAAACTATTTTCTTCTACAGTCCAGAGCACTGATTTAAGATCTGCAGTTGCAATCTGTTCAGCACTGTATGCCAGTAACAAGTTGCCTTTCCACTAACTAATACACACTTTATTCTTCATGGACTCATTACTAATTTAGCAACGTACAGGAGAGAGAGAGACGTATCAGACTGCAGATCCTCTGTGAATTTCTCATCAATGTTGATTTTTTACAAAGAACAACTAAATGCAAATTATAAATTAAAAAAAAATTAAATATTTCTTTTGAGATGTTTTAACATTAATTTTGCTGAAAAGGTATTTTCAAATATATTTACAATTAGGACTATTTATACCATTTTTCACACTGAGAATCTGAATACCAGACCTGCATATTTCAGAGAAAGCTGTGTTTGAAAAACAAGGTATGGTAAATCAATGAGATTTTTAATAAATGTTAAGGACCAATCATCAAAATCCTAATGATGTTAAAAATAGATTTCTAGAATGGACTTTGTCTGTATTTTTTTAATTTTTTTTTTCCCTGTCTTCATCTTAGTCTTTGGTCGTAAATGGCCTTGTGTTGTTGATCTGCTGTCATGCAACTGCAGCTTGGGAGCCATAAGCTCTGCTCTCATCAGCTGGATGAGCCTGAAAACAAGCAAGGCCACTGGACCTTTCTGCTGAGATCAGCAGCCCCCAGGGAGAGCTGGTGCAGAACATATTCCAATACTTTTCCTCTCCCTACATCATCCATCCCCTGGAGTCAAATGCTCCTTTTATATCTTTTAAAGGATTTGGATGTGGGAATCCATGTTGTAATTTCTGACAATTTTACTATGAGTTTTTCTTCAGATGGATATTTTCTTGAAGTTCCTAGTGCTGTAATCAAGAAAATGAAAAAGGACACTATGATTTTGTTGGATTTTAGTGTTTATTTCCAGCCTTAGGATAGAAAGCATGGGAGTAATTACATCTGAAATGCTTTAAAAAAAAGATTATTTGTATACTTTTTATATATATAATCTTTTTATATGTATATATGTATGTGTGTGACTTTGAGGATTTTTTTTTTCTTTTTTTTCTCCTTTTTTAAGGTTTTGGATTAACAATAACAAAGTTTATCACAATTTCATTGTGTTCCAACTATGTATGTAGATAAACTGTTATTTCTCCTTTAAAGGTCTTCAGTGTTATCTCTGCCATTTTCCAAGTGTTCTAAAATGCTTCAAAAACATTTAGTTCATACAAAAGAACACAAAAACCCAGCATAATTCAATTAATGTTGAGATGTCAACTAAAAAAAGCACAGACCAGATTTGCTTTACTGTCAAGATTTAGCCAAGGAGCTCTCTTAGCATCACTGAGTGACATTGCCTAAATGCCTGTGCCTACAACGCAGAATTTTCAGACATCCTCTGTAAATCTAAACCATCACCAAATTCACAGATTCTGAATCATTAGTTTGAGCATTACCAAATAACTATTTGGAATTTATACTACTCCAGAGTAATTTATTGGAAAAAATAACAGCACTTGATGACGTTAAGAATTCAGCAAAAATGTAGGGTTAACCAACTATTGCTAAGCTCCTCTCTCTAGAGAAGCAGGTAGTAAAAAAAAAAAACCCAACCTGAAAAACCACCACCAAAAAAAATATCCCCAAAAAGGTGATACAGAGCTGATAAGAGTACGAAGTGTGGAAAGATGGAAAAATAAGGCTACTATACTAATCTTGTCGCCATAGTGACAGCCTATTCCAACCAAAGACTACGTGAATCAGAGAGCTAATATTTTTAAGGGGTTCACAATTGAAAGGTGAGTAAAGATGGTTACCAAAAAATAACATGAGCAGGAGCTGTAATACCTCAATTCAAGCAGGGAGAAGACCAGAAAGATCAGATCAGCAAGTAAGTGTCCTATAGAAGCATAGCAACTTTTCTAAGTGTTCATTGGTATTAATGATGGACTCAGAGCAGTCAAAGTATAAATAAAATAACCCATTAAAATCACAGAAGATTTTTCTTGATCAAGGGTTACACAGTTTGACCCTTTATCTTACGGTTATCAAGAAAGTAAAATTAAAGAAAACAGCTAGGAAAAAGAAACAGGTTGAGTAATGCAGACAGTATATAGTGCAGCTGTACAAAATGGACACTTAGTAGCTTCAAGAACTTGACATTTTATCATTAAAATCTATTGTTTGTTCATTGATTTTATGGAGCTCTTCTGATTTACACCAGCTGAAAATGTGACCTTCCTTCTCAGTAGTTCAATTTCACATACTGGAAACATTCTGGCAAATTGCAACAACTATGTAGTAGGAGTAAGGGAAGTGATCAAATGCTGAAGAACATAGAGTTTTCACATCTCACACTTCAATATCTGATTAATTTTAAGGGTCTTTAAGGACTGAGTCACATTGTATCTGATAAGAGGGAGAAGTTCACCCAAAGTCTTCCCAGTTTTAGCTTAAAAATGTAAATGAAGCAATTTACTTGTACACACACACGCAAGTCAGTTATTTGCCACTAGTGCCATTGATTAAAAGGAGTAAACCTTGGTTCTGATCAAGCCATTAGACAGCTTGAAGGTCAGAAACAATACCAATGGCTACAGGTAAACTTCATGTACAGACCACCTTTAAGCACTGGAGTTGATCCAGTTTCTGTCAACAAAACAAGCGTGCATTATATGAAGCACATTAAGCAGGGGAGTAGTTAAGATACAGTGAAGGGGAATAAAGGCAATGAAATATGGTAGGTAAAATTTCACTAATTCTGAATTCTCTACTTTTACAGCCTTCACCTCCAGCAAAATCTAAAACTATTTAAATACTTAATGTGATAAACATAACCTGTAATGGTGCAAAGGAGTGTATATTCAGTGCTCAGTAAACTTAAGCTGGAGATTCAAAGGCACAAAACTAGAAAACTGTAGGGTTACAATTTTCACAGAAATGTCCTACTTCTGATTTTTTACATATGTGCATTAAGATGGATAGGTTCTTTATTATATAACTGCAGAATAATAAGTAATAATGCTAGATTATTTGACCTTTATTCTAACATGTCCTAGATGCTATTAAGTTTTTCTCTTAATGGAAAGATGTGCTATCAAAAGAATAAAAGAATTCAGGTTTTGTTACTGTCAAATACATCTCTTGATTTCTCTACCACATATTTTTATCAAATCGTAGTGGGCAAACCTACCTAAAATGAAACTAAAGAAACTCCATTGTAGTACAAGCATAGAAAGTAAATGGCACAAACACAAAAGGTTGGAGTGGTTTGCTGTTTTTTTATTATGACTTGCCATTAAAACCTTCCCTTTTGAGTTGTTCTTAGACTTATTTGGTGTGTTTCAGCGACAGAAAAAAACAGAACTCTAAAGATGTTGAGATTTCCATCCTGGCTGATTTTTTTCGTGTATACAGCTGCAACAGACACTTTTGCCTTCTCAAAAGTGTAACGAAAGTTTGCAGTTACTGTGTCCAGAGGTCTTCTTTCAGTTAGGGTGTATCACCCTTTACTCACAAACGTCAAAATGTGCATGCAAAATAAACAACAGTTATGACTGAATGGAATGAAAGTTGGGTTTATTTTTGTTTGAGGTGTGGTTGCTTCTTCAGTATCATGGAACTCACAATGGAGAAGACAGCATTATAAAAATATACGTTTTAAAATTCATTCTTTTCTTTTTACCTGTTTGTCTTAGTACTGAGAGAATAAATGATCATTAATACAATGAGATAAAACTTTAGTTATGAGGATATGGAGCTTCAAGTAGTTTCACACAAATGCAATTTGAATTACACAATTTAAATGGAATATTTCCAATTATAGGTGTTATATAAAGTATGAGATATTTATAATGCATTAAAAAATACTGCTTTCCATCTCAGAGTGTTTTATATTCTGTACCAGAGCCAGTTACTGTTAAGTTCAGACTACAACCCAATTACTCTTAGTCTATTCATCCACCCGTAGCAAAGCAAAAATATTGGAGTGCTTTTAGGCAGACACATGTAGGGTGAAGACAGGCTGCCTCAGAGTGGAGACGATATATAGCTGCTTTTTGTTATGACTGCCTAAACTTACAGTACCAACCTATTGCCAAACCTCGTGAAATGGCATTAAAATGGTGTAAAAAATATATCCATGACCTTGGTAGACATGTAGCTAAGATTTTTTGGTCTGAGGTTGGTGTAGTTTTGTGATCCAGAACATTGTCTTACAGAGGCTGGGGTCTACCCTACAACTCTACTCTGCTTTTAGTTCTCTGCCCAGATACTCTGAATTTGCTGTGGAGTGATGCCATGTGGCAGGTGATGTAAATCAGCAACAACCAACAGCCAAAAGTACAGGTGGAAGAGTTAAAAGCCACAGAATGGATTAGGTGGCTGCATTTCAGAACTGGAAGTTGTAGCACAAGCACCTCTGGTCAAAATCAAGTGTCCACACCCTATCGTTCCCAGTCTAAACCTAGCTGCAGGTAGAGGCTTTGTGCAGCAGAGAATGACTTTTTGACTGCAGAATCCAGATAGTTCTTATTTGAGATTGCAGCATAAACATATTCTGGGTCTCAGTGGTTATAAAGTATTACTCCCACCCCCCTCTTCACAAACAAAAAGCGATCGGTTCCCAAAAACTGTGAACAATATCAAATAGGGAAGAGCAGGTACAAAGAGGACTCAATATTATTTTCTCCCTTCTTGCAGAACCACTCATAATATTTGAGTTCTGGATAGAAAGCTTGAACTATAGTTCTGCATATTTTCAGTATGAATTCCGGTTGCTGCAGTATCTGGCAGAGTCATCATACTTGTATTTAAAAAATATAAATAATACTTTGTTATTTGAACTGAAAAGTTTGAAGCTGCAAGAAAGAAAATGAATGTAAAATTTTTCGTGTGTTACCACTGGGAAATCTGAGACACAAAGAAGAATTACAGGTGAGCCTTCCTAAAAAATGAAAGCTTAGTATGAAATATGCCCACAGGAAATCCTTAAAATATTCACTTTGCTATCTCGAAAGACAATATTTATGTGATCTTTGAAAAGCCATAGTCTTTAATGTGAGTTTAGCATTTGTAAATCCAGATGGATTTGTACACACCTCCAGCATAATTATTTGCTCCATTAGGTCCCAAGTGTGAGGAACTCTGAATTCTAATTGGATGGCATTAATTACCTTCTGCCAGGAATACACAATATTCTAAAAGGTTTACCCAATCATTTAGTGTACTCCCAAACCTAATTCTTAGGCTAGCAATCAAATCATTGATATTAGTGAGTCACCCAGTATTTCATTAGTTAAGGCTCACTTTGGAGTTAGCTATATAATTGTCAATAAAGGTGAGCAAATACTGAACTCGATGGCTGCAGCTAAGATGAGGGAAGACAAATCAGAATGGCACAGAATGAAAGAGAATGGGACTACCGCAGGTCTGCTGATGGAGAATAAAATGTGTCTGTGTATAATCAAGACCAGGGACCAAAATGACCCTAGGAGCAAAAGATTTAAGAGAATGTAAAAGGGGGCAGGAGACTGAAAGTTAAGACGCTTCTTAGAATTATAAATTAGGGGAACGAGAGTTGCAAGGCAGAGCAGGGAAATGGAGGGAGGCACTGATCCCTAAGTACGGCTAAAGAGATCTAAAAATCAGTCCTGTGAATTGGGTGATCACTACTTAGCATTTGTATTAAGATAACATCCAAACCTGCAACTGTAGAATCTAGGACAGCTATTGTATTACTTAAACATCCTTGCCATTAGAAAGTTATTCATAATGTCTAATTGGAGCTCAGTACTTGTCACATTATCATTGGCAAAACAGTTTCAACTCAGGCAATTTTACTCAATTATTTTATTTGCAATTAATACAAACTTAATTACTGATTTGAGTATTGAGAAAAGAAGAAGACAAAAAATTGAAACCTTCCCTTAGGGAAATACCTGCCCCCTTCCCCAGATTCAGCTGCAGCCCAACTCTTCTCCTTCTGCCTTCCTACGCTCAACTTACCCTGTTGTCAGCACATGTTACACTCAGTTACACTCCCAGTGCCTTTGGTGAGGCGACTGTGTAATGGTTTCTTTCTGCTGTCCCTTGCTTCTTATTCGTTTTCCTCCACTACTCCATGTTTCTTACTGCACCTGCGTTCTGTCAGGGTTCTCCAGGGGCCACAGCTCCTCAGTGTGGGTTGCCCACAGGCTGCAGTCCTCTAAGGGGTGTCCATGCTCTGGTGTGGATCCTCTAAGGGCCATACTCCCTCAGGGATGTCCCTACTCTGTTGTGGGTTGCCCAAGGTCCATAATCTCTTATGAGTGTCCCTTTCCTGGGCAGAGGCTGCAGCACATCAGAGGTAGCCCCTCTGGCACCGAGCACCTGCTTCCAAGAGTGCATCTACACCCATATTCTCAACAGTGTCCTATTCCATGTGTCTCCTCCATTTCTCCTCCTCTTCTTTATCCCCACATTTCTCTGAATACATCTTTTCACATATCTCCTCATGTGCCTCCTCCCCTCATGGCTGCACCTGTTCTTGAACACTACTGAACAGCAATGCCTGGTGCTCACCTGCCTGGCTGCAATGTTGGTGCCCTCCTCCCTTGTGAGAACTTCTCAAGACCCCGTGTCCAGTTAGCCCACTTCACCCTTTAACATATTTTCCTAAGACTTTCACAGTGTCCAGCAGAGACTCCCTTGTGCCTGCGAGGGCAGATAACTGTTTCTCATGACATTCACATGTTTCTGAATTTAGTGTGATGTTGCTTTTTTTCAGAAGTTTTCTATTGACCCATTCATTGTAATCTCAAGACCTTCCTCCACAGAGCTGTTGTCAGCTAATCCCCATCTTGATTCTGCAAGATGTTTAGCTAAGACCAATCTCAGGTTACATTTCATTTATCTCAGACCATTTCTCCAAGTTGCCAAGATCATTCTGAAATTTCATTTTACAGTAGTTGCAACCAATCCTATTGTATTTGCAGGAAGTCCCACTAAAGCGCACTCCCTTGCCACTCAGATCTTTACTAGAAATACTGGCTAGTGTTGTCCATAGCTTAAATTCTCTACTACAATTGTTCTGGAAACCACCATTTCATGTAATTTCTTTTTGTTTCTCTTCCCCTAAAAACCCAAGCATGTTTTTTTTTTGGACCATTCTTTTCTTTCCCTTATGTCTCATGCAGTAAAACACCCTTCTGATCACATACACTATATCAAGAATTTGGGATATATATTTGAAAAGATTTAGTTCCAATTAGCAGTAAGGCATTGGTTAGAGAAGTGCTAACAATCCAAAATGAAGATAAAGAGGGATCTGCTAGTAGTTCCAATCTACCATAATAATTTCTACATCTTGTGCTCCATTCCTCAGCGCTACTACAGAGAGATGAGTTTTAGCCAAAGCAACCAACTCATAAAACATCACAGTCGCTACAAGGACTCATTTAGCATTTTCCACCACTGAAAAGGATTGAGGTTCTTTCTTCAGATTTGAACTTTGGAAGTAAACTCCTTGACTACTACTGAAAATTTACATCACTCAGGCTTCAATCAGTCTTTTCTGGGGTTCCAGATATACCTTCAAACCAGTGACCTCTCTTAAAATAGTATAGCAATGTTAAATTCCAAAATAATCCTCTCCACTCCTGCATTTTGTTAAGATTTCAGTCACCCAGGTAGTGGGTTCATAAGCACACTGGAACACATAACACGGTGAATATATGAGTAATTTTTTTCAACATTGGAATTGCTCTGTTTTTGAAGTAGATGTGGCTATGCTTCTGTCGTGGTTTAGGCCAAATCGGCCACTGGGGACGTGGGGGACCCCAGATGGGACTGACAGGTGCTCCCCTCTACCCCTCTTCAAAAAGAGAGGCAGAGGAGGGAAAAAGAGACTTATGAGTTTAGAAGGAACTAAACTACTTTAATGAGATATTAATAATAACATACAAGGAAATAATGAAATATATACAAAACTGTATCAAGCTCCCAAGATGACAATCATGACACCAGCTGGCACTGGGGCAGTCCCAGGCTGGACTCAGTGGTGGACGGGAACTGAATTCCGGGTCTGCCTTCAGTATCAGGACCAAAGGCAGACGATTGAAGTGAATAGAGTGAGAGAGCGAAAGAGCGAGAGAGCGGAAAAAGAGAGAGAGCAAGACAGCGAGAAGGATCTGACCCTCAGCTTTTATACTGAGCATGATGCAGATGGGATGGAATACCCTGTTGGTCAGTTTTGGGTCACCTGTCCTGTCTGCTCCTCCCCACAGGTGGGACCCCACTACGCTTTTCCGCTTCTGACACTCCAACGGGGCAAATAACAAAGTTGGTTACAGCGATAAGTATAAGCAAGAGCCTCTCCCACATACCATGCCTGGGCATCAACTATAAACACTGGTTTTATCACTCTGAGAGAGTGATCACTGTCTGCACAATATGCTGTTAATTTCAATAGTTAGAAGAGGCCCAGTTAAGAAGCAAAGTTACTGAACAAAATTGGTCCAGTTTTACCTCAAACCAGGACAGCTTCCCAATCAAGAGCTTCTCTTTTTTCCTGCCTTCCCCAGTTCTGTAGGAATAAAATAGGCAGACACCACCAAGTACCTCCACTTCTCCAGAGTGTAACTTCTTGCTCACACAAGCAGATCCATTCTGTACTTTGTTATATAATTCCTTACTTGTCCTACAGCTCACATCTACTACAAGTTTTTTATAAGAAAGTAGGGAAGCTTTAATGTAATGTATTTGATCCCTCTTGTGACTTTAAAGTTTGAGTTACATAGCTGTCTGTCAAATGAAGGAGTTAATTTTACAGGGGTGTTTTCAGTATCTTCGGCCGGGATATATAGGCTGTGAAAGAGTTGGTTTGCAATGACTGTTTAAAAACTTATTTTTATTCTTCTTCTAAGAACTAATGCTTGGATCACACACTCACAAGGACACTAGAAGTTTAATGATGTAAGAAATCCACAACTAAAAGGTATACAACTGCTAAGCTTCTACACAGGGGAAAAAAATAGCCACCTCGTAAAGTCTTAGTTTATTTTCCTCAGTTCAAGAAAAAATTATGTATTAGAAGTATAATGAATGCAAAACACAAAGGGAATCCCTGAATGGTTGGACTCCTGCTTTACGAGCTTATAGCCATGGGGAGAACATCAGTTGACATAAGGGAATATGACAATGCCATAAAACATGTGAACCAGGACTGAGACATCTCCGAGTCTTTACACCAGCAGCACTCTACTTACTACCACATGTCATATACAGACTGCTGTTCCCTGGGGTGAAGAATTTTGTGACTTCCAACGAGATGCTATATAACTTTTCTCAAAATAACAATAAGGCTTGGAGTCAATTAAACTTTAGCATAGTGCTACTGGAGACTGGTGTTATTCTACATGGCAAATGGTGAATATTGCCAGAGCAATGAGAAAGGGTGCAGGTGCAAACTGACACCACCAACAATGTCTTCCTCTTTCACCCTCAGAAAACAGCAACAACCTCAGTAATACAATTTTCCTTACAAACCTAATCAATAGGATAGCAACACAGCAATGACAAATGCCAAACCTGTTTCTGATTTGCCATGACCACAAGTTCAGCCTGTACATATGGTATTGTCTTCTTCCAAATCTGTAATTGCTTTAAGCTGTATTTGACAAATATCATATGTATAGACTTCCCTGCCCATATTCAAAGACATTCTTTAAAAGAGCTTCTGACCAAAGTTCTTTACAAAAGAAACGGCATTGACATTTTTAGTTTATGTAATTCCTCCTCAACCTCCCAGTGACAAAAAAAAAGTTACAAAAGTTTCCAGAGGCAGCTGTTTGAAAGCGCTGAATAAAAAGCTGCTCTCTGTTCTAGTACTACTACTACCAAAAAAAAAAAAAAATCTCATGCCAAAAAAGTGTATGAAGAGGTTTCAGTCTCACTGGTGTGTTTAACAAAACAGTTGCTAAGGTTCCAGGCAGACTCCTACCAGAAAGAGAATGCAATGCCACTAATTGAAAATAGTTGGCATAAACAAATAAACAGTCATTTTAATGACTTTCAAAAGTATGGTTATTGTGCAAAATAGAAATCTATTCCATAACCTTAAGTGTCAATGGGAAGAAACAGATTGTCTTCTGACGTATCTGTTCTTACGTGCATCTTTAAAATGGATCACTCTCCAGAAATTTCTGTATAGGAGCCTTTAAATCTAGTAAGATCTGTGGGTGCAGGCGACCGTGTTTGTTGGGTCATCTAGGATGCAAGTGATGCTTTATCACAGGAAGTTTCTGAAATGCCTTTCATGCTGGGTTGACCTCAGCCGGCTGCCAGATGCCCGCCCAGCTGCTTTCTCACTCCCCTTCCTCAACAGGACAGGGGGAGAAAATAAGATTAAAAAGCTCGTGGGAGGAGGTACGGACACCGAGATGTCTTATCCATTGCCATCACGGGCAAAACAGACTCGAGCTGGGGAAAATTAATTTAATGTATTGCCAATTGAAAACAGAGTTGGACGGTAAGAAACAAAAACTAAAGCACCTTCCCACCCTTGACCTTCCCAGGCTCAACTTCATTTCATCCCCAGCTCCTCTGCCTCCCCACTCCTCCAAGCAGCGCAGGGGGATTTGGGGGAATGAGGGATCACAGTCAGTCCATGACAGCTCCTCTCTGCCACTCCTTCCTCCTCATGCTTTTTCTCTGCTCCAGCGTTAATCCTTCTCATGGGTTGCAGGATAAACCTGATCCAGCCTGGGCTTTCCACAGGCTGCAGTTCCTTCATGAAATATCCACCTGGTCCATCGTGAGGTCCTCCATGGCTGCAGTGTGGATCCCTGCTCCACCGTGGTGTCTCCAGGGGCTGCAGGGGATCCCTGCTGGGGGCCTGGAGCCCCTCCTCCCCTCCTCCCCCCTCCCCCGGGGGCTGGCGGGGCTGTTTCTCACACTGTTCCCCTCAGCCCCGGCTGCCGGGCAGTGTTTTGCCCTTTCTGACAGAGGCTTTCCCCGCGGCGCCGCCATGGTTTCTTGCTAGAAACCTTTTTTCTGGTTTTAAATAAAGAGGAAGGAGTATCAGAAACAGATATACTTTGCAGTCAAATTTGCAAAATATCATTCCAGTTACGAAACAAACCTTTCTAATTCAATGTATGCTTTTCATCCTGATAAGGAACTCTTTCATAAATCATAGACATATGCAGAAAAGAGTAATCAATATAATTGCTAAAGAACAGTTCCGTAAAGCCCGTACTGTGTTGCATCATGGTTCATCAGAAAATCCACCATCTAAAATCCAAGTTAGGAGGAGCAAGAAAATTAATAATGGGTTTCCACATAACAGTTTTTGGGGAGCCCCATGTTGCTTATGCCACCTCCAGATTCCCTGCCAGCCAGGAACTACTCTGGCATGGGGAGCATACACACCACACACACACACACACACTCATCCACTCGTTTCAGATCCTGAACCAAAGACACCTTTCCAATCATTCCTGTCTGACTTGGGTATCTTTCCAGAAACCCCTCCATGCTGGCATGTTTGAAAGAGTTTTTTAAAAGTCGTTAATGAGAAAACATCCTCAGCCAGCGTAAGTGCAAAGCTATAGTTCAGCCTCGTGAACTTTTTCCCTCACTTGTTGATTTTCACAGTTGCTTCTGTGTTTTAATGTAGTTCTCTTCAGGTCATACACAATGTATATCTTGTTCTCAAAGAAATAGCTTTCATTTTTAAAGTGTTCATCATGTCTTATTAAATAAGAGCTTATTGGACACTAATTGCATGGAACTTCTAGGCAGAACAAGGATAAAAATAGTTTATTATCTTGTTGTTAGTAGCATTTCATTTCCAACTGTTAGACCTTCATTCATGTCTGCTAATGTAATAAAATTAATCCTATAATTTCAGTTGCTTAAGATTTCATTAAAGATGGTATGATTTCTTAGGTATGCAGTTGTCCATTTAAGGAAAAAAATCTTTTCTCTCCCTGCGGAGGCTAGCAAGTGAGAGAGACAGACTTGATTTTTTCCTACACTAAAAAGCTCTGTCTTTTCTATTTCCTTTCAACCCACTGACAGCTGAAGTGAAAAGAGAAATAACTGACTGACAGCTGCCTGGCAGGATACGCGCAGTCCTAATTACAGCTTCTCTATAGGGTTATGCTCATGCTTACACTCTTACGTGCAAGGTCTTAGATCGTGATTTTTCTTATGTATATAGTCAATATAATCTTTTTCATGTTTGAATGTTTATAGCAATCCATATAAACCTTGAGAGAGAGAGAAAAAGGGAAGCTTCTGCTAACAACCAAGCATTCAAAAGCAACTGAACAATATTCGTGCAAATATTTGCCCTTTCTTCTGTATGTGCCGTTCATTTTTATGATCATCTATTCGTTTTCTCCTGCATTATACTTTGTTTATTACCTCAGTCAACCCACACAATAACAAGGCTACTTTCAGCACAGATTGCAGATTTGCAGATTTGCAGATTTTAACTCCGAGCTGAGTTATAGGCCACTGGGAAGTGATAGCAGCCACATCAGAAAAATATTTCTTCTTCTTACTTCTGCCGAGTCAAGGGAAAAGGCAATTGCTTCCCATTCTCAGTTCACTTATTCTGCATGCTGCAGTGGAAGAAGGAAATGCTGTCTTCTCTACCCCACAAAACAAAAGATGTGAAAATAAACCTCTAGGAAATTCCAAGGGGATGGAGGAAACAAGTGCTGGCGTTATTAAAAATGAAGAAAAAAAATAATAAATTGCATCAAACAGTATGGTCTGAGGCACGCTGTGAGGAAGAAGTCCCATTGCAGGCTGAAATGCTACTCCACCATGTATCATGCTTGCCTTATTTCACATGGAATAGATCACCTGAAACTCCAGGAGATTCAGACAGTTAATTGCAGCTGAACTTCAGCAAATATTGTGTCCAAATAAGATTACTTGGACTTTTTGCTGGGCTAGAGAAGTTTTGCCCGGTTTTAGCTGCAATATTCTGAAAACTTAACTTCAAAGCAATATACAAATGCCGTTGAACAATGCATCAACCTTTGTAAAATATTATCATATCTACTAACAATAGCAAAAAGCTTTTGGAAAGAATTGTTTTGTCCATGTTGGCTAACATTCAATTTTCTTCCTTACCGTGAGCCTTTGATTTGAATTCACCCCTAACCTCACAGGCATTCCTCGCTTTGATCCAAGCACAAAGGTGCCCATGCTCAAAGGCTTTCTGTAGATTCTAATTGACTTTCCTACAATATATGTTGCTTGTGAGGAGCAAAGTCAGAGCTTAGTGAGGCTTAAAGGTCTACATTCTATCATTAAAATTGTTATATTTAGAGATAACCTGCGATGAATACGGTGTACAGTAAACCATTTCATCTAAAAGACATGAAACTATTTCAATAATTAGTCCTTCACCTTTCTTTTTATTTGAAATTATAGTTTCAGAAGTAACCCTGTTCCTCCTCCCTTATGTAAAAAGGCAGAATCACACAGGATCTTTTTAAAAACTTTATTACATTTCATCATTTTCCCCACTCCAGACTTGAATACTGTACTGATCGCAACTTACTTCTACCAAATTATTGTTTCCTTTTTCTTTCTCATCTACTTGTATAAATCTGTTATCCTCTATTAGTAAGCATCTAGTTATGATCCTAATAACTTTTTAATGTAGTTCCTAAAGGTAAGTACCATTTTTTTAGGCAAGTAATATCTTTATGGACTATGCCACTGCTGACAAGTACTTGGATCCATGACCAAGACTGCAACATGCTATAAAATAATCCTAATTATTTAGGTCCTTAATCGATTTTAATGCCTTTTTTTCCCCAATGACAACTTTGATTCCTTTTAATGTATTTATATGGAACCACAGAGATTTCAAAGTTTGCATTTCAGGGTTTGTTTTAATATGCAAACTTTGATTCCAGAGATTATTTACTAATTGGAAACTTGAAAAAATTTCTATTAAAAATACATGGGGTTTTTTTGGAAAATAGCAAGAAAAATAACAATTTAAATCAGGAGGACAAAAAGCATCAACACATTAATGGGTTTCCTGGGAAAATCCCTATCTGACTTGTTGGCTACCCTCTTAAAATGCTTATATCTACTTCAGTGAAGGCAAAACAGAGTTAAGTAGAAAGGCACATACCTAAGTACTGTTTCATTTCTACCACCATCCCCACCAAAAACTGAGATTTTTTTCCCTAATAAATCATAACTATTACTAGAGGCATTTTGCTGTCAGGAAGCAAAAATTCCTCTCATTAAAAGTAGCATATTTTTGATGCTGCGAATCTTTATACCCATTCTAAAATTTGTCAGAAATCTTAATGAGGTTCAGTCTCTTATGAGCCTCTTGCAAGCAAGCTAAAGAAAGATGGTCTTAAGCTATGTGGTAACAGGTACTGTTGAGATCTTCTTTTCAGGATCTATTCTCATGCTGGTTGATACAACAAAGCTAAATATCACCCTGGGATTATGATCAGCAGCATGGCCTGCCAATCTTATATGACTGGAAAGGTTAATATAATCAATAACCAGATGAATTACAACCTGCTTAGGAGTGCAGTGGGTGTACGATGACCAGTTTGGGGCAGCACACTTCAAAGAACACCATGGGCCAAATGATGCAAATCTGGATGAGAACAGCAAATGGACCCAGAGGCTTAAAAGACATGAATTGCATTTTGAGAATGACTCAAAATGCTGGGTTTAAACATGAGAAGATTTAGAAGACATAACAATGCCATGCACAAAAAGCTGCTGCCAAAGACAAAGAATGACATTGTGTTCATGTCTATGGCAAACAGATAAACTAATGAACTTGGATCACCTGAAAAGATGATTTGGCTTATACAACAAACTTCTTAGCAACACAAATAGTGATACACTGAAATAAACAGCCCAGAAGACTGCAGATTTGCCCTCACTAGAGGATTTTAAGAAAAGGCTACGTAAATATCTGCCAGGGATAACACAGTTATAGTTGACACTGGCCTCAGCAGGAAGATGGACTAGACATCTTCCCTTCTAGCCTGGCAGGTCCTTGAGACCAACAGTCAGCCGAAAAAAGGAGGTTTCCAATTAACTCTCAGAAATCACACAGCTCTTATTTTTCAGGCCTGGAACCTCATGTGATTGAAAGGAGGAGCCACTTCATTTGACAGGCTATTGCGTTGCTTCAGTACCTTTCATGGCACTTTCTAGCTCATCAGCCTGACTTGCCTTTCCTGGGTTTGACAGCAACAAGTCTCAAGCGAGGGAGAGGGGAAGTACTAGAAAAGTTATTATCCTATTTACAAATACTACCAGACCAGTACAAGATGAAATATCACCAAGCATCCATGCTCATTTATTTCTAATGAATAGATAGGGTGAAATCATTAGCAGCCATGACTTATTTTTCTCTAAACTGGAGAGAAGGATGCATAATTTTTCATAGCCTGAGCACTGCAGAAAACATCAATAAAGACACAAAATTGTTGAGTGCAGACTTAGGCCAATCACGTAGGGTCTATTACACAGTCCAGCAGGCATCTTAGCTTCAAAATATTTCTTAGCAAACAGTTTGCAGTTCTAAATCTTTACATTAGAAAAATTGATTGGTTATGATTTTATTAGATTGAAAAATCTTTAAAGCTACAGGATTCCAAACATATTACATTGAAACAGCAGATAACTGCCAGCACTGGTGATGAACAATAGGTTGCTCAAAGAAGGGTGAGAATATTTAAAATGTAAGAACAGAGTTATTTTATCCAATGGTAAAATGTAGATCACAAAGAAATCAAATATAGCCACCATTTCAGAGTGTTGATGAAGTCTATGAGATTAGCTCACTTCTGAACACAAGATGAAGGCAGGGACAAATCTAACATGCTAATTTTTCACCTGTGACAGATCCATGAGTCTTTCCTCGTGCTGCCAATAATTGTAGTCTGAATACACTGGAGTCAGTAAGACCTTTGCCAATTTCTTCTACGGGAACAGAATCAAGGCCAATTAGGGTAATATATACTCCTGCTAGACTTGTCATAGCATTACAGATAGATAGATATATATAAAAATTTACGTACTCAGTAACATATGCTGTGAGAGATGTGGTTCCTCTCAGATTCCTTTGCTGAGATTTCAACCGCTTCAGTTTACATCCCTACCATAATGGATGCCTAATTAGCCCCTCAGTTGCCTAGCTGCCATGGGCAACACAAGATCATGCTGGTTTATGTTTCCATAACTCCTCCAAAATATGCCTTTCACAACTCCCAATGCATACAAAGAAAATAACAAGGAAACAGATAGTTCTACTCACAGAGGCTCACAAAAAAAAAATATCGGAAGCTGGTAAAATTAATCTTTTTTTGAGAAATGATGAGCCTGCAAGTTCACCAAAAAAATGCACTCAGTTATAAAATATGACATAAGAAGTATAACAAGGAAAAACATGGTATGTATTTAATAAAACAGTTTTACATCCCTTAAGGCAGTGCACACAAATAGTTTTAAACATGGGGTTATTGTCAATCTATATGAGGATGGAATGAAAATTACTTTAGCTGTTTGATTTATTAATATTAACATGTTAAGTGATATATTTTAAGTGTATCTGAACTGTCTGAATTTTTAAAATTTAGCCACAGGATAGTTATAATATTCTTTAAATTTTTTACTTGTTTGCTTTGTTTTAAAGCAGAGGATTATTACTAGGCACTGTTAAACATAAGTCTACCTTGACATAGGTCATTTTTGGAATTATACAGAGTATTCAACAGACCCTCGTGTTTGAGTAAGCTGGGTTACTATTTTAATTAGAGATAGTCAAAGCATAAAAATGCATTTCAGTAATAGAAGTCAATAAAGAAATTTAAATTCATTTTATCATTCTAAGGAATTCTTCGGTATTACCTGCTTAACACTGCATTTTAACTGGTGGCAAATAGGGCAGGACAATAAAGCCAGAAACCTCGTTATTCTGAGGTACATTTGTTAGGAGTATTAGCTGAGTCAATTAGGATTGACATGTTCCTCTATGTCAGCATCTCACAGTGAAGATACTATCCTGGGTCATTTTGAGATCCTGTGAAAAAAAGTATGACTATGTGCAAGGTACTCTATTAATTATATTTGAAACTCTAAGGTTTATTATAGTACCTTTGAGCCCAAATTATTCTGCATTTTCTTGTTTATATGCATAAACATAACTTTACTAGTTTAACCATATATGAAACAGCAGCTGATCTAGTTTCAAAGTATATGGCTCAGAAATAAGATACAGAAGACAAGCAAAAAGTTTAAGACAAATTATTAAGGGCAGGCACAAGAAAAATCCATACTTTAGATCCCGTTTCAAGATTTTATCGTCTCAGATGAAATAGGTACACCGGTACCCTTCAGTTCATCCTGAATGTCTCATGACTGAGCTTTTTGCCATCTTTGCTGCCTTTTGATTAATAAAAGAGGATATATCACTTGCATTAAGTGTAATGAGCTTAAAAGGTAATGGTATAACACAAAACTCAGGAACATTGGGTAAAAGCCTCATATCTACTGTAGTTTTATAACACTGCTTTATTATACAATATATTCGAGGTACAGTAGCTATAAAGAGCTCTTAACCATCTCTACCTATTCCCATTAATTATCATGTATCATCATGCAAGGCAAAGATAATTGGCTTTAAAGTGATCTTGAATGAACTGCAAGGAGACAAACTGCCCTTCTGAAGAGTGATCAAAGAGCTGAGGATGTGTGCTGGGCAGCAATTTCCTCCTCAGCTAGGAAAAGAAGAGGCAGCATGTAGGATCACCAGATCCTGGAAGGAGCCAGGTTACCAGGACTAGTAGGAAGGGTAGGCAGGCAGTTGATGGTGTATGTTAGAGGTGAATGTAGACCAAGGTACTCCATATGAAACACTATCACCTGTGTGGCAGCTTTTTCATACACAGGTAGTAAAAGTTACCAAGGCTTTCTTTTTTTAAGGGTCATTTCAAAGTAAAAAGTGTGAGACCAACATTTATGATCTGTTTTGCTGGTACTAGATTTCATGCCAATACATAGCTAACAACAGAAGTCTGAACTTGTATTATTTGTTGCTATATTGCTTTTAGGATGATATAAAAGCTTTGATTCCTTGAAAGAGGTGCTTTAGACCTGAGCACTGATGTTTTTGCTCTTCAGGGGAACTTCTTATTGCAATGGCCTTCAAGTTGAAGTAGTGCATGGGCTGGATTTGGATCTTTGCCATATCTTTCTCATTCTTTTACATCCCAAAAGATCAGACCCACAGGCATTACCTTTCCAAATCACCCAAACAAGGATGGAAAGGAGGGAAGCTCCCTGTGTTAACACTTGCCAGATCACTAAGCATAGCCTGGGTTCAAGAGGTCAATTTCATTTCCTCTAATGCGCAAAAGCCAATCTTCTGCAAAACCAGTTCTGTTATATAGGTATGTGTATCTAGTGAGTATTCTCCATTTCTAAACTTCCGATTTCATGACTAAAGGACCTTTCAAGAGTAAAATATATGGCTGTTTTTTCTTCCTGTTGGACCTCTACAAAAAGACTGCCCAGTTTGTTTCCCAGTTGAAAGTTACAGCTTTGAGTCATCAGGCAGCTGCAAACATGGAGATATCCTAAATTGTATTGTGATTTATTCTCATACAACTGAATATTTAAATATCTAGTGACGGGATCTTTAACCACAAACAAGAGCCCCGATCTGGAATACACCATGTAGACAAGGAACGAAGCCCTGCCTGCTGGAACTCAGTCTGAGTCACGTAGACATTACTATTTGCCCTGGTGAAATGTCCAGCTCCTTAACTTGCAAGAGATGCTTAGACTTGCTTCAATGAATAGACTCGCAAGCCCCCTTTTTTTTCCAAGGAAAACATTACAGTTTAAAAAAAAAAATCCTGTATAAACAGTGTTAGTTTTGAGTGGCTTCATTCTTCTTACAGATATTCAAATGATACAGTTTCACTGATTTATAACATTTACTTTGGTTTAACGTAGAGAGATTGTACTCACAGATCAATTCTTTCAACAGACCAATTACAATGAAATGTACTTCTTGGTCCACAGCCAACATACTCTATAATACACTTATTCTTTACTTCCACATAATTTACTTCCCTGGACAGCCTTGCTCATCTGTAACTGTTTTGCTTTGATACAGAATGGAATTTTGGTTTGTCCTTAAAATAAACTGTTGTCTTTTCAATAGGCTCACAGTTGCTTCAGCAGCATTTTGCTTCTAAGCATCATGTTGCACTCAGTGGGCAGGCAGAGACAGATCTGTATTACACCAGTCATGACATACATAAAGCAGTAAAATTATTTAATACCATGCAGGTCATCTTCTACCATGGGATTTGTTTTTATAAATCAGGCTTTATAAATAAAAGGCTTTACACCAAGTACTTGCATTGTATTTACGAGAAAAAGCTGCAAGCAAGCTGCAGTTTTTGAAAGGTACATTCTTTTTTGCTATTTGGGAATGGGTGGTCACTCAGAAGTATGATCACTAAAGTGTAGTTAATTTGTTGTTTTCAGCTGTAGACAGACTATCTATCTAGGTGGGAACATTTGCCAAATGGTCAGTTGTCTCTTTCCTCAAAATCATAGAATCAAAATTCTACAGGTTGGAAAGGAGCTTTAAGATCATGTAGCTGCAGTTTGGACTAAGGACAATCCAATCAAGATGTTTTGTTGTTTAAAATGTGCAATGCTGCCTTTCATGAGAGGAGACTGGCCTGATACATAGTTTAACTCTACAGATCCCTTCCTCTTGTTCTGCCCTACTGGCTTCTGGAAACCTAGCCTCTGAGTCCCTCAGTCACCTGCCCTAACTTCCAGCAGTGCCCGAGACAAGTCTTCCACACTGCTCAAGCCCCTCTAAAGGCCAGAGCAAGCCCTTGGAAACCTGTGGTCACTGGGATCTCTCCTGACCTGCAAACATTCGAATGTGCATCTAAAAAAACCGACATCTTCTTTATTGCAATGTCATCACCCCTTCACGGTTTCATACTTTAGATGTATTGCACAAACATTCAATTCAGCCGAATATCAGCCATTAGGGCATAAGGAACACAATTAAAAAGTATCTCTTTGATTTTATTTGTACCAAAACCATCTGGAGAATTGGAGAAGTGCCTCACCTTCCTGGACTTCAGTTAGCACAGTTCAAGAATACAAGAAAAAAAAAATTAACTACGGAAAATAGTGCTAATTTGTAGTCATCACAAACAATTAGACCTGCTCAGTTCTGGCCTAGCAGAGTTTCCGTCGATAAATTTCAAGTGATCTTTGCAAGGTTTACTCAATCTATAGCTCTGTCTGTTCCTAATACTAAGATAATGGAATATTTGATGCAGCAGGATGGTGCCATAGGACTGCAGTGAGAAGAACTGTTGCAGATCTAATTTATAAAGAGGAAATGTTGTTTGGCAGCAGTCTGAGTTTTTAAACAATAGTCTCGGCTCTAATTCTCCCTTTTGAAGAGTTGCTGTTTTGAGTGGGAATACGCTTCAGGGTCTGCAAAGGGTGAATTTGCATTTTGCTGTGTTCTCCCAGAACAGAAAAGGAAGGGAGCATGGAAGGATCCCAGTAAAGGAAACAGCTGTGCACCGATGCGACAATCTTCCATTTTATTCCATTTCTGCACAGGGATCTCTAGTCTCTCCCTCTGTATAGAGGAGGCGTGACTCATGCAGAGTAACAGGAGTTTCAGAACGGTGTCTACAGCATATCATTTTCAAGGCCTGCAAAAGGAGTAATTTTTTCCCAAACTTTTATGTTTTGCAAAGGGGACGTGGGCTGGTAGTTGGCAAAAATTTAGCTAATTGGAAAGTGGAAGCAGCAAGAATGATTGTGGGAGAAGCAGACTGGCCAGACTTTTCCTCAGATGCCTCAGACATTAAGCTTGACTGCATACAAGTCTGTACCTCTTTCCTAAATGTTACTCCTCAGTTGTCACTTCCCAGCTGCTGACAGCAAAAGACAATGCAACAAAGCTTTTTAAAAAAATCAGTCTGCTACAGATGTAAGGCCACCTTTTCCAAGTGCTTTTACACTTGGATGGCTTTTACTAATCTTTAAAGTATTTTAACAATAAAAGCATCTTGCAGAGAAGTGCAGAATCCCCACATGCTTTCTGCTTAAAAATACAGTCAGACATTGCGCTGTTTTGACCTCTTTTGGATCAGCTGACCTCTGTCAAAAAACTAATACATTTTGGCTGTTATGGTCAATAGTCAGTTCGCAGCGTGGCTCAGAAGAAATGCAGGTACCGAAAAGGAAATATCCGCTGCAGCATTATCTGGCAAATTCTTCAAACATTCTGATGCCCACACTTCTCTGTTCCCCCCGGGCATATAGGGTTCAAGTACTTGCATTACAACCTACAGTCCCGGGTTTCATTTAAAAACGGTAAGAGACTAAAAGTCGGTTCTAAAAGTAAACCCTGGAAAAATATGCTCCCTGAAAGTCTCCCAGTAATACAAAAAACAGAATCAAAATTGGCAAAAAAAGAAAAGTGTTCAGTGCAGTCATACTTTGCCATGCTGGTGCCACACTTTTTACTTTGAGAAGAAAGCCTAAGAAACAACCATTTGGAAGACAGGTAAATCTCAAAGATTTCATTCATAACCTACTGCAGAATGAAAATGTGATATAGAAGGTGTAATGCATTTAAGTTCATAATATGTATTTTTTTCTCCCCAAACTACCTACTGTGTATTTAATAAGGAGGATCTTCCTACTACTAATGGATGAATGGATGGATTTGACTATGACTTTGATACAGCTTAAAATTCATTAAATATCAAGCAGGAGTACAGCTCTTCTTAAAGAAAAAAAATCATTATGCTAATTCATGGAAGGCTGTGTATTACTTCCATATAAGAGCCTTCTGTAAATGATACAGATCCCAAATTGCATCTTGAATGAATTATATAACAGCAGGAAGAACCATTAAATGGAACAACAAAACAAAGGCAGCTAGTTATGAGCTTAAAGCTAAATGTAATTTTAATTGTTTTGCTGAATTGGGTTCTAAGGTCTATTGCACAGTCTTCACCTGAAGCATAGACAGAACTTGTATTTCAAATATTCATCAGCCTTATTTAAATTAAATCTTTAGTATTCCAAAAGCTTTCAGGAATGACTCACATCTCAAGTAAAATATTCTGATGAAAATTGAAGATAATGGTCTCATGCCATTAATGACATTAAAATGGCAGCATACAAATGTCTTGTACAGCTAAACCAAAAATCTCTATTGTAAAGGAAGTTGGAGAAGAGATGAAATAATGTAAGAGCGGTCAAATAAGAAAAATAAAACTAATTTCATTTTCCAAGAACAGTTAGTGCTTGGACATACTAATGTTTAGTTTTATTTATTTTTCAGCTACTGTCCTATAGGGTAATGTTATACACTATATCTGCATCTTACTGGAAGTTACAGGAAGCCAAATATCGATCCCTTAAAACATAGAAGTTGTTTTTATGATTGGTTCAGAAGAAAACTGGTAACTGGAATTTCAAAGTTGAAGATATTCTTTTTAACTGTCACAGGTTTTTCATAGCTTTATCATTTCATAAATCTCTGATTTCTATGACTTTGATACCGTTGCTTTTAATACAATATGAGAAATCTAACAGAGTTAGGAAATAGTTTGGGGAATAATGCAAATTTTTGCTAAACTTCATTGAAATTTTGGGTACTAACTAACATACTATCAATAATACTAAATATAACAATACTGTAATAATTATTGGTATTGAATATCTGTAATTAATTACACTAAGACAACATATATCATGTGCCACTATATCCTGTGCCAACAAAACAATGACTTCAGAGGGAAGAGAAAAAGTGCTGGATCTATAGATTATACATATGGAAAAAAAAACAGCTGCTAAAAAGACAGATGGGCTTTGTTGAACTATATTTTAACTTTTTATGAAATGCTATTTTCTACTTTCACCTTTCTTGTTTAAAGGAGCACTGTCAACATAAAGATAAAAAATATATTTCCCTATCTCAGTTACTATAACAACAGTGTATACTATTAAATAGAACAATAATATGAGAAACATCTTTTTACCTATCCTTATGTTTGCAGCTGGGGGCACAGCAAGAGGAACATGGGTTATTTCAGCTCCTTTTGGTTTAAGTAAAATAATTTTTTATGTGCTGCGACCCAGTCAAGAAAACAAGGAAGTAGAGTCCAGTCTGATGCAGTGCCAAACACCCTGAAATCTCATTAAAGTCTGAGGACAAAATCCTAGCTATGCAGAAGCAAATGGAAAAAAAAAAAAAAATCACCGGGGCAGGAAATTACCCATCATTACTGTTTATGATAACGTTTAGATAATGTTTGAGCTGTGTTTAAGGGACTGGATCTTCTCAGAAAGACACAGCAATAGAGGCTGCTGGAAGACTCAACAAACATTCACTCCTGCATGAATTCTTTTTGTTTGAGTATTCTGCCTTCAGCTATATGTCTTGGCTTCATTTGGAGAATGCAAGTCAAAATCAAAATTAATTATCTTTTTTTACTCCAAAAAGATACTGATGGGCATAACATATTCTGAGATGGTTTATTTTACCAATGAACAAAGGCCAGCTGAAATGCAAATAATGTTATGATAACCGTGAAAATATAGCTGCAGTAAGGCTTCAGCAGTATTACATCATGATATGGACTATCGGTATTGTGATGTTGGCAAAGAAAACAGTCCTTTATTTGTATTTTATTTTCTGTTACTGAGAGTGAAGAACCCAAGAGAGGACATTTGTAATCATCCAAGAGCCAGCCAGTCATATCATGCTATAACCATGTCAGGGAGAATTGTAAATTCTTACAAGACTTTTTAAAAAAAAAACAACATACAAGATTAGCAGAAATAAAGGAATTACACTGATGCCAGCTGGATACCATTACATTATGTGGCATGCTCCTCTTCCTTCACGCTCCCCAGGTAAATCGGCACCTGGGCTTAAATTACTTGGTTGTGTCAACGCTAAGAGGGGACCAGGCATTTTGACACAGGAAGATTCTGTCCTGTTATCTTAATAATTACCAATATCTTCTTAAAAAGCCCTTAAAAACAGAAATATTCTGTATGTTGTATTTGCATTTCATTACATACTTCTCTGTATTGACAACTGAAGACACCCAAAAACATCATCAACACTCTGAATAGAAGTCTGTTGGAAGTTCTTCTGTCAATTTCTAAGATACCCTTGAACCAAAAAGTGTATTAAAAATTTTTTGCTACTCTGACACGTTACAGGCCCTGCAATACCAAGGGGTCAAAGAAGAGGTCTTGGAGACTACAGACCAGAGTTCCAAACAGCTGTCTTCTATTTATGCTTCGAGAAAACAAAGTGTACCTAAACTCTCAATTTACTGTGTTCTTTATCTTCTGCAATGGCCTGAATCTGTGCTTCATATTAGAATATATTATAGGGACAGAGAGAAAGAAATATTTCAAGCACTCATTTAGCAACTGACCTCAACAATCCTACTAAAAAAGAGGTGAGATTTTTTTCACATACCATTTTACTTTTAAAAAAATGCACAGTTGCTACTGGAGAAATATAATGGGAGAAGTAAAGTTACACTGACAGAGGGCCTAACACAGTCCTTTGTTCCGAATTCCCCTTAGGAGGAGCTTCCTCTTTCCAACAATTTAATGAAAACTGTCTCCTAATTTAGCTAAGGTAGGAGCTGATAGTTAAATAATGAAAATATAGGCCTATGATTTCTTCCTCTTTTGCATACAAGCACAGATGCATGTGGAAATGGCCTTGATATTTTGTGTGAAGGTTGGGGGTTCATATCAGTTCTAAACAGATGGTGATCGGGCATTCTGGAGAGAGGCAGAAACAGTGAATCAACAGACCTGTAGGATGGGTAAAAACCCAGCGCTTGAACCATCCCAGTTTGTGACACATCTGATTAAGCAGATGAGCGTAAGGCATTTTCTAGGGACTGCTGACATGCTGAGAAAAGCAGTCAGGTTCAAGGCTAGTCTGAGGGTTATTAACCCACAGCCATTTATTTGCCCCAGGAAATGCCCAGGGCCCAGAATGTGCTCATGATCCTTTTTCTCCTTAGGACAGCTTGAAAAGTTCTAAATTAACTTTTAAAGTACTTGCAAGATTCTATGACTGAAATATTTTCTCACAACTGCATCTTTTTAGTACTGAGGAAAAAAAAAGCTTTAGCTTTTTGAAGGTTTAGCTTCATTGTCAGATAAAAAGAAATGGTTTCTTACTTTAAACACTAAGATTGATTCTGAAGGAACAGTAAGTGGTTTGTTTTGTTGTATTTTGCTTCCAGATGCAGCTAGCAAAAGTTCGTGTTACAGTCAGTGAAGGGATGGATGGTGAAAGGATGTCAGAATACACACACATGCAGCTTTGATTGCACATCATGCGCTTTCAAATTTGCTTAATCCAAGTAGACTGAGATTGGACATTCTGTTAAAACTATAGTTCAAAGGCATTCTCTTTGCAATTCTTTTGTTTGATATCCCTGAAGCATATTGGAAAAAAGACACGGGAAGCTACATGCAACTCAGCCATTATCTTCTCTCACCTCCTTGCTGTTTCCATTTTATGTCTAAAACAAACACGGGTGATGTGTCTTATGAAATGTGATCATGCTTCTTTCTGGTGGTACCTATGATTTCAAGGGAATTAATGGCCAAATGACAAGCAGCCCATCACATTTTGTGTTTAAGAATTTACACATAGTGTCAGACTTATAATTACGTTTGGTGTTGACCACAAATGAGCATTTGCTTTATTTCTAAAGCTGCTGAAGCAGATTGGCTCATGCAAAGCTTCTCTTTTGTTCCTGCACCTTATTGCTTGGCCATCATTTTCGTTAAATGTCCCTTTTGCTTCATTTTAATACAGCCTTTTTGCAGAAGGTCATTTATTAGGTAATCACTTGTCTATGGAAAAGCCTAATTACTCCATGTTTGTCAGAAAGAGGAAACCGTACTACATTTGAATACTGAATGGGCTGCAAACTAGTCTCCAGATGAGGAATATGAAAATTTTCAAAGGCTTCGCTTATTGCCAGTTAAATGAAAATAGCTAAATGAACCTATACATTCGGGGTTAAAACAGACAAATACTCTGATGTACAGCAGATGAAAAAGCCTACAGTTTACAGCTTTTTCAACTTTAATACTAAAGTAAATGTATAAAATTATTCATGACTACTGCAATACCCTTTTCTTTACGGAATTCTAATGCCCCCTACTGGTCCTTCACAAGCATTTTCTGATTTTTTGTGTTGATAAAAGCTGCTCAGTACTCATTTTCTGTTCCATTCCAAAGAAAGGAAAATTATTTAGCCACTACCGAGCTTTTCTATGGTTCACACCCATCAAACACGTATCTGCAGAAGAGGAGCTTTTGTCTGCATTTTTATCTCCAAGATACATTCTGCAAGTGCTGTTTGCTTTTCCAAATTCACAGCTGCTGTGGGAATTACTGACTACAAAGAACTCATGCACTGATCACCTTTTTTTAAACCTTTTTTAAACCCTTGTCAATATTTGAAAGGAAAAGCATTCAGATTGTCATGAAAAAAATAACATGGAAACGAGCAGCAGGACAGTTACAAATAGAGAGTTGTTTATAACTAGTGGTCTCACAAAGATTTTTTATGACATCTGGTCTTGAACTGCCTTAGCCCAAGAGGCCACCACTATCAGTTTGTGTGACATTTGCCTTGATTTGTCTGCATATTCTGAAAATTTACACTGTATATCACACAATTCTATTGCTGTTGCATCTAATCTTTTGCTCGAGAAATAGTTTAATGAAAAACAAATTTAAAAAAGACTTGCTAGCCTGGCTTCCCAAGGAAATGAAGCATACACAATCACATAGTTTGTCGGTCCTCAGACCTTTTTCTCCCAGAAGCCTTTGAAGCCACTGATCAATTTTCAAACTGGCACAGGGACAGAGAGCTCAAGGATCTCAAATTACTCCAAAGATCATAACTGGGTAGCAGACAGTGACCTTCCAAAGACAGCTACATCCCACCTCTTCGTACACTCAGAGACATAGGAATCAGATGGTAATTCATCAGCCATAAGCTGGCTGGGCAGGCAGCGCCTCAGTGCCACTGAGACAGCCATTTTCTCTTCTTTGCCCAGCCAAAGGGAAGCTGACAATACTATGGACCACGGAGTGGAGCAGGTCACAAATGACAGAAAAATAGGAAGCCATGCTTCTCTAGTTCCACGTCTCATAAAACAATGTGCTGCCAATTACCTAGTAAAAATTACCATGTGACCATCTAGACATGAATCTTCCTTGTCTTCTGCTCATGGATGAAACTATCTCCCCTCCACATGATCATCATTTCTTCTCTTCCAGGAAAAGCCGTTCTCTCTGATCTGGCAGCTGAGCTGCCCATGTGAGTGCTTCCTAAGCTTTCTCGTGTGAAATGGACAAAGCTAGTTCAAACACTTTACAATAGTAGGTCTTTGCTGATTTTGGTCAGTTTGTTTGGATTAAACTCAGCCCAGCATGAATAAAACCCAGTATATTCTTGCTGGACATGTTCTGAAACACCAAAGTCAGTCATCATGTCTACCTGAGGCACCATGAAAGCAGGATGTGATCTGGACCCAATCTGAGGGGAACAATAAATAAGGCTAAACGTGCCAGAGCTTTGCTAACTGCTGACGCTGATATGAGAAATGAGGCACTGCAGGTCCATGCAATATCAGCTGAGGAGAGCAGTTAGAGAAGAGAGCACCAAAATGTTGTACTATGGGGTTCTGATGCTACGTGATGCAGGCTAGGGATGCCCAAACACTGTTGAGTGTTCATAGACCATATGCGCAACCCTATGTCTCCAATAACTGACCTAATCAGGAATTTCCATAGTCCACTGCAGTGCACAGACCTATCCAATGGTGGAATCCTCACTGGCAATAATACAAATGATTAGGTCCATAGTCTGCAAAGCACTTTATGGTATACAGCACTATATAACAACGTATTAGAACTTTACCTCAAACTCATTCCAAATATTAGCCCACAAATTTGCCAGGAATTGAGCTGCATAAGGCAATGGAAATAATTTCTAACAATCAGATCCACGTCCATCCAGGTAACATTCACAGTGGAATACCATGAAGAGCAAAGACCCAGAGCTATGCAGTTGCATTTTCTGTAAAGATATTATTAGGTGAATCTTTAAATGTGCCACTCCATTAGAAACAGATGCCTCTTTTAGGAAGCAATAATATTTTCCTGTAATATGAAAAAGATACACCAATAATGGAAGAGTCTCTTACAAATTGCAGGGATGGGATATGTATGAATATGTCTGTCTTTTTAAGAAGATTTCTTTCTGCAAACTGCAGGTAACCTGGCAGAAGAGGCATCTATCTACAGCGCTCAAAATGCCCTTTACAGGAACACATTTCTTTAGATAATTCTTTTTTCTATGTAAAAGCCTAATTACTCAGTGGTTATTAGACAAGGGAAATGGAGTTCCATTTAAATTTAGAACTGGAATCCAAGCCAAACTCCAGGGGAGGAAAAGAAGCATTTTACAGATGGAGACTTGCAATCTAACTGCAGAGTTAGGTAATATAAATGTCCCCAAAGAGGCGAGAAAAGCACGATGTTATGATTAAAGTCACCCAAATGAGAACTAAGAAATCTGAGTCTGTCTTCAGACAAGAGATAGGTTTGTCACAGTTGTGGAGAGACATTACATAGCTATGCAGGAAAGAAGTATTCTTAAACTAACATACGCCTATTTTGGTGCGACAAACACCTAATACAAAGGGATTATTTTTTTTTCACAAAATCTGGGCATTCAGAATTACGTGTCATAAAAATGAAGTTTCTAGCAATAGCACTACCCTTAATATTAACATAACTGGACAATTCTGGCAGTCAAAGACAAATAAAGTGATTATGTGTAAGTTGGTAAATGGTAAGTGGTATGGTAAGTTGGTAAAAACCTTGTAGATAACCCCTTCAAAAACTCTAACCCATTTTTAAGCCAGAGACTCATTTCCAAAAGTGGCTTTAAGTCAACATTTTCAAAGTTATTTAAGTGATCAATGTTGCAGATGAACGCCTGACAGGAATTTTATGCTGGATAAACAGGGTAGATGTGTAACTCCCACTGATTTGAACAGATCTGCTTTTATATGCTTAGATGTTTGAGTTTCCATGACTTTAATCAGATTCTAGCCTCTATAAACATGCTTAGTACTTTTTGAAAACAAGATAGGTATTTTTGACACTTCTATTTTGCTTCTTGGAAAGGCTCTCTTCTCTCTCATCTGTCATAGAGTACACCCCCACTGATGCTACTCTACTGTAGAACTATATATAATTTTTGTGATCTACTTTCTCTCTGCTTCTACCTTTTATTTCATCATTTCTCCCTTTTCTTCCTACCCCTTTCCAGTTGCTGTTGGCCACAGACAAATATATGCTATGGTAGGGTTTATTCTAGTTTCAACTATGTTAATTTGCTTCTTCTGTCAGCACTGTCGAATTCTGTCGATTTTCAATATAGAGAATCAGAGTGAAAGTCTCTGGAAGATAATCTAGGTGTAATGTACCATTGTTTCATCGGAAAGACCAAAATTTCAAGGACTATCTTGACACTCTTGTCTTCATATAAGTATCAGATCTGCCCTTTCTGCCATGGCACCCTGTTTTTCCTGCGCTAAGCATTGATGGATGAAAGAATTTTAGTCAGGACGGCAGAACTTAGATGGAAATTAATTCAAGGTTTCTGCTACCTGTCCTATTCAAGGGCAAGGGAGGGAAAGCTGAGGAGAAGGTGTGTACTCCACTTTCTTTCTAAATACCAGGTTAAAACTGCCTCTTTTTGCACAAGAATAAATTTCTCTGAAAAATCTTACTTTATACTTTGACAACTGAAGTTGCATTTCTGGCTGCCTTGCACAAAACATCAGAGAATATTGAGCAAGGAGAATTACAGTCACTCAGGAAGTCACTAGTCCAACTTCCTGTCCAAAGCAGGTCAGTTCTGGGATCAGACAAGGTCGCTAAGGTCTTTCTCCAATGAGGTCTTGAAAATTTTCAAGCATGGAGCCTGCAAAACTTCTCCAGGCAACTTGCTGCATTGCTTGGCTATCCTCATGGAGAGATATTTTTCCTTATATCTGTTATAAACCTCCTCTGTTTAAGTTTTTTTCCCATTGTCGTCTTCTTGTTCTTCCACACAGCAGCTAAAAACCTGGCTCTGTCCTCCTGGTGACTTCTCTGATGACTCATCAGCTGTCTCTTCTCCAGGCTGAACAAGCCCTGCACCCTCAACGTCTTCTCCCAGGGCAAGTGCTCCAGTCCCTGACCACCTTGTTGCCCATCCCCTGACCTTGAATCAGTTTAAAAATGTTTTT